>OX463788.1:30116641-30716641 GCA_949825025.1 Siphlonurus alternatus
AAGAAAGCGCGAATTTTTTTTTGGTGGTAGAGTTCACCCCAAAGATAAATTTTTTTGGCGGAGACAAACGAAAATGACCTTGGTTCGACCCCCCGTGACCTTTGACCTCGCGCATCTTAATTATTTTTTCCTGGCCATTCTATTGAAGTTAGAGAAATAATTTTAATTGCAAATTATTGATATTGATAAAGCGATGATGACGAAAAAAAAAGAGCATCCTAAACCAATTAATTTCAAAATGGCGGCTAATTAACTTAATTAAATCATGAAATCTTGGATATTTTTAGTGAATTTCTCGTAACACCTGGCATTTATAATGAAAATAAACCTCAGTTAACACGAACAGACATTTATGAACGCAATATTAAATTAATAGAGTCATTAAATGCATATAATTAGGCAAATTATTGATTTAATTTTAAGTAAAACCAAGTAACACTTTTTAGTCAATATTGCAACTTACTATCGTTATGGTTGGATTTTCCACTGCAGTTGTGATGATTTAGTCAACTTAAGTTAATGTCTGTTGCATAAAGATTGAGACTACCTATTTTCAAGTTGATGACGTCAGCAAATACAAAATGGCGACCAAGATATTGTAAGATATTTGTTGTCTGAGGCAAAGTCATGATAATAAAGATTATTATCATTGTTAGTAAATTAGCCTGTTTTACCATGTTTTTTTGTTCAGTTTTTTTTTTATGAATTAGCTCCTTTTGAACTCAATTCTTGATAAATATTAAATTTTCACTCAACGTGTGAAATAGAAATAAAAAATCGTAAAAATAATTGCAGAAGTAGATAAATATTTTTAATTGAAAAATAATAAAATTTTGATATATTATTTCCAAATATTTATAAATTACAATTTTATGCAAACAATATTCATTTTTAATTTGAAACATATTTATCACAATTAAAAAAAATACATATCAATATATTTAAAACTACTTATTTTTATTGACAAATTATTTACACCTCTAAATACAATTTGTATTTTGTGTTATTTATGTATTATCACTATTACCCAATAAAAAAATCATTACTAATTTTAAATATTTATATATAATAATATTATACAGTCATATTAATATTAATTTATAAAAATATAACAATAATGTGAATTAGGCTACATTTTTACATCCTTCACAAGCACAGAGTTTGCTGCATTTCAAGGACATTGAAAGGCAGGATCACTTTTTCGTGTTGCATCCCTGTTTACAACCACATTTTATGAACTCAATGAGTGTGTCTTGAGCTAGTAAGATGGTCTTCCATGTTGGTTCCCAATGAGAATAGAGTATTGTCCTCAATTTTTTTTTATTGCAGAAATAGATAGAGGGTGCAAAGTTATGGTACCCTGATTTTTTTCAGATTTTTTAGAGCCCGGGAACTATATTTTTAAAAAATTATTGAAAGTCCTTTTCGTGACGTCACGAGACGCCGCTCCTTAAGAAAAAGATAGGACTTGTCGCCGCATGACGTCACAAAAAGGAATTTCAATAATTTTTTAAAAATAGTTCCAGGTCTCAAAAAAATCTGAAAAAAATCAGGGTAGCATAACTTAGCATCCTCTATCCATTTCTGCAATAAAAAAAATTAAGGACGATACTCCATTTAACCCTCACTACACCAACCCCAGCTGTTCAGGTCTGGTAGCACTGGTTGCGTTTCAAAACACTGGCCCCAGACGTGTCCTCCTTATACTGCATGAACGTCTAATATGTTGCATCAATGCATCCTGATTAGGTGGAAAGTTCTCCAGTAACTTAACATCTCGTCGTATGAAAAGTTCCTCTAGCAACATTTTCGGGACATTCTTCAATCTGTTCTTGCAATTTTTTATACCTTATTTGTGCAACTAAGTATTTACTATCATTATACGGAGAGTGACAATTTTTATGCCACACTGCATTGTGAGATAACAGTGACTGTGCAATACCAAGTCCTTCGTCTATGCGAACATATAAGTTGATTTAAATTCTTTAGGTAATTGATTAATAGCTACAAATCTATTACATTGTCCTCAAAATTTGAATGTTTTCTCATCATCAGAACGATTAGATTTTGTTGGACAGCGAAGTTCAAGGCGTAAGTTATGGCGTCGACAAATAATGCATGAATTCCAATTTATCTGGCAGTCAGTACTTTAGTAGTCAAACCGTGTTTTCGTTTCAACATTGTCACAAATTACCTACAATTAAAATGTTGTGTTAAAATTTTTGTTTAGTATAAACTACAGTATAAAGGCAAATCCTCTATTTTTATTTTTATAGCTATAATAATAATTGACGTAATTAAAAAATAGAATTAATATAATACATATTACTATTTTTTAATACTTTCTACCATAAAAATAATAAAATATTGTATATAATAACTCCACTGACTGCAAGTTGTTTATTATACAAGATTTGAACATGATATAATATATATAATATGTAAAATAAATTAAATATCACACTTACCGTGCAGTTCTCATAAGAACAGTGAATTTCTGCATGCAAATTAGCGATCGAATGATGGAGTCTTGTAAATCACTAGTTATTATACGCACGATAGTTTTTACGTGCTCACAGTAATAACGTGCTGATTGAAATAAAAATTATAACAGTCTCATATTTTAACGACGCTTGAAGATCGAGTCGATACGCATTTTTAAATACACTTACTTAAGTCAAGTGACCAATTAAAGGATGACAATATACCCTTTTGCAGGCTATACTTAGGTAAAATCTTTGCAAATGTGTAAATGAGGTGGCAGGTGCATTGCTCGTCATTAGACAAAACATTGAGGTAGGCGGGTGTGCGCAAATCATAAACTCAGAAGGTATGAAGAAGCAAGTAAGTTCAAAAAAATAATAATAATAAAATAAAATGCACGTCACAAAAGCAACAGAACACATGACGTAGCGTCAACCATAAAATTATATTACTATTTGCATAATCTGACGAGAACAAACAAAAAATGTAACAAGAATATTCTATAAATATATCATATAATAATAATATGAAAAAACTAAATAAAAGTATAATTAATATGTAAAAAATACAATAAAACAATGAGTATATTTGGTCGCCATTTTGTATTTGCTGACGTCATCAACTTGAAAATAGGTAGTCTCAATCTTTATGCAACAGACATTAACTTAAGTTGACTAAATCATCACAACTGCAGTGGAAAATCCAACCATAACGATAGTATGTTGCAATATTGACTAAAAAGTGTTACTTGGTTTTACTTAATTAAATCAATAATTTGCCTAATTATATGCATTTAATGACTCTATTAATTTAATATTGCGTTCATAAATGTCTGTTCGTGTTAACTGAGGTTTATTTTCATTATAAATGCCAGGTGTTACGAGAAATTCACTAAAAATATCCAAGATTTCATGATTTAATTAAGTTAATTAGCCGCCATTTTGAAATTAATTGGTTTAGGATGCTCATTTTTTTTTTTGTCATCATTGCTTTATCAATACCAATAATTTGCAATTAAAATTATTTCTCTAACTTCAATAGAATAGCCAGGAAAAAATAATTAAGATGCGCGAGGTCAAAGGTCACGGGGGGTCGAACCAAGGTCATTTTCGTTTGTCTCCGCCAAAAAAATTTATCTTTGGGGTGAACTCTACCACCAAAAAAAAATTCGCGCTTTCTTCACTAAACGCGCGATTTTTCCTCTTATTCCCCTGACTATTATATAAAATGTTGATTTTGTTATTAAATTTGTGTAAATGTCCATTTGCTATACATTTAATTAATAAGAATAATAATTGCATCTAAAAGTCTTTCATTTAATAATCACTATTCACTATATAGCACTTAATTAATATTTAAAATTTAATCTAATCTTGTAGTTCAAGGTTATCAAATTGAATGATTTTCGTGAAGCAGTTTTTTTTTTTTACATATATATTCTCTACACCAACCTCATACGGTTAAACACTCCTCGAATGACAAAGAACCCCTTCCGAATTGTTTCTTGGTTACGCCACTGGCGGATCGATCTTAATACAATTAATGACGTTAAAGCATGCATGGACATGTCTCTTAATTTGGGAGGAAAGGAAAGGGGGAATGGTGCCTGCATCGATCACAATATTAATTTTATTCAAATTCAAATATTTATTTCGATCATAGGCTGTACAGCATGGATCACGTCAATTATTACATTAAATATGTAACATACTTAATTCTAATTAAAATTAGCCTAAATTTAATAAATTTAAACACATATACCCAAACAATATTTAAAATATATATGATCTATAAAATTAATACAATTATTAAAATTGTGCCCTTTTAAACATCACATTAGCACCATAATATATTTAACACACAACTTTTAAATTCAATTAAAAGTCTATACATCATGACAAATTAATTGGTTATTTTAACAGTTTACTAGTAGTAAATTAGTTATTTAAAAAGCACTTTTGCATAAATTTTCATATATTCACATAATTTATTTCTTCTTTTCACAGTACAATAAGTTTCTTGATGCACTTACTCTTCTTGTATGAATTATTATGAAAATTATATTTATATTTTTATCAGTTAAAGATAAGATTTTAATATGAAAATTTAACCACAATCACATGTTTGATGTTATTTTTCCCTTTTTTTTTGTTTTGTTTTTATTTTTTTCACTGTATCACATTATCTTGATGATCTTAATGGATGATAAGTTTTACATTAATATATTGGTTTTCTCACTATAGTAATTATTATGCTGTGTCAGCTACGTTCCAGTTTGCTACATCTCCATCTGTTATTTTTGTGTCCTCTGAATAAAATTCTTTAATATTGTAATACTCTTTTTTTATTAAGATAGTTTTCAGTTTATTTTTGAATACATTATCACTACTTTCATCTCGCAATGATTGTGGTATAAAATCGTGAATTTTATGCGTTTGGTAATATGGATTATTTTTATAAAAAGCAGATTGGTGTTTTTTTACTACTACCTTCGATTTATTTCTTGTATTGTATGGAGAAATGTCGGAAACTTGATCGTATGACTCAGCATGTAGTCTTTTATACATTGCACATTTATAAATATAAATACACGGTAAAGTTAACATGTTCAGTTCCCTAAAATATGTTCTACATGAATCATATTTTTTAAACCCTTTTATTGTTTTAAGAGCCCTTTTTTGAAGAATAAACAGTCTATTTAACATAACATTATCACTACCCCACATTATTATACAGTAGCTTAAATGAGAATATATATTTGCATAATATACAGACAGTAATGTAGGATCTGACACAATTCTTTTTAATGAATACAACAAGAAATTGCCTCTATTTATTTTTTTTTAATTTTTTTTTTAAATGTACATCCCAGTTTAGTGTATTATTAATATTCAATCCAAGAAATTTGGTATCACTTGCTTCTTGGATAATATCCCCATCTAGTTTAACTGTAATATTTATTGTTTCTTTACTTGTTGGTAATTGAAATCTGAGGAATGCTGTTTTATCTACATTTAACAATAGTCTGTTGCATTTACACCAATTTACAAGTTGTTGTACAGTATTATTTGCTCTCAGTTCTAAATCTTATACTGTTTTTGCTGAGATCTTTGCATTTGTATCATCAGCGAATTGTGATATCTCATCAGCATCAATGAGGTGTGATGCCAAATCATTTGTGGTAAAGCTGTATATACGGGGGCCCAATTTGGAACCCTGAGGGACCCCAAGGGTTACAGGTAGAAGGTCGGATTTGTATTCATGATTGACATTTCCATTTAGTTCTGATTTTATTTCAACATATTGATATCTATCACTAAGATAGGATTTAAACAAATTTAAACTTTAAATGAATTATAATTAATAAATTATTTATTGAACACAAAGACAGTGTACAGAAAATATTAATTTTGAGGCACTATATAGGGAGCGATGAGCGATGGATGTGGTGCCCGCAGGCTTGGACTGGGAAGCTAGGGGCCAGTCAGGGCCATAATATAGGCATTACAGGCAGCAGGGGCCACTTTTCATGGGGTCTGAGGCCTGAGGCCACTTTTCCTATGCTCCTGTGTTAAAAATCAGAGGGGCCAGTCAGGGATCCCTGACCCAGCCTTCCTTTAATTCTTTCTATTGCTCCTCATTTGGACACTAATTAACAATTATCCTAAATGCAGTGCATTTCGTAGCTTGTTATTAATAGCATGCTTTTTTTATTTGTTTCCAGATTCAGAGCTGTCATCTCTGTCACATCTAGGTAAGTAAGTTAAGCAGTAAATAATCATATAAAATACATAGACTAACTAATATAATCTTCACCAACCGATTAAATGAAAACGAGTTCTATATCATACAACGGGCAAGCCCAATAACATATAATTATGTGATTTAATAGAAATTGATGTTTATGCGGTGGATTCGTTAACTGTCCCGGGATTTCCCTTGTATGGTGTGGGCCACTACAACCACAGCCTCACACTAAATTTTTAGATACTGAATTGGTTTCAGTACTTTATGTCAGTACAAAATTGCTCCAGTTTCGTCTTACATCCAGCACTTTTGACCTATAAAACACTTAATCCAAGTACAAATTTGGTACTGAAAAAAGAGAGTCAATTTTTTGTACTTTTTTTGACTCTCTTTTTTCAGTACCAAATTTGTACTTGGAATAAGTGTTTTATAGGTCAAAAGTGCTGGATGTAAGACGAAACTGGAGAAATTTTGTACTGACTGGAGCAATTTTGTACTGACATAAAGTACTGAAACCAATTCAGCATCTAAAAATTCAGCGCTGGACCATAGCCGGAGCAATGCATAAATCTGTCAAGCCTACACACTGATCCTAGCCGTATCAGCAGCACAGTAAAGGAAATGCAAGCGCCATCACTCGGAAAGCATAAGCACACACCCGAAGCGCAGAGGCATTTGCATATTTGCAATGTAAAAAGCCGCCACCTGCACCCGAGAGCGAACCTCAGCCTTCCGAGCGTCATGCAGACAAGCACGCATCCACTGCACTACCGACCGACCTAAATAAATACCGATAAATAAGCAGATAGCACATGTCATTTTGTACCAATAACCAATAACGCGAAAATAGCTTGGTGCAAAATCTTCGTTTTTCCTTCATGAGACCATTTTATTTCCAAAATATTGCACACTGGATTACACACTCTTGGAGCTTGATCCATAGTTTTACTTTGCTTACGTGAATTAAAGCAAATTAAAAGTGTAATTTTTTATGATAATAGTATTAAGATATTATAATTTTCAACTCTATGTTACAGTCAGATTACTCACATGCAGATTATACATATATATATAATTCTGTCATTCCATTATATATTAATTAACTTTTTGTTTAAAATTCAGACATAGTGTTATTCCATTATATTGCACACATGCAGCTATATATATATTTTTTTTTAGCTTAAATTAAGCAAGCAATAGGATATAAAATTGTACTTGTTTATATAATATAATAACGTATGTTTGAAATGAAGATTTAATTTTAGCATAATTATACTTCAAACATATATGTATATATAAACAATTAAACATATATGTATACTATAGTGTGCAATATTTTTCTCAATGGCATGCATTCAGGTGCGATTAAAACAATGTCTAAGTACGTGCTGTTGTGTGACACAACGATATCAGCATGACATTTTTACCCCACAACTTGCAGCTTCTCAATTGAAACATCGTAATAATAATAATAATAATAATTGTAAGTCGATCGAGTGCGTGCTATATAATATGTTATGCAGTTTATAACAAGTTGTGTGCAGGCATGACATTTTGTCACCCATTACTTGCAGCTATAATCACCACAGTGCAGAAACGTACGTGACAAGTGCAACAGGCGTGAAAACATGCAAAATGCTATAATATTTTACATTATATAGCCTCTATGTCTTTCAGTCCTTCTTCCATTTGCAATAAGAATTATATATAATTATTTATATATACTTCTACTTACCTTGCGATATGCATAAATATACCAATGAACAAATCAATATCGAATAATCTTCTTGAAAATGAGAGAAAGGTATTATATAATAATGGAGTTTGCAACTAAAATTATGTACTCAATAACTGCATGATCAATACATTAAATCATTATTGTTTAAGTATTATTAATTATTGTTTAAGCATTGATAATAAATTAATTATATTAAATGTAATAATACAAACACACAATACAATTAAGGGTTAGCAACTGCTGTGATTTGCGCTACTGTTATAATACCATAGTACCATAGCGTATAGTAATATTCAATATGGAAGCGATTCACGAAAGAGTAATCCAGAAAGTTATGCAGGTTTCTCCAGGATTAGCACCAGCCTAATTCAATGACACTATAAACTTGGTTAGTGAGAAACCTGGATAACTCATCTCTTTGTGAATATAGTGCCCATATGTGGTATACAGGTAATCCTGTTCAAATTTTGATCTAAATATATTTTCTGATATCTGTCTATTATAATGCACGAGTCCAACTTTTGATCCCAGCTTATATAAACGCTTGAGATTTTTAAGTTGTTTATAAAAATATTTTTTCTTTAGCTGCGATATTTTTCTCATGGTTGTTAATGTAATATAACTAGCACACTTTCCTGAACATAAATGATGATGTTAATGGCTTGTTTCATACCTGCAATGTTAAATTTATGTTAAGAAAAATGTACAATTATTCTCAGTTGGTCACTCTTATTAATTGCGTTCATGTCATTATCATGACTTCACATGCACTTTTAAAATCATGGTCTTGAATTGTTGGCAAATGTTATAGAAATTACTCTTTTTGCGAGCAAAGTCAAACAGTTCCTACAATATTGACAATAATAGACAAGTTGACTTTTCTAACAACGATTGCTGGAAAAGGCTATTACTTTCGTCGACACCATAGATAATATCTTGAATCTACAAATTTTACGTCAGAGATATGACATCATAAATGTGACGTATGCAGCATAGAGTAAATATATTTTTTGCGCACCCAACTTCAATGTAGCTTTGACAAATTTTACAAGTTTAACCCATTTTCAGTTTTATTTTTATTGTTATATTTATTTATTGTGATACATGCACATCACACTTGCTATAAACCGCTAATATATGTTTTGATATAAGTTTTGCTTCGCTAATGAGCGTAGCGCAGTGCATTGACCGGTTCTCGTTAGATCACCGAAGTCAAACTACGTCGAGCGTAGTTATAATAGTACTTGGATGGGGGACCGTTTCAAGTAAAAATTACGTTGCTCCCTCCCTGGGTTAAATTCGTCTCGTTTTCTACCCAGTGTAGTGATGCACTTGTGTGGTTCCCTAGGCTTTGGACATATCACTTTGGTCGATCTTTGTTCTATTGATCAAAAGTAGAGGTGTCCGTTTTCCATGGTTTCCTCAGTCTCACCTCAGTGAATGCTGGGACGCGTAACAGGCCGTGGTCACCATATTTTCCCTCCCTTATCCCTCTATCCATTACTCCGCCGCGAGCTGCAATGTAATTAAGCTCTTAGGGGTGTATCACTGCCCACTCCACTAAGGCCTGCGTACTGCGAAGCGCGCGAACAAAATTAATATTATAGTCCACCCCATTTGCTATAGCATTGTAAAATTCAAATTAAATCCAATAGAAATAAATTTTTCTTGATATTTTCACACACCAGGCATAATTTCTAAACCCCATATCTTGCCGTGTGTAAAGTTTCATAATTTTAGAATCACTCCTTCTATGAAAATTTCGGGGTCAAAGTTGCATAATATAACTCAATGTAAAATTGGAAATCTAGGACTACTATTTCAAAAAAACAATCAAGATCGATATTATGGTGCGCAGGCTTTGGTGGAGTGGGCAGTGGGTATGGTGTATCCCTGTAAAAAAAAAAAAAAAAAAAAAAAAGAAAAAAGAAAAAAGAAAAAGAGCTACTTAGCTACATAAATGCTATATATTTAATTATTTAATTGATTGGACTTGGTACTGAAACAAATTAATGTCATTATAGATGCACAGTTTTATAAACTGTTCGACTGTGTTTAATTAACTGCATGTACTAAAATATCCAGTTTTATCAGTTGGACTATATATTTTAGATCATGATTGTTCTCCTTCAATGACCCGGTTAGATTTTGATACGATCGAAGAATAGCTGGAACAGCAGATAATTTTCACCTAGGATTAATATCATGCAATAGTGAATGTTATACAATTACATCATACAGATGTACGTACCGTACGTACTCAACTGTTCTTCAAAAGATTTGAATTAAGTGGCTACTTTACGATTGCGCCTGCCATAACAAAATATAGACTAATTCTTTTCGGCAATCTGAAATAAGGTGTATTACTTAATTACTTTCGTGATCAAAAAACTATAACGACGGTTGCAACGTAATTTTTTAAAGAGCAGATACAGGTAGATACTGGAAGGAAACGATTGTACACTACGTGTATATTAAATAATGCAGCCATCTCCATGAAAAAGCCATAGAAATATGTACATTTTTTTATACCCTGGTGTCCATATACAATGCTATTGAAAGCTGATACAATGTATAAATGTGGTGCAAAAAGGGCGTTTTGTCTTGATGTAGCTACCATAATATATACGAGTATATATATCGCATATCGTCATTTTATCAAAAATTTAAAAGCAATTCACTCACTATATTGCAGAAAAATGTATTATTAAAAAAAATCCATTCTCTATACTCTATATTATACTGATGCACATATGCAGCTTTAAAGCGTTTCGCAAAATTAGTAGGTATATTAGAGTATTTAAAACAAATCATGCGAGCTAAGATGAAATTGTCAGTTGACAAACCCTGTCACGTGATGTACATTTTCTGCACTCGGTCGATCTTGTGTCTAAGTACACAAGGAAATCGAGTGCAGAAAACGTACAAAGAGCAAGTTTTACGAGCAGGACTATTATGCTAAATGAGACTTGGTCCTTCTGCCTATTGCCATGGCGTTGCGCCAATCCAGATGGTTATATATGCGATCGTACATTCACCACATTATAATCTCTGATGCATCATGGGGTCAGTTGTCTCAGTTGTGTCATGCATACTCAAGCCCTTCGCGTCACAAGCAAGGGGTTTGCTGGTACGTCAATTTCATCCAGAAAATTGTAATCTGTATAGACGTTCTTGATGATCCATTAAGATAAATTTATCATCTATAAAGCTCCTTTAAGGGTAAGATAACGCCACCAATGTTAAAAAAAATCCCTCACACAAAAATTATGAAAAAAAAAATTAAAATGTTCTCCTCTATACCCCCTATCCGTAGCTAAAATATCAGGTATACAAATACGATCTAGCTTTTGAGTTATGAATTTTTAAAGTTGACTAATTTAACATAGAAGTTCCATTTCTCCATGTTAATTAAAGCAGTCAACTTAAAAAATTCATAACTCAAAAACAAGCTAGATCGTATTTGTATACCTGATATTTTAGCTACTGATAGGGGGTGTAGAGGAGAACATTTTAATTTTTTTTCATCATTTTTGTGTGAGGGATTTTTTTTTTTAACATTGGTGGCGTTATCTTACCCTTAATTAATTCAATGCATTTATAGCTATTAATAATAAAATCAGTAAGTCGATTACTATTATAAGTTAAATAAAACTATATTTAAATTAAATATATAACTAAATTAATAAAAAAACATTATAACAAAATCAATTTAACTAAGGGATATACAAAGTAAATCGTATAAAAAAAAATGATGTGATACTATACTCGCGTGATGCAGGTACTTGTATTTTGTGATATTACTGCAACTATTATTATTATCACACAGCGATAGTAGATGTCACACATCCTGTGTGTGATTCAATTTTAAATGTTTCAACTGACTTTTAAGTGTATACGTACAAGATAAATTCATCCAATTATAACGTGCAGTAATTTTAAAAGTAAGCATCAAATCTAATCAAGCTCTAATACGAGTGGATGACATTGCGGTGCATGTGTGGTCAACTTGGCAATATCTTGTTTGGCCAGGAACAAATCGGAGGACGACACAGTATTTCTTAAGCTCTCTTTGATATCACGGGAGCAAAAGTCTATGGACCCAGCAGAATATCTTATCAACTGAAAGGCAGATGGGAGAGCGCGAACCCTAATATATAGCTATAGCTCCGCAGCGCAGCAAAAAAAAAAAAAAAAAAAATGGTGCCGCCAAACGCTTATCGGAATAATTTTCAGTATAATCATCGCATACATGGTCCAGAGCAAAGTCTTAAAGACATATTATTATAAAGCTATAAATCTCTCGCTTAAGATTTATTGTTATACTACTTCTTTTTGACATGTACGTATACGTAATATAAGTTTACAGTTTGTGTTTGTACATTATATAAAGTGCATGTTTATAAACAGCTGGTTTTAACCGGTTTACCCCACACAATTTTTCTTAAAATAAAATTTTATTTCGTCCTGTAAGGAGCTGAATACAATTGATTTAGGACGTTCCTTCTGCATTGTAAAAATTTGAAATAATTGAAATGTAAAAAAATATTGTATAAAAAAAGTAGTTTTCAGGAGGAGATTAGATACTTTATAGTTAATAGTAAAGAACAAATAAGAAAATGTCGTTTTATTGCAGCATTTGCAGGTACATTTTACAGCATAAAGCTGCAATTAAACGTTACAATTTTTCATTACAATAAAAATTCATCTTCTCATGAAATTATTTAAGTACTGTACGTACAAGACATTGATTACAATTTATTAAAAACATGATCTAATGTGGTTGTTATATTACACGGTACAATTTTGCTTAAAAATGTTCTTTTTACAATAAAATTAATACATAATTTGCAAGTGACTTGAATCAACTTGCAGATAGAAAAATATGTATACATTTTCTTTTAAAAAATTGTATGTAGAAAAATTACATGCATGCATATGATTTTTTTAAATAGGAGCTAGTGGGTATAACCAGATTTAATTTACTGAAAGTGAATTTATTATCTTGTGGTTGCAATAAAATATGTCCTTCTGCAATAGTAATATGATATGAAATTTTAATGTTAGAAAAATCAAGCATGTATCGTACATTAATATTATAATACGTCTGTAGTAAAACAAAAATGCCAAATAATGTTAGTTATATATTATATAAAGTCTATTACAAGCTCATTTTTTTACATGTTGCAGCTTATTTAAACTGTGATTGAAATATTATAAAGTTTGTCCTCCACATTATCACATTATGGTTACATTACATAAATGATCTTAATTGACGTTTTTCACACGTGCAAGATAACTGTCCAGGGTACACCACTGTCGTCAGTCGTGAAATTCAAGTGCACAGTCATAATATTAATTTTAGTACGGTTTTAATGAATATATTCGTAAAAATAACTATCATACATTACAACTATGTCAGCAGGTTTAAGACTTGATGTACTATAGATTATGACCACCTGAAATATTGTTATTATGTTATTATATTTTTGAATATTTTATACTTTCCAGCTCTTTGTTTTTGTTTTTTTTTTATCATATTTTTTTATGGACATTATTGATGAGTGGCAATAACAGTTACACTCAATTAAAAAGTACATAAAATGTTACCTTTGTCAGGCTTTGTCTTAAATATAAACATTTCATTTCGTTATACACAATGAAGTGAACACTTCATTTTTAAATATTTGAAAGAGTGGAACGGCATGTTCGTCATTTGTAACTGCCTTCGCTCAATTTCCTTGAACGTATAAGGTCGATCGGTGCAAAAATTGTTTAGTAAAATTATGTCGTGCATCACCATCATGATATAAAAATAAATAATCAGTTTTACGCAATTTTCTTTGGTTCGTTCTAACATTTGATTGTACTGCACATGAACAAATTAATAATTTCAGAAATTGCTTATAATATTTTATTCTATTATAAAAATAATTAAATGAATGAATCAAAAAGAAGTTTATTTGTAAAAAAAAATAAATAAAATAGTATAAGTATTATACAAAATTGGTTTGAGTGCTTTTTACTGCAATTAACTCTGTAGTACCCCTGCATTCCAAAGAAACAATTAATATTATATGCTTCTATATCTATGCATGTAATATACTTTGGTTTCTGTTAATAAACCCTCTGACTAATAATATATTAATATACAGGGTGTCCCAAAGATCTTTAGATTTTTCAAAACCAAATAGCAACCGTTTAGTATTTTTTAATGTTCACTTTATACACATCAAATTAAAGCTCTGAATTTAACATTTTCAAAAATGTGAACAGATTTTTTTGTTTTAAATGTGATTTTTCTTTTTTACCCGTTAGAAAGCAAAATATCACTTTTTTTCGGAATCACGACTGCTCCTGCACCTAAAAATTGATTGCGTCAATTCTTATGCTTGTTGATTTTTTTTTTTTTTCAATGCAAATGCAACAAGGCCTCTCTAAATGGGCTCCGTTTGTGGCTCAGCAAACATCCAGTCCCTCCTCGTACTCACGCCACACATTGCGCAGCATGGCAGGCATGGTGGATTGCATCGTGGTGGTGATGCCTTGCTTTAGCTCCAACGAGTCTCACACTGGAATTTTGAATACGTTGTCCTTCACATAGACCCGTAGGAAAAATTCTGAGGGAGTGAAGTCAGGGAACCTGGCCAACCTGGGGACCCATGTTGTGGGATCCCAGGTCGATCCATATGCCTGTGAACACCTCGTCTAAAAAACGATGCACGAAAAAGTGCAAAAAAATCTCCCATTAATTTTGCCTTCTAACGGGTAAAAAGAAACATCAACTTTCAGATTTTTTTTTTCTGTTCACATTTTTGAAAATGTTAAAAATTCAGAGCTTTAATTTTATGTATATAAAGATAAAGTGAACATTAAAAAATACCAAATGGCTGCTATTAGGGTTTGAAAAATCTAAAGATCTTTGGGACACCCTGTATAACTTATACTGTATTGTACATAAGCGCTACTGTGTATTATATACATATACACATGCATACATAAGAACATAAGAATGATATATATTATAAAATATATAGCAACATATATTATAAGATTTTGTTTAAAAGTAAACCTAAATTTTTAACCAACGTTGGTTGGAACAATAATAAATTGCATGCATTAATAAAACTTTCAAATTAGAAAGATGTACATTAAAACATTACTGGCTGTTGAATTTGTTGATACCTCTTCAGTATATTCTATGTAATAGTTGTCAAAAGAATAATAAACTATGTTCAGGTGTAAAGCGGAAGTTTGGGAGCATCTTGCTCTCAGCAAGGTCTTAAACCTCACGCTCCATCTTTAACCACCACTTCAGCAGCTCATATTCAGTTGTGTAGCCCTCACTTTACCGCCGCGGTATGCAAACCAGCAACAGCCTTGATGGCAAAATACGGCTGGTGGTGAAACGGCGCCTCGCCTAACCTGGCGTGAACCGACGTAAAGTCTGCTCATGCAGTCATAAAACATACGATCACATCAGTCACACTATAATTAAGATAAGCTCCGGCTTGCTTGTGGTACTATACAATATATTGCATATTATAATATTTATGAATATATACAGTACAGGACACACAAAGTGTATCATGTGAGTTTGCCTTTTTGTATCGATCTCTAAATTAAATTTCAATCTTCAATTTTTATATTATTATTATACACAGAAAATTATTACATCATCTTTGGCTACTACAATGACTGATGAATAATAAACAATACTTTCGTATCAATATGAATCTGAGAAGCACAATTCAATCGTGAATTAATTATTTTAATTTGCATAAAATGTTTAATTTCCTGCGTCAAGCTAGAAAGGTACTTAAGCCAGCAGATGTAGTGTGTTATTCAGGCTATTATCCATTCTCGCGCGGTGGCTGGCTGAATGAGTGGGAATACCAGATCAAGTTATCCTTATGCTTTATGTAACTGTGTTGATCAATAATAATAAAAAACAAAAAACAATGTAAATTTATTTCTGATTTTCAAACTCTGGTAATATGATGATGGTCTTTTATATAGTTTGGATTCATTATTGAAAATAAACCTATATTTAAAAAGTAAATAAATAAATAAAATAAAAATACATTTAGGCTTTATCCTGTAAATATAGTCCTGTGTTATAAAAAGAAACTTTTGATGCCTCATCAGTTAGTAGCTGAAAAAAGATCACAGTCATTCTTATTCGTTTGAAGATGCTTTCATATATGGACCAAAATAAATATTTTTATGAGAGAGAGAGAGAGAGAGAGAGAGAGAGAGAGAGAGAGAGAGAGAGAGAGAGAGAGAGAGAGAGAGAGAGAGAGAGAGAGAGAGAGAGTAAAATAACTATTTTATTTTACAACAAAATAATAACAACATGTTGTAGAAATTTTTATTTGACGTGTACTGTACGTATCACTTAGCTTGTTTGCACTGTGGAAAAAATTAAACATGAGCACTTCCTGTAGATTACGTTCGTATTTCCTGGAATGTATTGGTCACGGCAAAGGCGGGGCTGGAACCCGATACTCTGAGGAGTGTCAATCACATGCTTCTGGCGGCTGCGGAGGTGGTGGTCCTGCGCGTTGAGATGAAAGTGTTTGGTCCAGGAAGTGACCTCTGCGACAAGCAAGGCCCCGCGAGGTCACCTTCCTGGCCCGCGCGCTGCCATTATTCGAGGTCAACTCCCCATAGTCGGCAGTGGGCTCGGTGCACTCGGTGTAAATATTAACACGACTTGTATCGCGCTGTATCAATGATTCTCTCTGTCACCCACTTACCAAGTATAAAACAGTGCATACTCGACAGTTTATTATACAATACTTCTTCGCACTGTAATGTATATATTATATTTTTAATTAATATACTGTACTAGTTGAAAACAATTTGAATTATTATGTTCTACCTGTTACCCTGGACATACCCCAAGGGGGGAAAATGTCTATCTATACCTGATGTCTATAATCCTCTTCGGTATTGGCATAAATGATATACCGGAGAACGTAGATGCGGATGTTTTATTAAATTATGCAGATGACACCACGGCTTTTGTTACTGCTGATGCGGAAGATATGTTGATTTTTTAAGTCAATAAAGTGGTTATGATGATCTACTGTACTAGCTGTACTGAAAATATACTTATGTTAAACAAGGATTAAACTGTATTTGTCCAATTCCAATCTTCTCGATTTCCTTCAGATGAAAGCTATAATTTAATTAAAATTTTGAATGTCTCCATTAAAAGAGTAACCTAGCTGTTCTTAAGTTTTTGATTTTCATGTTAGTGAGACTTTGGATTGGACAACGTATATATACAGAAATATAAATGATACATGCATATAAAAGGATTAATTGGGAATTTTTTTATTTTTTATATATATTATTTACAAGATTAAGTATTTTAAAAAAAAGTGTATATTTTTATTTTATTTTTTATTTTATTTTATTTTATTCGAACAACTGGTTGTACAATTAACAACATGGATCACGTCAAATATTCAATATATATATATATATATATATATATATATATATATATATATATATATATATATAAAAAAGACAATCACACACACATATACATACACACATTATCAGATTATCAACAGGACATACAATTAATATTACATTTTATTATTCATTTTAAATAATGATAATAATCTAAGGCTGTATTTTATGCATACTAGTTATATTTTCTCTCATTTTATTACTAAAATAAAGCTTAACAGAATAAAATTCTTTGTCTATAAGTATATTTTTAAGTTGATTCTTAAAACTATTGTCACTCTGAATCTCTTTTAAAGTATTAGGCAAAAAATCATAAATTTTTGAAATTTGATATGAACAACTCTTCTCAAAAAAAGCCGATTTATGTTTCTCAACCCTAATATGATTTTTGTTTCTAGTATTATACATATGAAAGTTTTCATTATTAAGAAATATTTTTTACTGTATACTATTCTTATTCATCTTCATCTTGCATAATATATGGTATCACATCAGTACATGCGATTGTATGATGTCAATAATCTTTTGGGGAAGTTATGCCACTCACTTGAATAGACACTTCAAAAACTTGAATCACAAGTATATATATTATTATACTTGTGTTTCACATTTAAAGATACACAATATGTTAACTTTACCTTCGTTAGATGTTCCAAATTTTATGCCTGTTCAGACGTAAAAATAAATTAATATTCTGAAGGCCTTATATATATATATATATATATATATATATATATATATATATATATATATATATATATATATATATAAGAAGTTCATTATTATGCTGTTATTTTAAAACTAAAGTTTATGAAGACTCGGCGTTATATAATATACTGACATGATCTTCTGATGATTATTATGTTAACAATTTTGTATGTTAAAAGTATATTTTAGTTTATGTTAGAAGTTTAAAAGCATTATGTTATAGTTAAAACTCGCTTATTGCAGGGATAGTTGATTATATATAGGGTTCTTAACACTGAAATTAAACGTATTTTATAACTTATTTATCTCGGAAATGATACAAAGAGTACTTGGTATATCAACTGAACACCTTACAATTAAAAAAAAAAAAACTCAAATGGCTTATGTGATATGGCTTTTATTTTATATTTTTTATACCACATTTTATCAATGGTTCATACTATCAACTAAATATACTCCATCTGGATTGTTGTTATCACTGTTATCAGTTATTAATTCCACTAAGGAACGCGAATGTTTAGATTAAGATAGGTGCGTGTGTGTATACTCATGATTTTGAGTAATACGTCTTGATAATACAAAGTCTCTCATCCAAGCAGCCACTTCTTATCATAATGTCTCTATCGGTTAAATTAATGATAACGTTAACAGTTGTTATAAAAATCGTGTTTGATAACATTCTATATAATTTATGACAGTATAATCACAATATTTGAAAGAAATAAAAAGAAATACCAATTTTTGTTTTTGTATAAAAACATAAATTTATAAATAAAAAATAATATATATACATACATACATACATACATACATACATACATACATACATACATACATACATACATACATACATACATACATACATACATACATACATACATACATACATACATACATACATACATACATACATACATACATACATACATACATACATACATACATACATACATACATACATACATACATACATACATACATACATACATACATACATACATACATACATACATACATACATACATACATACATACATACATACATACATACATACATACATACATACATACATACATACATACATACATACATACATACATACATACATACATACATACATACATACATACATACATACATACATACATACATACATACATACATACATACATACATACATACATACATACATACATACATACATACATACATACATACATACATACATACATACATACATACATACATACATACATACATACATACATACATACATACATACATACATACATACAAATATTACTTGTAATTTTAATGAGAAAGGCTTAGTTACTTTAGACTTTAGATCTGATTGCTGAGCACTAATATATATATATATATATATATATATATATATATATATATATATATATATATATATATATATATATATATATATATATCAAACTTGTAGCAAGAAAATATTCATTAGAAACAAAATTTCTAAAAACATTTATTGCATGGTTTGTCAATGATAATAGTTAAGAAATATAACTATTAATTGCTGGTATTTTAAATTGTGTCCGAAGTACTATATTATTATCCCTTATTGTCCCTTATTACTTAGTACAAAATATAAGTTACAGTACTTGAAGAAACTAAATGGACAAAGGAATGGTAGGAGACTATTCAATTTTAATGGTTTATATTTCTGAAATGTATTTGAGGTTATGTGGAAGAATGGCTGTCAGGCCAAACATCGTCTAATAAAGAAATATCTATCTAAATATCTATATTGTATTACTGATATTGTGTGCTAGCCCTATATGTTATTGTTACCAAATTTGTAAGAATAAATCAATAATTCTTAGAAACTAACGAAACTCAACATATGAGATCACTTGATACAGTATTTATTTAAGATTCCAAATACTTAAATGTTATATATTGAGGGCGTGCATTTAAAAATTTAATGTAATTTCAAATGTAACAGTTAATTGTTCATTGTTCACGTTGGAAAGTATTAAGTCTATTGAATCGATTTTCAAAACAAATAAAAACTACAACAATTAATATTTACCTCAATACGTACCTACTGCAAGTGAAAATTACAGGATTTAAATTTTAAACACACCATTAAATTTATTGTTGCATGAATGGTGGTGTCAATATGATCGAGTCATTTGAGAACGCTGCAATGAGATAAAAGTGACATTAGGTATAATCTATTATACACATTTTTGGTAATTTCGTGGACGTTATCCTTTAAATTTGCTCTTGATATGGTACTTTAAAAAGAAGGTGCCTTGCACGAGCCAACAATTCGATGTACAACTATAGTTTACCAAATCCGTACGATATTTAATGCTACTGATGTTTCATGTCATTGAGTTAGTGACAATTAATATATATATATATATATTTTTTTTTTTCAGATGCCCCAAATGACAGCTTATACATGATGTGCGGGGTACTGATTGCCATGCTTTTGGTCGCTCTAATCATCGTACTGCTAGCAGTGACCATAAGGTGAGTAAGCACAAGCAGCTTAGCTGCAGCCAATGAGATGCATATGTGTAATAAATGGTTACATATAACGATGATACTATATGCTTTCTAATAATTAATTTCATTTAAATTGCTTTAATTTAAAGTACTGTATTAACGTATTAACTTAGCTAATACAAAAAAATAAAATAAAATAAATAAATAAATAGGATCAGAAAATAAAAAAAAAGCTATAAATGAATGTGTATGTACATTAATGAGAGAATCAAAAGTTTTCGGTCTAGACTGCATACGGTATATTATAATTATACAAATTAAGGTAAGACAATTTACAACATTGCCTTTATTTTATTGTAAAGAATGTCCCATATTATTCCATTAAATTTCGAAGTATTCAATTAACGTTTGCACATTATCTATATTTTTAATTTTTGGAGCAGTAATGATAAGCAACAATGGAAAAAAATTATGATTGACTTAATTCACAAAATTATAAATGATAAAATCTATGCGTTGAAAATTAATTTAACGAGAATAATAATGATAATAAAAAATGTGTCAAAATATATTTATAATATATATACCGTATGGAGGAAACAAACATGGCTGCATCGTGTCTGCATGGTTAAATAGTTTGTTTTGATTGTGGGATATGAAAGCTCCAGTTTAGATTTCCTTGAAGAAGTTAGTTCATACGCCTTGGTTTTACCACTTTGGCACAGGCAAAGCTTTCAAAGACGTAGCATTCAGCTAGCAGGTAGGATTCGTGACGACGGCAGGCTGGAGAGCAAACTGACTCTCCGCGAATGATGAAGACAGTACAGCTTGGCCAGAACTAGCCTACGTCATTACCATCACAATACGCAGTTAAATGTTTTAACTGACGTACTGTACCCTCCATAATTTCATAATTCTTCTCACGTTGGTGCAAATAAAAATATGAATATTAATTAAATTTAAACGTATAAAGACATCCATGGGTCATATATATTATACCTTAGCGACTACGTATAGAATTCTTCAAATTTACAAATGAAATACAAAAGTGATGTAATGTATTGTATTCCTTTTACATTCAAATTATTTAAGTAAGCCTAATTGTATGCATTTAACTGGATAATATTTACTATAAGAAGAAGTTAGAGGGTAAAACAGTATCTTAAATAGTAGAGCATGTAGTCGATTCATTCAGTTTTCTATATACATTCATAATATTATTTTACTGTACTATATTATACATAATTATACCAAATTCAATTGTATTTTATAGAGAACTTTAATTTCACAAACAATCATAATTTTTGACAACACACAATATCGATCAGAGACCAATTTCCTCTGAATTTCATACTGAACAAATTTAAGTCTTAACATTATAATTAATAATGGTAGTATCGACCTCAAAATTTTTTATAGCAGAAATGGATAGAGGATGAAAAGTTGTGTTACTCTGATTTTTTTCAGATTTTTTAGGGACCGGGAAGTATTGCTAAAAAGTTTTGGCGAGGTCGGGTTCGAATCCACGTCCCTTTTGGGTCCTATCTTTTATTAAGAGAGGCGGCAAGAGGCGGCACTTTTTCTGCACTTTCAATAATTTTTAAAAAATAGTTGCCGGGCTCTAAAAAATCTGAAAAAAATCAGAGTATCATAACTTTGCACCCTCTATTCATTTCTGCAATAAAAAAAAATTGAGGTCGGTACTCCATTAGTATTAATAATTGCGTTGTAAGAATCATAGCGTTCTATAATTCAACTTGTACTTATACAATAACTAATTATTAGCGAAATTAGCTTCGTTTAAAAAGTGATGAAAATTATTAAAATATATTTGTATGTTCGACCTGTCGTCGATTTATTAAACAAATTCTGTCAAAGTCTGTGAATGTATACAAGAAAATTTAACATGCATGGTTGTTATTTTAATACAAGTGGAGTGTGTCCAGGATTGTTAAGACACGTATATTTTTTACTCAGTTATATTATAGTAATAATAATAATGTACATTATTACTACACTCACGTCACTCACACTGCTTGCGATGACATGTATATATGGGCCGCTTTTAAGTGCACGTATGCACAGCCATAATTGTATCAGAACTGTGTATTTTCAAAGTCAACACTAGAGTTGGCTGATGAACCAAATTAAAAAAAAAGTAATAATAAATACTGCAGACAACAAACTTTATACTGTATATGACTATTCAATATGATATATAGCTTAGAATCATTGCTGTCATTTATTAATATATATAATATATATATATATATATATATATATATATATATATATATATATATATATAATTTTAAACTTCTACCGTGTTTACCCGCCAAGACAAGAAAAGAAAAAATTGTCAGAAAATTTAAGAGTCTTCCGAGGTGGGACTCGAACCCACATCTCTCTGTGCAGTTATATATATAACTGTCTTGACCGATCTCTATAGAACAAAATTTGCCAAGAAAATAAAAATATTCTCGTAAATCTGTATTTTAATTATTATTATATTTAATGTAGTAAGTTTAATTATTTTCCTGGAGGAAAACTTACTTTTAAGCATTTTGAGGCGCTATGAAAAGGTACACACTATCTATATATAGTTAAAAAACATGATGATTATTATTATAAATATAAAAAAAAAAGATAACGATAAAATTATATTCTGAAATTTTTTTAGATAGTTTTATAGCATACCTTTTTTAAAGTAGAAAATGGGTTTTACTAATTGTTCAAATGAGTGCACTGAATATCATTATGGATATTACTATTACTTCAAGTCTTTAAAAATATCAGGATATTATTATTATTATTATTTCGAAAATTTTTAATCATTTTGTTACAATTAGCAAAATATAATTTATTTCAATTTGATACTGATATTTAACTATTCGATTATTATACTTAATACTATATGTATACTATATCATACCGATATAATGCCTAATAATTACTTTCATACCTTTATTTATCGACAAGCAGCGTGTTTTTTTATTTTTGTTGTTGTTGTATTTTCCACTAAAAAATAGATGAAAATAGTCTATAAATGAAATAAGGGTGTTGTAATTTTGTATTGTTTTAAAGGAAAAACAAAGTTTTTTTTTAAAAATATATGTAATTGCAAATATATATAATGAGGAAAAGCAGGTGAATTTAGAATTTAATGTGTTGATGTTACATATATAGTCAATGCTACTATATAGATTTTTAATACATGCAATTCAGATTCAAAGTCTGTTGGATCCACTTTGTTAGCTTAGAGTTTAAGGTCACGTGAAACTCGTACTTCTTAAACTTCTCTTTTCCTCCCCACCTATATAGTTTTTCTTTCGCAAAAAAAAAAAAGTCAGATGATATCGCTGGTATCTTGGAATGGGAAACCTGTGACGTCGATCACTCGTGTCGTCACGAGCGTGAGAGTAGGAGTATAAAGGCGCGAGTCAAACTTTAAACACAACCACTCTCTCGTTTGCACTTGGTATAGGAGGACCTTAGTGTAGCTACTATACCGAACTAATAACAATGGGAGGAGGGCCTAAGTTGTCATTGAGTAGCAGTGTGAGATCTTTGAACGCAAGTATGCGTTTGGTTCGCAGCAAATTACGGAAGCGTGGAGACTCCGAGTCTCACCACCCGAGCACAGCTGCAGCAGCTACAGTGATGGCACCCATGGCCCTCCTGAGCAGTACCACCACCACGGCGTCCGCGGTGCTTGCTCCTGTATCCCTGGTGCACGCCACAGCAGCAACGATAGTGGGTGAACCACCCCTAAGCAGCCTCTACCAGCCCCCCAGCCTCTGGCACTACCCTGCGGCTCACTTTTTGTACGCCACTGATCAGGTAAGTCATGGCCCGCTTGGTTTACAACTTAAAACTTTCGCTCGCCTAATATTTTGGTATTCAAATTTACCACCACGAAGTTAATACATAAAGTAAATTCTTTGCGATGATTATACTATGTATTTTTTTAACCATGCAATGCTATGTATTCCCATCAATATATATAATATGTTATTTCATAATCATATATATTATTTACACACTATACGATATTTTAATGCTTTTTTAAGTATTGCATGACTTGAATCGATAAATTGTGGACAAGTCACAATTGAATTAACAGAAATCTAGATTGCTAGAAACATTTTAAAATTTTAAAAGTTCATTCCTAATTTTATTATGCATACTCTATGAGGCACAAAACAAATTTCAATTTTCAATGCAGATATACAGTATATCTTGATATAGGGGTGTTCTTTTGTAATTTAGTGACCATCTCTTTAATTATATATGTTTTCATTTCCAAATTTTCAATTACATATTATTTATATTATAGTGTATCTGTGTGCTGTGTTTTTAAGCAAAATTGACGGCAAATTTTTAATTAATTCATGAAATTGGTCATTAAATTGCTTACATATAATTATTAACTTAAAATGTTGTATGCTGTTGCCGATCAGTGAGTAATATGCCAACGACAATATTAATTGCCACAAAGGATTTTCATTTGTGTAACTCAATTCCGGGATATTAGCTCACACAATTTTAACATATTCTTTTATCGCTTTGCGAGTTTGATTCCTTAATTAAGCAAGCATGCACAAAACAATTATATATAGAAACAACAATTTAACTTGGAAAACGGATGCTTTTATGATGTCCACCAAAGATGCTGTTTACTGTTATAATGCGCTGAAACACTGAAAAACACAAATAAGTTTTTTTATATAAACTACAATTTAATGATGTTTCAACCGTTTCAACGAATAGCATATTATATGGAACTTTCATGTAGATAACAATTTTTTTTTTTTTATAATTTTTATTCATAAAAGACAAGATTATGTACACTTTACATAAATTTACACCAACAATTTCAAAAAAAATATAATATATTCTCAAAAAAAAAAAAAAATTTTTTTTTTTTTTCCTTATACAGACTTGTTTGATCCTTAAGTTCTAAATAAAAAACAAACAAACAATGTTTGACTCATATACAGCTGCTCTATAATACAATAAGTTTACACAGACAAAGAGCCACAGCCCTTCTAGGTCCATCTGAAACAAAAGGACTTTAGTATATATGTTTTATGCACCACAAAAACATAAATATTTATCAGATCTATTAACTTCTATATGAAATTTATAATTAAATACATCCAACAAATCGTGTTGGATGTATCATTGCACAGCTAAACAGTTATAATATGTTACTTGCTAATATTGGAAGTAGCCGAAAGTTTTTAATATATGAATAAAATTTTAATGCTTTAGTAAAAGATTTAATTTAGTAATTGATAAAAGAATACATTGCACGTTAATTAAAATCGTGATTTGTGTTGCAGGAGGTGACAATTACTCCATTGCCGACAGAAAGGCCAGGATTCTGCCGCGGAGTTCGCAAGAATCTGGGAGGACGATGGAAACGTCTAGTGAAGAGAAAATCAGTTTCAGACGCTTGTGCTGTCAGTAGAGATCATCTAAAACAAATCTACGTTTACTGATGCTGATTTAGAATTATATCAGTGATAGTTACAACTCGCGTCCAAAACAATATAATCAAAGTTCAAATTAGTGCACTAGTGATTAATTAAATGTCTTAAACGAGGCTGCTATATAAATGGGCTGTTAAAACTTTTTTTTCATCAAAGAACTGAGTAACAGAAGCTTATTATGAAATTAGCTTTCAATCATAATTACCTTAAGGTGGCTGTTTTTATCTGGCATAATGAACTTATTATTAAAAGTTAAATTATATAGAGATATTAATGTAACTATTCAATTAATTAAATTGTCAAGTACATAAGTTATAAAGTAGAACCATTGTATTAATCGAGATGACTTTTCTACTGTTTTTATAATATTGAAAAGCCTCCTTAAGTATAATGAAAAAAATATGCTTTTCATCCATCATACACTAAATGAAGAAAAGGTTGTTATCAATTTTTTTTTCTTCATTGCAATAATGAAATGCTAATTTTAAATGCAGCTTCAAGTTTGATGTTTCCAACACGTAGAAATTTAAGCAATTCAAAATTTTAATCGGCAATAATAAATATATAGTACATATATATCTCACTTTACAAATTATGACTTTTGAATTGTATTTTATTTTTGTGTTAAGGATAATAATTTTGCTCATATTGAGCTAATAAAGGTATTAAGATAAATGTACCGTAAAACTAAAACATGTCACCCCTTCTTACTACCTATAACTTTTTTTTTATGGACATCATTTGACAGAGATATCATTAGGTTAACATTATGCATTATGTAAATGAAATATGTGAATATGTATAATTCACATATTATATTGGTATTAATTGCTAGATGATGCTTCCATAAATAAAATCTGTTTGTATTTCGTCGTGTTTCTTGTATAAAAAGCAAGATCCTAGCTCTGGAATATCGAGATGACTTGCAATCATTTCTCTTAACACTTGACACCAAAATTTTAAAACAAGCTATGCTTCTATAAAATTATATAATTCCACCTGAAACATAAATTTTATTGGCAAAACAAATGTTGTGTTTTGAATAATTTTAAAATAATAACAATACAGTAATTAAAATACTAAATTATGTCTTTCAATTCAATAATTTAAAAGAGACTGAGACAAAAGAATAACTGCATGTATTAATAATTAAGCAACAAAACTTCAACTCTGTACAAACAGTAATTAAGTGTGTTATCCATAGTATTAATTGACATAGATTTTTTTTTTTAATAATGTAACAAATTACTTTTAAGGAAATTAAAGCACACAAATAATGTATTTTTAATAATTTAATAAAATTGTTTATTAATCACACATGATTGTACGTATACCGTTACTTGCCAACATATAATAAAACAATAAAATTGCATTCATCTTTTAAGATATACTTTCTGTACTGTACCTTATTGTAAATAAATAGTAATATTATAGAATTGCGGTAGCAAAATAATTGTGTCTTTGTTAATATACCATATTCTCTACCAAAGCAAACAAATAGCTGTGTATTAAGGTGCATTTCCATGGAGTGATGTCAAGCCAGGCTTGGCGCGGCGAGAAAGACGCACTTGCTTCATTATCATATTGCGGCCATGCTGGCGTGGAAAAATCGCTTTCCCGCAGCAATTTAATCGCACCGCGATTTTTCCACGCCATCATGGCCTCCATATATGACATTAAATTGAAGCAAATGTGCCTTTCTCGCCGCGCCAAGCCCCGCTCTACATTCGCTCATTTCGCTCCATGGAAATGCATCTTAAAGTACTCTCCTCGCATGCTCTTCATTATTTTAGTTGGCAGCCAACATTTTGTTTTTTACTCAGAGTATTAAGAATATTACGCCACACACTTTAATTACCTCTAATTATTAAAAATTAAAATCTAACTGCGCATTGCAGAAATTAACGTACGTACGTACCGTTTCAATTTGGCAGACGTAATTCAGTCAGCTTATACAATTTTATAATGAAGAGCAGTCCCATTGTCCCATTATAATAATTATAATATTACACAATTAAATACATACAGAGGTCAAGAGTTAGTACTTTGGAATATTTGATTTTTTTTTTTTTTTTTTTTTTTTTTTTTTTTTTTTTTTTACAGTTAATTATAACATACATATATGGAACAGCTTTTAACTTCATGAAAATAACAATTAATTTAATTGAATTTATCGCTATATAAGAATTAACATAATATGATTTATGTAAACCATGTGTGAACCATGGGCAAGTTTCATTGAGCATAATATGAATAACATATTGTGACTTAATTGGTGCAAAGTGTACTCTTTAGCACCGAGGACGCTGCATCGTGAGCTGGAAGTGTGTCTTGAACAGTGCCGAACAGAATGGTGCTCACGTGGAGAAGCCATTAGGTAAAAAAGTTAAGCAGAAAAACTTGTTAAACAAGCAAGATTTTAGTGAAGATTGCTCCATCCAACCCCTCCAAAGTTCGTCTTTTTGAACCAGGCTCATTTTTCACTAATTTTCTTCTTACGAGAAGACTAAGCAACAGGCGCGGATCCAAGGGGGGGGGGACTGAGGGGGCTGCTGCCCCCCCCCCAAATTTTGGATTTAACATGGGCAATATAGGCAATGCCCCCACTCCAATTTTTTTTTAACATTGGCCTTACATGAAGGCAACCCCCTCCGAAATTTTTTTCTGGATCCGCAACTGCTAAGCAACGCAGCCCTTATAGTTCTATCATAAACGCAGCCATTTTTAACTGTGATTTTTTAAGCTTGTACAGATTTAAGCTGTGTTGGTGTTTCAAAAATTTATTTTAGCTGTCACCAAAATTCATCTTTAAATTTATGGCTGAAATCGTGCCATTTTTTGTAAACACACTGTATATAATAAAAATATATATATACACATACACACACACTAAAAAAGGTGCGGATATCAGATCAGTGAGATCAGTAAAGCACCAAAGGCACTATTCATATGTAAAGCAATTAGCTTTTATTGGCACATTGCATAGAAAGTGGTTCCATTTGGTAACAGTTGACTAGCATTTATATTTTTTTTGTTTTGTTTTTCATTACAAATTTATTGAATTTATTCCAGTCTTTGGAGACGTAGGAATGTGAGATGTACTGATCCTGCAACATATAGCCTCTTGTTGGGTTATTACGCAACCTCAATAATTATTCGTTGTATGCCAGGGGCGGATCCAGCCCGCGGCTTTGGGGGGGGGGGGGGGGGGGCGGTGCCCTATCCCGCAATGTTAAATTTTGTAGTGGGAGGGAGGGCGATGGGTGGGGGGTGGTAATACCTTCAATGTATTTTGGGACCTTTTGGGGGGGGGGGGGGCGATCGCCCCCATCGCCCCCCCCCCCCTTGGATCCGCGCCTGTTGTATGCACGCATTCATGTCTGCAAATGGTGTTCTAATGTCTAATAGACAGATAGAGCATAATAGAGCATAGAGTACCAGCAAACATTCTGTGCAAAACAATCTAAAACTGGAAACTTAATTCTTACGCTCGTTGGTACTGAAAATCCAGACAAATGTAACTAACACATATCCAAATGTTTATCTCAGTTTTAATCAATTTTATATTTCAAATACTAAACGGGAATGCCTCTATTAGAAAAGGTAAAGATAACTAGAACTTGATGATGATGACTGCTAGTGCGGCCAGCACAGTGCAGGCGACGCTGCCAAACGAGCTGGCGAGGGCCGGAGCGATCGTCTCCCCGAGCCACGGGACCAAAGTGTTGTTGTGCAGCCCTATCTCTGGTGCAGCCTCGTCCACGTTTAGCTGTGACACGAGAAAGTTAGTCGTAGTATACTTACAATGGAAACTGCAAAAATCGGAAGTTGTTATTACAGCACTGTATGATTCGTACCTGCGGCATGAGCTGCTCCATATGTATATCTCCAGCTTGGCGGAGAGCGCTGCCACCACGTCAGGTCGCATATATATGCTGGCCCTGTTGGACGTCTCGCACGGATCAGCATGCACGTCGAACAGACACGCGGACTCTGCGGGATATATCGCAGGGGATGCCACACGTAGCAGCTTTGGGCCCTGCAACCAAACACCAAGCGTTATGCAGCTCGATCGTCATCTGACGAGGCACACGAAACTCACCTGGAGGTCAGGAGACTTGCAGTGGACCGTGGCCGCCTCGCGAAGGGCCAGCACCTCGGCCTTAATTGGTGCATGACGACGTCACGTGACTGAAGTGATCGCAGCGCCCTGCTGACCAGCGAGGCGCTCACGTGTTTACATCATGTTTAATCAAATGGGAAAGTCAATCAGTTGATCTATGTTATCTTACCCCTTACCCCAGTGACCACATGGACATCCCGAGGATGTTAATAAGATCCCCCTAATATCCTTGTACATTTTACGTGTTTATTTTTTAAAGTTTTAAACTTTAAATATAGCTTTCATCATGTAAAACAGCTTGTGTAGCCACACGCCAAAAATAATTTCTTGCTGCATGGTATTTCTTACTTTTTTATGAACGTCCCCGAGAAAAATAACGTCCTTTAATGATAAAATTAAGATATTAAATAATAACAATATTTGCAAATATCTTTATACATTATTAGGAAAAATTATGTATTTTCGGAATCCTTGACAGTACCGCAGTCGAGGGGGTAGGAAGCAGGGATCAGAGATAAGTAGAAGAAAAAGGGGCGTAAAGGAGAGGCAGGCGCTGATCCAGGGGTGCTGGGAAGCCCAAACCCCCAACCCCCTCTCCTTGAAATTTTGAATTGATTATGGGCAATACATATTAAGCATTTCGCCCACCCACATTTTTGTAAGATTGTCATATATTATGAAGGACCAACCCCTTTCCCCCTCCCCCAAGAAATTTGGTTCTGAATCCGTGACTGTGGGGATGAGAGGTGGATCTATTTATTATTTATTGTGCTCATATATGTACGTGTATCAGCTAGTCCATGAATACTAATATATATAATATACAGGGTGTTTACTTTGATTTGAACGTTTTAAAGTGATAATTAAGGAATGAAGTTCGATGGTAATATAGACATGTCATACATCAAATTAAAGCTTCATTTTAAAATTTTCAAAACTTGCATCATAAATTACATGTGCGGACTTGTCTTTTTTTGAGACGAAAAAGAAACAAATATGAGCCGTTTTTTTGTTCAAATATCGGTGGTAACATGAAATTAACTGTTGAATCCTTCACTGGATTGCAAGGTTGGTGTGGGAGTGATATGTAATGCGTTTGGTCAATTTTCCTTAGATCACCAAAGTAAAGCAACACAAGACTGTTTTGTGGTTGGATGGGTGACCATTTAAACAAAAATTGCACTTCTCCCATCCAGGGGTAACGCTTTTTACCACAATGTGGTTTCTCTACGAATTTTAACCATTCCATTTCTGTTTCTGGTTCATAGACAAAATTTGAAGATGCATGTGGCGTTCATCCTGACAAGTTTCCACGTTGCGATCAGTCACATTAAAATGCCATTTAATTTCATGTTACCACCGATATTTGAACAAAAAAACAGCTCATTTTTGTTTCTTTTTCGTCTCAAAAACAGACAAGTCCGCACATGCAATTTGTGATGCAAGTTTTGAAAATGTTGAAATGTAAGCTTTAATTTGATGTATGACATGCTTATATTACCATCGAACTTCATTCCTTAATTATCACTTTAAAACGTTCAAATCAAAGTAAACACCCTGTATATTAATTATGTATTTATTATATAATTATTGTATTGTATATATAATTATATTAATTAAAAATATTGCTAACAAATTGATGCAGTCACTCAAGGAATGTTGGAATGTTACGAATAATATAATATGCAGGCACGGATTCGGGGGGGGGGGGGGGGGGGCTCATCTCCCTGAACATTAATTTGGATTTAATTAACATGTATGATATGATGGGCAGTATATACAAGGCATTTCCCCCACTCAATTATTTTTAACATTTGTCTCCTTATTGAGGCAGCTAGCTAGCAGCTTCAAAAGCTTTCTCCCTTCTCCCTGAATTTTTTTTTGCTGGATCCGCGCCTGATAAATTCATTTTTTGTTTTTTCATTTAATGTATGTAGAAGCCAAACATCATATAATTATATTAAGTTGATTATTTATTTTATTATTTCACCCAATATATAACTAATATAAGCACAAAATGTAGATTGCGATGGGAATTAAAATATATATGTAAATTATATTATTGGCACGGCATGTTTGTTGTTTGTTTTATTTAAAAAAAATTATGAAGACTCGCGTGTCATGTGGTGTGCAATAATTTCTGAAAATATTTCAAAAACTTTTCAAAAGAATCGCGCACTTTTTATAATTCTGCCAGAGCGGCCAGAGCCGCCAGAGCCAGCCAGAGCGGTCTCTGGACTCTCTCGACTCTCTGGAGGGGAGACCGCTCTGTCCGCTCTTCTCTTTTAACTCTATGCTTTTAACCCCAGCCAACCAGTGATGTTAGTCCTCGCATATTCGCCGCGAATATGCGCGCAGATTCGTGACCAATCTGTGGCGCGCATATTCATGAATATTAAAATTTGAATTTCCCGCCACAAAAATAACTATTTATGACTGGTTAAAGCTACAGTAAATGCTACCGATAGTATTATCGTGCTTTTCTTAGGATAATCCCTTGCTTAATTAATGTTTAATTCAAAATAGCGTTCATTTATCATGGAATGAAAGCAATCGGCCTTTCAAGGTGCCGAGGTGCTCACGTGATTTTAATTGCGGGCGGCCGCCATCTTGAAAGTATCTTTCACGCATATGCGCGCATTTGCGCGCATATTCGCATGCGCATATTCGCGGACCAATTAATCTTCGTGCGAATTTCACAACACTGCAGCCAACGGATGCAACGCTTCGCAAAGCTTCGCGCGAAATTTTGCTAGTTTCGCGTAGTTTCGCACACCATGTTTCGCGAAAACTTCACGAAATTGATATATGTTTGCATGAATTTCCCGTTCTACTTTTTCGATTTAATATAATATTAATACGCCGTTTTGTACCTAATTTCGCATTAATAACAGGTTTCATGGCATAAATAACATAAATTAAAAAAGAGTTTAATTTACTTTATTAGCCATAGCAAAAGGGGCCTTTTTATCTTGTTTTCTTAATTTTTTTAATAAATATATGACAATTCGCATCGCGACAGTCATTTTTTTTAATTTCGCGAAACTTTCACGCACCATGTTTTCGCGCGAAGTTTTGCATCTCTGGTCTCTGGCCAACGCGCGAACGCTGCAATTCTGCCAATTCCATCACTGTGATTAGCTGATGTCGTGTGTTTGAAAATGTGAACCGGAAGTGAACGGAATCAAGAAACTTGAAACCATTCAAACGGGCAAATATAGCGAGCAATATAATATATGTTATAATATCGTTTTCAACTATATTTTTATAAAGTTTTGTAATAATATAACAGCATTATTTTTAATGTAAACCAAAATAAATGAACGCCTCGTCGATTTAAGAGCAAGAAAAAGTCATAGCTATAGCGTGTAAGAATTAAAAAAAGGTAAGCACAAATAACTCCAAATAAGTTACATTTTGATTTGCCAAAATGCATGCAGGGCGGACATATATATGCTACGTATAATATACCATTGCGCCATTGCAGCATGCTTCATTGCTTTATGTTTCAATGTATACATAATATGTTGTAGAAGAGGTTATGATAATTTGCTATGTATTTAAAATCATGCTCAATTATTCATATATATATATTTTTTTTTTACTTTCGTGTACACTAGCTGGTTGTGTTGGACATGCATGGAAATAAAAATGATTATACATACTGTATAATATATAAGTATAACGTACATACATGAATACACAGCTAGAGTATATATTATAGGAGCCCCGATTTTTGTATGCATCGATCATACCCGCACCAGAAATGAATCTTCCATTTTCCGGCCTGCTTAGGATTCTTAAAACTATAAAAAGTTAAATAATAAAATTGTAACCCATTTTAAACAAATCCTCTCATACATGAAAATGATAACTTCAATATTATACCTTAATTAGATGAATGCCGCAAGAGTTTTCAACATATAATGTGAAAACAACTTTTATAAAAAATATTAAAAAAAAAATATGCTATATTCATAATTACAATTAATATGACATTTTGTTTGTAATTATTAACATTATTATTTTTGTAAACCCCTAAACACTGGGTATATGCTACAGCTCGCACAGACAAAAGACCGAAGCACCGAGCGGGATATTTGGGTATGTTTCGATCTTTATTCCGATCGTTTCCCCTCAAAGTATACATACGGCAAGTATATGCGCATATTCCTTTTTGTAATCAATGGTGACGGTATGAGACCACAGAAAGCAGCACTAGTTGTCTCTCTTTCTCTTATTAACTCTAATCTACCTAGCGTGCCCGTATACGCAAACGAAATTTCTAAAAAGTGACCCCTTATATTCAAGTTGAAAAATTCACAAAACTAATTATATTATCAAACCTAGGGCTCCCAAATTTGGACCACATATACGTCAGGGTCTTTCCTATTACGTGTTTTATTAAATAAAAGTCATAGGTTGAACCCCAAAGGATTTTCAGGGTCTAATGACCTAAAATACTATAAAATCTGGAGATTTGCAAGGTCTTGAAAATTCTGAAAAGTTCAGAATATTAATTTGAAATAGTTAGATTTCAGTTTTTGGTTTTAGTGTAACCTGACAGGTCACCCTTAACCCTGAAATGACCCTGAAAACATTTAATTCTCAAAATACATAATTTTAAATATCAAATTCGAACTCACAAAGGTCAAATTAGTGTAAGTCAATATTTTGCTTGCCCATGCCCATGCTTTATGCATAAAGCGTTATTTCAAAATCGGACCTTTTTAAGGGTGGGTCCGACCCTTAAACCCATATTTTTTTTTTTACCTTGGCATATGTGAGGCATTCCCATGTTTTATACTAATTCGACCCGTCCGAATTCGAATCTGGCAACAAAATGTATGATTTCTGCAATTGTAACATTTTCAGGGTTAGTTCAGGGGTTATTGGGCTACCCTGAAAAAATGCATCTATCTATATATATATTCTGATGGTTCGATCACCACTGTATGAATATGATATATACCCATTATAGAGACATCGTACAAGTATCATGCCCAAATAAAAGACAGGTCTAATAGAGCTGGGTAATAATTAAAATAATTACAAATACGTTTTCAGGTGCTGAAAGTTTTAATGTCAGTGGACAGTGTTTAAAAAATGAGTTTAGTTAAATTCTACACCACGCTGAAAACTGTAGCTATCCTATATAACCTTCCCAACACTGTAAAATGACTTTTTAATTGTTATGAAAAAGAAAATAATAATAATAGAACTTGCTACAGAGTATGTTTCTTGTGTTATACTGTCGTTACTGAGTCCCCCTGTATTTTTACAGGTAAAGTTTCCTGTGAGAATCCTCTGCAGAATTTCCCAGCAAAGAGTTACACGAGAGAGAATTCCATGATTACAATTTAATAATAAGGTGAGCAGACAAACTGATATAGCTGTGATATTGAAATTTTTTCAAATTTTATTAATTGCAATTTCTTTGTAAAAAAAATGGCAATTTATATTACTTAAATTTAAACTTCAAATGGGGGCCGGTTCTTCAAATTATACCACGTTAAGACTGTCTTAGCGCAACAATGAAGAATACACTATAAAAGACTGTCTTAATTTTAGGATTGTTGTAATTTGTGTTATTTGTAAATCCCCCTAATATTACAACAAATATAAAATGAAATTTTATTGCATTAATTATATGCCTGAAATTTTTTGTCATTCATTAAATATAAAACAATCATATTTTTGTTGCTAGTTCGTCAGCAAGTTACACTCGACGTCGGCAAGGACACGAAAAAGATATACCTCCAAGTACAGCTTAACAGTACATTTCTCCGCCGAACTGAAAAAATCCTTCTCCAGACATGAGTAAGAGTAACCCTTCATCATCTCCAGCCAAAAAAAACCCTCCATCATCTGCTGCCATAAGATACCCTCCAACATCTGCAGCCATTAGATGCCCTCCATCATCTGCTGCCATAAGATACCCTCCACGCAAGCCATAAAAGATATCCTCCATCCATGGGCGTAACTTCAAATTATGGGCCCCGGGGGCAAACTTTCAGATTGGGCCCCCTTAATTGGTTGCAGGGGGGTTAAGGAGGGGGGAGGCAGAAATACCGCCGGAGCTAGGCACATTTTTTTTTTTTTTTTTTACTTTTTTTTATGATATTTAATATTTAGCAGCAAAAGTAGAATCAACAACCGTCAGTTTTCCCAAAAATTTTGAATTGGCATTTTTAAAAAAATATATATCTGTGCTGCACGGAACCAAGAATCTAAAACAATCCGGGGCCATTTTCAAAGAAATCCAAAGGTTCTCCAGAAAAAATTAATCAAAGTCTGACAGCAGGGTCTCAAAGAATGAGTCGTACAATTATTTAACAATAATATAATTGGGGTTTAACTTGACTATATAGACAAAACCACTCGATTTACTCAAAGAAATTTTGTTCATTGGTGGTATGAAAAAAATAATATATTATATAGTGTGATATTTCCTAGCTGACATAAGCTTTGACCAAAAAACGTCTAAAAGAATTTTATTACAAAACCAATTTCCAGCATGAAAATAAAAAATACATACATTTAATGTTAAATCCCATCATATAAGATTATTTCTTGAGCAGGAAAATGGTTTCGTATAGTAAAAATATTTCAAATTTTTTTTTTGTTAAATTAAGCTCGGGCCATATATTACGTTGCATAGCTTTATTTTTATCATATCGTCAAAAATCCAAAAATTTTCTGTGAGGGGTTGTAACAAATCTCTGTACTTTTATAAAAATAGAAAAATAAAATCAAGCAATTTATGCAAACGACACAATTAAATAAGTTACACACACCATTCAGCAATTAAATCTATAATACACACTGGAAGAAAAAGTGTTAGTCTTTTTAAATAATTAATTTTTATTTTTCTCGAGATCGAGATCTAAATCAATGTTGTTGAATCTATATAGTTGCTGACTCTACCCCTTTTCCCTTTTCCCTGATTTGCCAGTCTACTGTTCATGCAACCATGGCATGTTGTCTCCTTGGCCCCCTTGCTTCTGCATAATAATATATAGTTATGTGTTATGTTGTTGCCTGCTCCTGTGTATTATGTCCCTCAATTAATTTTTCGAAGATTTGCTGCTTGATTTCAAAAATAATATTTCAAAACTTTTTGAAAAACAAAAAACATAATATAATTTTAAATTTTAATTACTCAAGGAAATTAAGACGTTCATCACATCAGCAGTCTATAACTCTATAATTATGCCTGTGTGCCATGCCAAGGGCCTTTGGCCCCACTATTGCGGTTACGCCCCAAGGCCCGGGGGCCCGGGAGCAATGCCCCCGCTGCCCCCCTGGTAGCTACGCCCCTGTCTCCATCCAAGAACTTCAGCAGGTGAAGATTTATATGATTTAATTATTTCATGATGACAGAAATAATTCACAAAGAATTGGGCATTTACTTAATTTTCACAAAGAGCTTTATGATTGAACTTTTGATTTTTAATCATAAATGTTAATAATGCTATATAGAACGAAGTACTTGTTTAGGTCTCTTTAATTTCCAAATATACTTGTGTGCTTCATTTTCTCTTTGTTCAAATTAATGAATAAAGGGATAAAAATTTCTCAATTTTCTTAATTTTCAAAGACTTTGTTAATTAATAATAATAAAAAAGAAAATGGAAAATATCTGGAATTTTTGAGGGAAAGGTATCCTTTTTTAAAACAATTGAATTTAAAATGTATTTTAACTATATTAACAATAATAATACTCATATAATTTTACTGTACTTCTGCACATGGCGTCATCAAAGCTGCTTTTTGGAGCAATTGTGCACATTTATTTTAACTTTGCATTTATTATTAACTTTTAATATGATGAGTACTATTATCAGGTTATAATTGTAAGCCTCATTGCACAGTACTAGAATTTTATATTTTTTTCAATTGTTTTACACTGAAAAAAATCACCTTAGCTTGTACGTAAAGAAGAATATATTTTTAATATGTATTTTTCAATCTTAGAAGTTAGAGTTTTCTTGGCTAATGTATGCCTTTATGTTCAATTATATATATGTATGTTGTCTTCAGTATGTATTGTATCTTATATATTATATTGTGAGTTGGTGAGTTAAAACTATCAACAAACTGTTGTTAAATTGTACATACTGTACATCCTACACCAAGGATGGATCCAGCGAAAGACTCGGCTTGGATGGGGGAAGGGCCGGGGAATGTCCTTATCAAGATATTAAAGGAGTCGAGGATGAAGTGATAGCACCTCCCATCTTGGGACTAAGGGGAGAGGGAAAGAAAGAGGCTGGATCCACCCTTGTTCTCCACCAACAACACTTTTTTTTTCTTTTTTTTTTTAAATAGTTTTTGTTTCACAATTAGAGAAACTATGATTTTATCCACAATGTTTTGTAATACACATATTTAACTTTGGTTTATTCAAAGATCATTATTAATTTGCTAAAAATTGTCTTTTTAAAAACTCAATCTTTTGTGAATATGAATTTTGTGCTCAAGTTTTCTTATAGAAATTTATTTGCTCAATCTTCATATGTACTTCTTGGAAAAAAAAAACAAAAAAAAACAAAAAAAAAAAACAGAATGTTAGTTTATTAGTACTAAAGTTGAACACCTCCAACTTCAATTGTCTGCCGGCCTCTTGAGGACCGATCGAACATTTTTTAATTGGTACCTTCAAGTTCCATAGTCATATACTGTAATACTCGATCATACTCTTCAATGAAAAGATGGTATATCAAAATTTTTGTATTGCTTAATTATTTAACTTTTTTAATTGTGTCTTTACTTATGCACTTATTATATTTCATATTGCTTATTTAACTTTTTTAATTGTTTTTACTTATGCACTTATTATATTTCATATTGCTTATTTAACTTTTTTAATTATATTTTTACTTATGCACTTATTATATTTCATATTGCTTATTTAACTTTTTTAATTGTGTTTTTACTTATGCACTTATTATATTTCATGCATTGCTTTTTTTAAAAATAAAGAAAAAAGAAACCAAAGATCATGCTGTTATATTTTATAAAAAATAATAATAAAATAATATTACCTCAAAGTGCGCTAGTAATTAAAATTGTAGAGTCATGCACTATAGAGATATATTTTAATAATATCGAAAGAAATGTTTTTTCTTGTATTTTTCTAGGTAACGTTGCAACTTTCATTGCAAAATTAAATGTGCCATGGTTGGACGTATAAATCTCCATCTCCATGCATGCGAATTTTTGTAATTTATTCATTTCTTCAAAAGCACCAGCTTTCAAGAAGAAAGCTCTGTTTATTAATATTAACTTTTTTAATTGTGTCTTTACTTATGCACTTATTATATTTCATATTGCTTATTTAACTTTTTTAATTGTTTTTACTTATGCACTTATTATATATATTTCATATTGCTTATTTAACTTTTTTAATTGTATTTTTACTTATGCACTTATTATATTTCATATTGCTTATTTAACTTTTTTAATTGTGTTTTTACTTATGCACTTATTATATATTTCATGCATTGCTTTTTTTTAAAAATAAAGAAAAAAGAAACCAAAGATCATGCTGTTATATTTTATAAAAAATAATAATAAAATAATATTACCTCAAAGTGCGCTAGTAATTAAAATTGTAGAGTCATGCACTATAGAGATCTATTTTAATAATATCGAAAGAAATGTTTTTTCTTGTATTTTTCTAGGTAACGTTGCAACTTTCATTGCAAAATTAAATGTGCCATGGTTGGACGTATAAATCTCCATCTCCATGCATGCGAATTTTTGTAATTTATTCATTTCTTCAAAAGCACCAGCTTTCAAGAAGAAAGCTCTGTTTATTATGGCTATGATCAGACTTAAAATGACCTTAATTTTTTGTAGCAGCTATTAATTCACATTTATATAGAGAAAAAACGTGCATAAATAGACAAAGGTCCTCCGAACATCCCACTGGGGATGTTTTTGGGGGACATGAGATGTTAAAATTAACCTGAAAAGAGATATTAAGAGTATCACCCAAAAATCCCCAGGGATGTCCCAGGGGCATCCTTGTGGTCACTGGGACAGTAAGTAAGTTTTCGATTCTGATATATTATGTTTTATTTTTTTCACAGTTAGCAGCCGCCTCCTTTCCTATCAATCCTTCCAACTGTTGTTAAGTTTGAATGCTTACACCAATAGCAGAATATATATGCTGTATTAAGCTAACATTGTAATAAAATAAAATTTCTTACATATGTTAGCTTCATGATAACAATGTTTAGCTCAGCTCAAGCTATATATAAGCATATTTGTGCATGTTGCCATAAATCTGAATTTATTAATTAAGTTAAATTCCTCAGATAAGGGCCATAAGGCTGAAGAAAAAAATAAAATTAAGTAATATATATATATGTTCCATCAAAACTGCACGTTTTATACTTAGAACTAGAACATACAGTGGCGTGCGGTGGCTTTTTACTTAGGGTAATCACAAAAGAAAAAAGACCAGCCCCACACGGACGGCGCGTGAGCGCCCACTCCTAGCGCGCCGCAGTCGCGAAATTTTTGGATGCCACGCCCCTTTTTAAAAAATTTAATTGCACTTTTAATTGTACGTATTTACAATATATATGATATCAAAATAAACATAATAATATCAGCATACATTGAGTCGTGGAATTGAAGATAAAACTCTTAAAATAAATTACAACTTATGTTTATAAATTTAATGATGCGTTTGGATTGATAGCTAGCTAGTATTCACAAATTAAAAATTAGTATTTTATTCTGGGACAGCAATCAAGGCCCTTAAATAATTAGCATACAAAATGTACATACAGCTAGCGGATATAAAGTAAAAATGGATTCTGTAAAAATCTCGTCCGTTCTGTACGTAATTTTGATAATTATATATATATATATATATATATATATATATATATATATATATATATATATATATATATATATATATATATATACAGTAACAAATATTTTTCGTATATTTGAAATTTGAAACCATAAAATAATTAAAATTGTCTAACCCTCTGTTATTAAAACCAGAAAGTCGAGTATGAATTTTATAATTCAGATCACTTTAAACTTTTTCTTTTTTTGTTTAAAACAATTAAGTAGGGAGAATTTACGTGAAAGTTAATTTAAAAATCAAAATTATAGAATGTATGCATACGTAATTATAACAAATTAACTTCAAAATCTGCGCGCGAGTTTATTATTATCCTTTGAGCCGACGATCGGAAATCTTCGGCAATCCGAGCAGGTCCGAGAATCGCTACGAGCTGCGATGCAGAATCTTGTGTTATCGAGACAGGCCACTTCCCCTTCTACCCCTCTCGCTCTTTGCGTTCCCTGCAATAGCGCCGTAAGCCTGCACCGCAGCTTGGTAGCGATGCGGTAGAGTGGGGGTATACAGGAAACGCGCGAACTTATAATTAAGAAACGTTTGAAAAGAATTTACTGCATCTTGATGTCGAGTGTATCAAAAGACAGTTTCTCTAGAAATGCAATAAAAAAACGTTTTTCGTCAAAAACCCAGGGCAACCGGCGGTTATTGCGATTACATGGACCGCATAATTAAAATTAATATTTTAATTCCTCAAACACATCAGGTTAACTATAAATGAATACTGATGATATATATTAGTTCTTTCTCTCTCTCTCTCTCTCTCTCTCATAATATATATATATATATATTTATATATATATATATATATATATATATATATATATATATATATATATATATATATACACACACACATATACAGGGTGTGCACAAAGTTTCTGACATTTTTAGACGCCAATAAAAACTACAAAGGTGAACATAAAACATACTTTTCATACATCAAATTGTAGCTTGAATTTCTATGATTTCAAAACCCTTTGCAGAAATTACATTGATCTTATGGTTCTCGCCCAGTAAAAATAGGAACGACAAAACGGAGCTCGAATCATCATTTTCAGGGTTTTCACTCTCTTAAATCTTCATTTCCAGCCTTGAGGAAGCAGGCAATCCCTGAAATTTTTAAAAATTAATTTTCCTGATTCAGTGGCTCAGTTTTTAATATGGAATCACCTGAGTGAGGGCTTCTCTCAGTTTATTGACAATGTTGGTTAAAGTGCATCTTCAGCTCCCGCCGTAAGTCTTTTAAGTTTTAATTCACAGGCCGTAGCTGAATTCTCAAGGTTCTCTGTCCCATCTCATGCCTTCTTCATTGTTTTTAAGGGGGAAGGGGGGGGGGGGGGGGCGGAAGGGGGGGATTATGTGTTGGACAAGGTCCTCAATATATGCCAGTTCATGCACATTTATCTTATGGTTTTCTTCGGGATTATTAATTATTTGTGTGATATAATGTGTGACGATTTTGCAAAAACTAGCTGATCAAGCCAAAAAATTCCTCTCTCTCTCTAAAACGAGCGGCGAGTCAAACCTTATATACTGGCCGTCATTGCTGGGTCAATGACGGCTACAAGCTCGAACTATCTCCCTTCCCAACAAATCTTTTTCTATCGTATGTGTTTCTATCTTTCGGTTTTCTTCGAGAAAAATTAGGAACATAAAAGAAATAATTTTCGTGATTTTAGACTCTTATTTTTCACATCCAACTGTCGTCAGCAAGAGTATGACAGTACCCCTTGAAATGAATTTACTAAAATCCTAACGTTTTGATGACTCAATTTTTTATTCAGTAACATTAAGGGCTCTCCCTGCTTCTCCACCTGGGCACTGTTGGTGGCCCAGCACTGATCGAGGCGCACCTCGAGCTCGCTCAAAATTTCTCGCATCATGATTGGCTGAGGGACTGAATGGCCGTTGTGATTCACTAGATGCTTCAATTAATGCAATAAAATGTGGACTGGAGTATTAATTAATAATTAAGCACCTTGTTCAACAATAATTCCACAAAAAAACAGAAAGGATGCGCTAGGAGTGCTACGACAAGGGACTTTGAAAAGCCATGGCCTATAAAAACTTAATTAATATGGGCGCTTACCTAACTGATGGCCTTACTGCACACGATGCAATTTTTATGGCGACTTTAAGACAACCAGTGCTGCGGCACTAACATTGTCAATACTGAGAGAAGCTCTCAGGTGAATCCATATTAAAAACTGAGCCACTGAATTAAGAAAATTAATTTTAGGGATTGCCTGCTTCCTGAAGGCTGGAAATTAAGATTTAAGAGAATGAAAATCCCGAAAAAGCTCCCTTTTGTCGTTCCCATTTTTACTGGACGAGAACCATAAGATCAATTTAATTTCTTCAAAAAGTTTTGACAACATAGAAATTGAAGCTCCAATTTGATGTACGAAAAGTATGTTTTATGTTCACCTTTGTAGTTTTATTGGTGCCTAAAAATGTCAGAAACTTTGTTTGTGCACACCCTGTATATATATATATATATATATATATCAGGGGCGGCTCGTGCCCCTTTTCCGTGGGGGTGCTGCCTGACATGGGACCAGCAGAACACCATGGGGGGGTTTGGGGGGCGGAGCCCCCCAATGGCCCGCCGCAGGCGCGATTTTTTTTAAGGACACGCCCCTTTTTTAGGGTAAAATTATGACAAAATCATATAATAATGCTCTCAACAAAGAAGCAGAAATTATCTAAAAACAAAAAATGCATGCATTTTATTTATAATTTGTTATGACATGCACTTATGCGAGCCCTTTTGAAATCGTGATTGAATGTTTCAAACTTAATATAATATCCAATTTTTAATTTTTTTTTTTTAATTCATAAGTCCTTTCACGTGGTAAGAAACATATATAAAAATAAATATTGTTTTAAGCCTTTTTTTTTTAAATAATAGTGTCAATCAAACTGCATTGTTAATATGAAACCTGAATGTCTGGTATAATTTTTACGCAATGTATATAATGAACATCAAATAAATCGATCATGGTATATACAATATGTACAAAATTAGGCGACAACCAGAATCTAATATAAATTTTTAAAGACAAAATTTAATAAAAAAATAAAAAATGAAATTTTTATAAGAAAAAATTGCATTATTAAACATTATTTCAATATTATTAGTATTTATTTAATTGAGAAAAAAATAATCGTAATCCTGTTAAGGTAGGGATAACACGGATCAGCTGACCTATGCTAAAAAAATCTCAGTCATGAAAATTACGAAAAAAAAAAAAAAAAATACTAAAATCTTCTCCTCTACATCGCCTATCAGTATAGTGATATTGTATCAGGTATACAAAACTGAGCTATATAGTTTTCGAGTTATTAATTTTTAAAGTTGTTTTAATGTTGACTAATTTAACATGGAGATGGAGAAATGAAACTTCCATGCTAAATTAGTCAACATTAAAAATTAATAACTCGAAAACTATTATAGCTCGAATTTGTGTACCTGATATTTTAGCTATATACTGATAGGGGATAATGTAGAGGAGAATATTTTATTATTATTATTTTTTTTTTTTATAATTTTCATGAATGAGATTTTTTTAGCATTGGTTCAGCTGATTCGTGTTATCTCTACCTTAACAGGATTACGATTATTTTTTTCTCAATTAAATAAATACTAATAATAATGAAATAATGTTTAATAATGTAATTTTTTTCTTATAAAAATTTCATTTCTTATTTTTTTTTTTAATTTTGTCTTTAAAAATTTATATTAGATTCTGGTTGTCGCCTAATTTTGTACATATATTATTGTATATACCATGATCGATTTATTTGATGTTCATGCAGTTCTGATCAGTGATCACCCTATATTATAGTTACGACACATCGGTATAATTGGCTTAAGCGCGCATATGAGAAACCTCTCGAGCGGTATAACAGATCAAAGATCCCAATTTTTTTATTATTGTTTTATTTTTTTTTTTAGCCATGCAATATTTCTTTGATTACTATCGCATATTTGCTGCTAAATAATGTACTGCCGGTACACGCAAACCCGGGAAAATAAGCTATATATTTTTCTCATCCTGGAGTAGTTAACGTTTTCTTATATTTTGTATATACTCGTACACTTTTACAACTTGTTTTTGTTTTATTGTTTTATTTTTATGTTTGAATTTTCACATTAATGGTATAAAATGCTGTAGTGAATAATTAATAAATAAATAGCTCCCATGTATATCGACTTGTTCCTGGTAAACTTATAATTTATAATAAAATACATGGGCGCGATTCACGAACGAATTAAGTTATCCAGATTTCTCACTTAATTAATTCGATCGACGTTTAGTGCCATTGAGTTAGACTGGTGCTAACTGCGTGGTTAGTAAGAAACCTGTTGTTGTCGTTGTTCGAACGTGAGATATCTCACGATTGTTTACATGCATATGCACCACTTAACTTTCAAAAGACAAGTGTTGGTTCTTTTGGGACAGTCATATTTTTATTAAAGTAAAATAAAAGTGCTGGTCTTCATTCCTCAGATGCTTCAATATATTTAGTCAATCTTTGTTAGTATATTCACTGATGAATGTAATTAAAATTAAAATTTTGTTAATCTGCTCAATGAAACCATATTACAGGAAATGTCTTCGAAGTGTGGTTCAAATTATTCCCGCATGTCAAATACCACAAGCCAGGGCAGTCTCAGACTGCCCTGCACAAGCTCATTGGTTCTGTTGAACCAATGAGCTTGCGGGTACTGCCGATCGCACAGTCCCCGATCGCTCCAAAATCACACGGCTTGAGTGGGAGTTGAAGAAGAGGAGAATGAGGGTGGGAACACTGCTTTGGGCTACTGCTCGTAGTGGCAGTACCTTCCGCTGGGCAGCGCTGAGGGAATAAATTTACGCGGCAGCGGCAAAAATTTCATGATTTTAAATGTTAGAACTGATAAAAATTTGCTGGAAAGTTCAGAAAAATTATAGAATTATTTGATATTTCTAATTGTGTGTTTGTTCCCAAAATTTCTGGGGGGGCTGCAGTACCGCAGTACTATAGTACGAGCCGCCCCTGATATATATATATATGTATATATATATATATATATATATATATATATATATATGAGGCACTGCGGATCAAACGGGTATATATCCAAGCCAATTAAACTGGTATTGAATTTTTGAGCCTTTGTTATATAAAACAATAATTTTTTATATCATTTTGAACCTGGAGTCAGAAAGATATGTATAGGTAACTTTCCAAATCCAGGTTCTAAATTGATAAAAAATTCAATCCCAGCCAGTGTGGCTTAATTGGATATGAAAACCGGTTATTAGATTCGCAATTCTTTATTGGCATTGTTTTCTGAAGAACCTTTCTCCCCACCACTTCAGCAATCAAATTACAGGGCACAAAAATTACAGACAGATTAGTCTAGCTGTTATGACGCGGAGGAGCTAGGGATACAGCTGTCATACGATAGTCCCGGCGAAGTGAACTTAAGTTTTACTGTTTAAAAATGATAGAAGTTGGGTAAGTTGACGCACTCTTTTACTCCGAGTTTATAGTAGTAATTCGTATTACTATACTTGTTATATAGTAATATGAAGACATTATTTAATGCATCCGTCTTGAGGTTCTAAGTTAGTTTAAACATGGGTTAATTGCCTACACAGCCTACAGTAGCAATGGTAGTTTGCAATACACAGCTTCAGGTTTTTAATTACTGATGCATTTCAAAAGAATTTTACCAATCTCAAATCCGATTTCGAGCCAATTTTCTTTCCATGAATAATTTCAGTTTTAAAATTTAATCAAATGAGGAGCAAAAGCTTTGCTATCTCAAAATAAAACTGTATTACCTCCCCTGAATTTTATGTGATAATCCTAATTGGTCCAGGAGAAATGTGTGGTAAAATTTCATGGAGTGTTAATTCTCGAAAGCGTTGCTAGAGTTCACTCTGCTTTAAAAATTACATGAGAACAAAACAGTGGGGGCTTATGAAGTGTTTTCAGGTGTGAATGCAGTGCAGCAGCTTTTTAGACTTTCTGAAATTTAAAGAAGAAAGAAAGGTGGATGTTCCTATATCTTTATTTTTGCAAGAAAAAAAAAAAAAAATAAAATAACAATCGAGAGTTGAAACCTTTGTTGCAATTAATTTTAATATTGAAATATTAATATTGTAATTCTGCAGCCGCACCCAATGAGCTGCCAATACTACAATAAATTTTAGCTAGGGCAACAATTTTAAAATTTGTTATCCTACAGTAATTATGGTTGTAGTAAGTTTGTTTTAAAAATAGAGCCCAAACTTTGCTTGTTAAAATTTTAAGACATTAATATGCTTGTATAATAAAACTACTGAAAAATCTAAATTAATTGTCAGCATTTTAACTCAGTTCAGTATTTTGAAGGATTACATTGGTGAAATTAAGCAATGTAGGGACAGCTAGGTCTTCATGTATATGTATGTACAGAGTGAGCCACAATTCGCATCACCACTTTTCTCAAAAATTTGGTATTGCAAATTTTGTTGTAGAAACTTCAAAATTTGCACCCTTGTAGCTGAGGGTTGCCAAATTTAGTTGAAGGAGTTAAAATTTTATTGGACACCATTAACACCCTTTTCCGGGGTGTTTTTTTAAAAAAATTATTTTCGCCTTATGGAATTTCGATGTTAAACAGAATAAACACAAAAATTTTCGAAATCATTGCGATTTTGTGGAGAAAATTTCTAGCATAGGGTTATCACCCCCTGAACTAAAATGTAAATTAAGTTATTTTTTCCGACTAGCCCCTATAAAGCTGGAGGATCTCTACCCCTAGAATCCTTTTTCCTTAATTATAATGCATGGAGTGAAAATTATGATTCAAATTTTCTAATTTAGATTTTTTCTTGGACTCACCCCTAAACTGGAGCAATTATTAAGGAATAAGGATTACAGGGGTAGCGTTGCAGCTTTAGTGCGAGTCGAGGGAAAAATGTTACATATAATTTATTTATTTTTTTTTTTTTTTCCGTTTATTTATTATATTTCTTCAAAAAACAGACTACAGGTTAGGTAATCCGATTATAAAGAATACAATACTGTAGTTCAAACAAACAAATTCTTAGTTTAAAATACACATATACAAAAATTATTACATACTGTAACTAAAATCTTGGTAACATATAATAATACATAATATTTATATTAAATAAATAGTTAAGCATGTATTTGAGTTATTTACATATCCTTGCAATTTCTTGCTTAGATTGATGTGAAATGTCAAACTCGTATTTTCTGTACAGTTCATTGCAAAATGATTGAACTCTGGAAATAAAAGCATATTTATCAATATTAAAGTACATAGATGAAAAATCAGCTGTTCGGGTAATTTGTAAAGTATGCGACCTGCATTGCAGAAAAATTTTAACTATACCTTTCAAGCATTATAATTGATTAGAAAAATGTTTATTTTTATTTGACAAATAAGAAAATAAAATTTAGAAGAGAATGTTTCGGTCTCACTTTTCTCATTTAAATTTTTTTTTCAATGAGAAGTAATTTTTTTTAACAATTTTGAACATTTGCATTTCATAATTTTCACTCCATGCATTATTAAGGAAAAAAGATTCTAGGGGTAGAGCTCGTCAATTCAAGTAAGAAGATAAATAAATAAATACCTTTGACATTTTAAAATGAAAAAAGATCGGAACAAAATAATTTACATTTAAAAATAATTGTACCAAAATTGTAGCTCATCCATGCTTCAGCAATAAGGTGTTTTTAGTTGCAAGAATGTTGTTTGTTTATCTTTACAGAAACCCATGTGTTAAGCCTTGTTTTACCTCACATATACCTATAGAGCTGATTTCTGTTTACGTGAGGCGGGAGAGGGGTTTCCCTATATCTGAACATTGTGAAGGGAGCGCAGGAGGGAGGGAAAAGAGAAAGTTTTGGCAGGCCAGATTATACAGTTAGCATAGGCATAATGACGAAAAAAAATTCTAAAAAATACTTTTAACAGTTTTTTGGCGGTGAGATTTTTTTTACGAATTCTATCGTGTACTGGTAAAGTATTATTTAAGTATTTAAACTTGATTTATTTTATTAAGTTAAGGTAGAGATAACGCCGAACAGCTGTTCGACGTACTCACATTTGATTAACATGTAAACCTTAGCAAATTCACAAAAATTCTGAAAATTTTTTGAGAGGCAGATATTAGTGCCTAAAAGCCATAGAAAAAGTTTCAAAACCATTTAACGAGCCGATTTTTTTTTAATTAAGTTTTTAGTTTGCCTCTCCATGGGAAAGCCCTATGCTGAAAATTAAAAAAATTAATTAAAAAAAATCGGCTCGTTAAATTGTTTTGAAATTTTTTCTATGGCTCTTAGGCACTAATATCTCTGTCTCTCAAAAAAATTTCAGAATTTTTGTGAATTTGCTAAGGTTTACATGTTAATCAAAGGAGAGTATGTCGAACAGCTGTTCGGCATTATCTCTACCTTAAGTAAAAAATTATTGTACACTTTGTTTATATGCTAGTCCGTGCATTCTGGCCCTTCTCGCATGACGTCAGCGCAATCCCCTGTATTTGATGGTGTTCTGTTAAAACTGACTAACTTGTCAGTTTTGCACAATGCTTTTTCAGGCATATACATATATAAAAAAATCATACCTGGAAAACCATGGTGCAAAAGATTCTAGAGGTAGAGCTCGTCAATTCAAGTAAGAAGATAGTGTTAAATAAATACCTTTGACATTTTAAAATGAAAAAAGATTGGGACAAAATAATTTACATTTAAAAATAATTGTACTAAAATTGTAACTCATCCATGCTTCAGCAATAAGGTATTTTTAGTTGCAAGAATGTTGTTTGTTTATCTTTACAGAAACCCATGTGTTAAGGATTGACCTCAGTTGATTTGGATCTCGGAAACGGCCCCCTTGATTTTAATGAGACTTGCAGGAGTCTTAAGGTATAACCTGAGAATTTGTCTGTCAAGGTCAAGAGGCGTGGCTATAGTGGCAACACTGTTTGCATTGGAATGCGAATAATTTTTTAGGAGGGGGTGGTGACATCAGTCCTTGAGAACGTTGCCACATTTCTCATCACATATAGGAAACGATCATCGCCACGGTTCAAAATATATGAAAACAATTCAGAAAAATAGTCTAAAAAATTAGGTTTTAGTAAAAAAAAAAAAAAGTAAAAGAATCTGTTGTATAGTTTTTTTGCAATGCTAATTAACAAATTTAACATTGGAAGGATACAAAATTCTCATTTAAATAAATTAATTATAATTAAACCAACGGTTAAAAAATTCCGAAAAAATTCAGAGCCAATTTGACGATTGTTGTAAGTCCACCAAATTAATTTGAAGAAAATCTGTTGTAGCGAATTTTTCGTCCAAATTTCTCAGGTTAAGGGTAAGGTAACGCCACCAATGTTAAAAAAAATCACTCACACAAAAATTCTGAAAAAAATTTAAAATGTTCTCCTCTACACCCCCTATCAGTAGCTAAAATATTAGGTATACAAATTCGTTCTAGTTTTTGAGTTATGAATTTTTAAAGTTGACTACTTTAACATGCAGAAATGGAAATCCCATGTTAAATTAGTCAACTTTAAAAATTCATAACTCAAAAACTAGATCGAATTTGTATACCTGATATTTTAGCTACTGATAGGGGGTGTAGAGGAGAACATTTTAAATTTTTTTCAGAATTTTTGTGTGAGGGATTTTTTTTAACATTGGTGGCGTTACCTTACCCTTAAGCCTTAAAGCTTGCCACAATAAGGTTGCTTAATTTTTTTGAAGTGGATCTGTTCGACCAGTTTTGAGAAAATTGAGGTAGAAATTTAACATTGGCCTTATGGACGGAAACCGGAAATGGAGCTATTGTGAGAAATCCGCCCTCTTGAATTTGCTCAAACCATCAGCGATTAAGTTTTAGAGCATCCTCAATTTTTTAAAATTTATTTCATTTGATTCCGTTCGACAGAAATTTTCTACTTCCGGTTTCAACTGAGGTCAATCGTTAAGCCTTGTTTTACCTCACATATACCAATTTGATGGTGTTCCGTTAAAACCGACTAAATCGTCAGTTTTGCAGAATGCCTTTTCAGGCATATATATATATATGTGTATATATATATATATATATATATATATATATATATATATATATATATATAAAATCATACCTGGAAAACCATGGTGCAAAACCGCCATCTCGGCTCATGATAAAACAAGTTAGTCAGTTTTCACGGGACACCATTGTATTACTTCTTACACTTGAAAGAGAAAACAAAAACAATTAATATTTTATTAAAACTAGCAGACTTAATTAACTGTACTTGGTTTGTTCTAAATTGTTACCAAAGTGATGCTAAACATGGCTAAAAAAATAATAATTTAAGTTTAAGATTAATGTGATGTTTCACATGTTTCTTGTTATGTCCTTGAGGCAACACTTTGGTAATATTTTATTCACTTCAATAGCCTCGTTTTCTCAGTATTATTTTATCACTGCATTAATTAACAATTTATAAAAAATACCTCATGCATGTGATTTTTTCCACCTCAAATGTCTATTTCTTGGTGATCTTGGTGGCCAGTGAGCGGCGAGGTGGAGACCAACGAAGCAGAGCACGGTCAACGTCGAGTCGAGGACGCTTGAAGTGACTTGAGCGCACATGCTCCTCCACCAGCTTGGGCGTAACACAAATCACGTGCTGGCCCTTCCAGTATTTCACCATGTTCATCGACTGCAGTGTTGAAATGATGTCTGTCTGAGTGATCGACGTCATGAGGCTGTAAAAACCACACTCTCATTAGAAGTCTTTTGAGACAGCGTATCTCTAATTGAAAGCAGGCATACATGGAATGTATGATTTATTAATCAGAAAAGAGTACTTGTTGGTACAATTTTGTAATATATATATATATATATATATATATATATATATATATATATATATATATATATATATATATATATATATATACCCAACGCCAAATCTAATGCGAAAATCTCGGGGGATATGCTTCGAACTTTGAACGGCACAAAGAAGCAGGTGTCTTCTCAGATGGTCATAAAACAATGACATTCCAAGAAAAACATTAACTGTATTACTCTATTGCCACAGGGAAGGAGGCAGCAAAACTTGACAATAGACCGGATATTGATGGTTAATTAAGTATAGAGCCTCATAATTCGATCTATTGTCTAGCTTCGTCGCCTTCTTCCCTGCGGCAATAGAGTTAATGTTTTCGCCTAGAATGTCATTATTTTATGACCATCTGGGGAGACACCTGCTTCTTTGTGCTGTTCAACAAAGTTCGAGGCATAATCCCCGAGATTTTTGTATTAGATTTGGCGTTGGGTGTACATACTGTGTGTGTGTATATGCATATATATATATATATATATATATATATATATCAGGGGCGGCTCGTACTATAGGGCTGCGGGGCTGCAGCCCCCCCAAAAATTTTGGAAAAAAAAACACATAATTGAAGAGAATGTATAAGAATAATTATTATTATTTCTTGTTCAATTTTTGTGGTTTCCTGCTAAAGTTTATAAGTTCTGACGTTTGAAATAACGCAATTTTTACCGCGTTCATGTAAATTTTACCAAAGAGCTTCTATACTATACGAATGGTCACTGATTTTAGTATGCTTGCGATCAGTGCCAAGCGGCGGAGCTGGGAACTACACAGCCCAGCCGCCAATGATATATTTTGGACCCTCCCCTCAATCCCCTCCTCTGTAACACCCACAAAAACCATGTGATTTTGGGAGGGACATGGGCGATTCTTCCAGCAGCTCGCACCAATCAGCTTCCAGTATTTAGATCACGTGGGTGGCGGGCGCGGGAAGAAAGTGTACAATATTTAAAAGCTAGACAAGTTGTTTCTTGTGATGTGTGGTGTGGAAAAAAACAGAATTTGATACTTTATCAAAGAATATTGTATTTTTAAAGCTTGAATTCAACATTTAGCAGTAGGAAAACATAGACCAACAATTTTTATTTCATATACGACATATTTATAAAAAAATCTATAAGTATAATGTATAATATAGGCATATAATTATAGCAGCTATAGTCCCAAAGAATGAGACCACTCCACTGTATTCTAATTAGAACCCAATTCCACAATAATATTGAGTTAGTATTTTATAACAATGTTTTTAGAACTCCTTCTATGCAACCTCTTATTAAACTGAAATATAAAAAAATTCCATCATTATCCTGTTTAAAAAAAAAATTATTCAAATTAAGGAAAATAAACCATTTAGGTTGTGATAATCTTATTAAAAGAAAAGGATAGGAATAACCAGCAAGGCCTTACCGATCAAAAGAGTCACAGCAGGTGGAAATTCTTGCGGTCACAGAGGTTCACTCGAAAGTTTTTACATTTTTGAAACGTTTCGCATCGTGGAGATGCTTCTTCAGTCACAAGAAGAAGTGAATTCACTTCTTCTTGTGACTGACAAGATTCTACTTCTTCTTGTGACTGAAGAAGCATCTCCTAGATGCGAAACGTTTCAAAAATGTAAAAACTTTCGGGTGAACCTCTGTGACCGCAAGAATTTCCACCTACTGTGACTCTTTTGATCGGTAAGGCCTTGCTGGTTATTCCTATCCTTTTCTTTTAATAAGATTAAAAAAAAAAATTAATAATAAAAAAAGAAAGAAAAATAGACAAAGCAATGGGGAATTCTCTTACAACTCAAATTTTAATTTAACTACTATATCATGATAGGGTACATATTAACAATAAGTTTGACTTAAGTTTCAACTTTTTTAACTCAAATTTGGGGACTCTGAAGGGATTATTAGAATAGGGGCAAAGTATGCAACCCGCGTGCAAACCTGAAAACTGTGACGTAGAAACTCCCTAGTTAACACACAACAACTGCCTGATATCATAGTTTGAGCGTCAAGGAGTAATTGGCTATAAATTTGAGTAACACGATCGAAATCAGCGGATTTTTCTACCCTAGTATCAGTAGTTTTTTCCCTAATATCAGTTTACTTTAAGAGTGATAATCGAAAATATAAATTTATTGCAGGAAAAATTCGCCTGCTAGGCAGTTTCTACGTCACGTTTTGGCGCTAAATTCAAAAGAAGGAAGATTTTTAAAAAATTCCCACGTCTCCAATTTTGAAAATTGAAACTTTTTTGTTTTGGGACATTTAGTTTCAAGGCATAGAGCATTTGAAAAAAAATTAAAATAAATGTAGGAGAATTCCCCATTAAGAGAGATTAAGTTATTTAACATGAAAAAATAAAATCTATATATTCGAAGATCATCATAGTAATGCTGGTTTTTGCCACAATCCTTTCAAATAATTTTATTACAAAGTCAATTTGCCATGAGAAAATCAAGAAAATGTTCAATGTTAAATTCCATTCTCACAGCTAACAGGAAATATTTTTCGTGATAATGATTTGAATTTTAAATTTCAATTTTATTTAGATAAAGCTTGATCGGCTCACAAAAATAAAACATCACTAAATTTTTTTCATGCTATAATTCCATGAACTTTCTTGGAGTAATATATTACGATTATATTATAGTGATAATACAGTATAATATTTTCAGTCCAGTAAAAATAAGTTTTGACCCGGAAAAAATTCTGAAAGTTTTGACAATTTCATGGTCGACTTGACTTAATATTCTAGACCACGTACCCAAAATCTGCCCGCTGCGTTTCCGGTTCCAGGACAAAGATGGCGGCGGAAAGGTACATTTTTAAAAAAAATCACAATTAAATCCCTAATTAAGTTATGTTAATTTTTAAAACTGATAATTAAAGCCAAAGATCCAAATTAACAGGAAAATTAAAAATTTAGAAAAAATTATAGGTTGATCGGGGTTTAATCAGTGATTATTTAATTTTTTATCGGAAGCTCGCAGCTTAATTGTAAAATCTTTTATAGAATTAATTTTTTTACGGAAAAAAGTTTCATTCAAAAAACTTTGCATGGTTTGTCTAGTTTCTAGAAATGTCATTAAATTTAATGTACGTTTATATTTGACGGAGAAACGAGCGGGAGAAGGAGCGAAAACGTGGTCGCTCCGGCGTTCAAACAGCATTGCAGCCGCTCACTAATATAATAATACAGACGCTTGTGCGCGCGGTCTCGATAGCTTTTCCTAAGTTGTACAATCACGCATGTAGGGTGGTTGTAGCACCCATATCACCTCCCCAAAAATTAAACCCCCAAACCTCCTCCCCCCCCCCCCAATTCAGAAGGTCTGCCATGTGTGATGTACTGTGTATACAGTATTCGGAATAAAGTCGAAGAACGCTGTCATACATACATGCTGGGAGTTTGTGATGTTATTTCACCTATTATACTTAATTAAGTAAAATATTTAATTATTAGCACGTACATTATGCAAGAAATTTAATTCTATAAAATAATACAATGTGCCTAATATTTGTAATTTTAGTACGAATCACTGCTCCACTCTTATCCTGTTGGGTATAAAAATAATAATAAAAAATATTAATTAAGAAAAGGCGAATAAAGTAAAATAAAAATTATATACTGTGTAACTTCATTAATGGACCCACGAATTTACAATTAAATAAATAAGTAATATAATTATGCAATATTAAGAATTACAATTGTAATATAAATAAAAAATATTATAATTATATAACATATATACAGTACGTATATATTACTACATATATCGTCGCCACAGAATGCGAGTTAGACAACTACACACCATATTTTTATAGGAACATGAGTCTCAAATGAGCAGTTTTATTATGAAATTTTTATGTAGTTATCTGGATTGTACTCTGAGGCGACGATAAACAAACTCAAAATTGCCAAGTGAATGCATGGACTTAAAACTTTAATGTAAAATTGCATTAAGTTAAAGAACGTATATGTAGGGAGGAATTGATAAACTTCTTAAAAGCTATTTATGATAATATAATGATATATATTACATCATTACATTCATTACGCATAATATATATAGTTAAGTTTGTAGCAATAATATTAAATCATATTATGTGACCCTTTTTTTATACAATATATCTGGGTTTGAGAAAATGTATAAAGTATGCAGTATAAAGGAAAATAGATGGATTGGAGAACAGGGGTGGCAGTTCATATGATAATTATACAATTATCATGCAGATGGCCAAATATCATCCTAATTTTTTCATTAATTTTCGATTTAATATCTTTACTTGTTTCTTAATCAACTGACCAACGAAAATTACATACAAATTGAATATATGCATGGCAATATAATGACTATAGATACATAAGAATTTCAAAGTCATATATGAAGTAAATGGTATATCTATTCATAAAAAGGTTTTAGTATTAAAAATTTGATTGTATTCCATATATACAGTATATATTATAATTTCAATTTTGCTGTCATGTCAGTCTTGAATTCTATATCAATAACACGATAGTAAAGAAATTTAAAAGGTTATTTAATATATATATAATACAGGGGCGGCTCGTACTATAGTACTGCGGTACTGCAGCCCCCCCAGAAATTTTGGGAACAAACACCCAATTAGAAATATCAAATAATCCTATAATTTTTCTGAACTTTCCAGCAAATTTTTATCAGTTCTAACATTTCAAATCATCAAAATTTTGCCGCTGCCGCGTAAATTTACTTCCTCAGCGCTGTCTAGCGGAGGGTACTGCCACTACTAGCAGTACCAAAGGCAGTGCTCCCTCCCTCATTCTCCTCCTCTTCAACTCCCACCCAAGCCGTGTATTTTTGGAGCGCTCGGGGACTGTGCTGTCGGCAGTACCCGCAAGCTCATTGGTTCAACAGAACCAATGAGCTTGCGGTATTTGACATGAGGGAATAATTTGAACAACACTTCTAAGACATTTCCTGTAATATGGTTTCATTGAGCAGATTAACAAAATTTTAATTACATTCATCAGTGAATATTCTAACATAGATTGACTAAATATATTGAAGCATCTAAGAAATGGAGACCAGCACTTTTATTTTACTTTAATAAAAAATATGTCTGTACCAAAAGAACCAATACTTGATGTCTTTTGAAAATTAAGTGGTGCATGCATGGCATGCATGTAAACAATCGTGAGATCTCACGTTCGAACAACGGCAAAAACAGGATTCTTAACTTATAACCACGCAGTTAGCGCCAGTCTAACTCGATGACACTAAACGTTGATCGAATTAATTGAGAAATCTGGATAACATAATTCGTTCGTGAATCGCGACCATGCATTATTATAAGTTTACCAGGAACAAGTCGATATACATGGGAGCTAGATTTATTAATTATTCACTAAAGCATTTTATACCATTAATGTGAAAATTCAAACATAAAAATAAAACAAAAACAAGTTGTAAAAGTGTACGAGTGAGTACAAAATATAAGAAAACGTTAACTATATACTCCAGGATGAGAAAAATAGCTTATTTTCCTGGTTTTGCGTGTACCGGCAGTACATTAAATTTAGCAGCAAATATGCGTGAGCAATCAAAGAAATATTGCATGGCTAGAAAAAAATTAAAAAATAAAACAATAATAAAAAATTGGGATCTTTGATCTGTCATACCGCTCGAGAGGTCTCTCATATGTGCGGTCAAGCCAATTATACTGACGTGTCGTAATCACCCATCAGAACTGAACATCAAATAAATCGATCATAGAATACATAATTTGTACAAAATTAGGCAACAACCAGAATCTAATATAAATTTTTAAAGACAAAATTTAATAAAAAAATAACAAATGAAATTTTTATAAGAAAAAATTGCATTATCAAACATTATTTCATTATTATTAGTATTTATTTATTTAAGAAAAAATAATCATAATCCTGTTAAGGTAGAGATAACACGGATCAGGTGACCCAATGTTAAAAAAATCCCATTTATGAAAATTATGAAAAAAAAAATAAAATAAAATTTTCTCCTCTACATCCCCTATCATGCAGTAGCTAAAATATCAGGTTTGCGAAAATGAGCTGTTTTCGAGTTATTAATTTTTGAAGTTGACTAATTTGACATGGAGATGGAGAAATGGAACTTCCATGCAAAATTGGCCAACTTTAAAAATTAATAACTCGAAAACTAGCTTGAATTTGTACACCTGATATTTTAGCTACTGATAGGGGATGTAAGGGAGAACATTTTATTGTTATAATTTTCATATGAATGGGATTTTTATTAAAATGGGCGTGTTATCTCTACCTTAAAAAAAGTATGCATTACATTTTCATGATTCATAATATACATTGCGTAAAAATTATACCAGACATTCAGGTTTCATCATTTATTTATTTATTATTATTAAAAAAACAGACTAACATATTAACAATGCAGTTTGGTTGACACTATTATTAAAAAAAAAGGCTAAAAACAATATTTTATATATTTTTCTTACCACACACGTGAAGACTTATGAATTAAAAAAATAATTAAAAATTGGAAATTATATCTATTAAGTTTGAAACATTAAAATCACGATTTCAAAAGGGTCATACGCTCGCATAATTAAGTGCGTGTCATAACAAATTATAAATAAAATGATTAATTTTTTATTTTTATATAATTTCTGCTTCTTTGTTGGGAGCATTATTATATAATTATATGATTTTGTCATATAATTTTACCCATAAAAGGGGCGTGTCCTTAAAAAAATCGCGCCTGTGGCGGGCCATTGGGGGGCTCCGCCCCCCAAACCCCCCAATGATATTCTGCTGGTCCCATGTCGGACAGCACCCCCAGAGAAAAGGGTCACGAGCCGCCCCTGATATAATATGTTATGTTACATTTTTTGTTAAAATTTCAGCAATACGGAAACATTGTCATTTAAAACAACACATTAAACAATTTTATCTTCTTTTTGTCAAAAATTATAATAAAATCAAATAACATTGCTGTATGTTATGAATTATAATTATAGAATGAAATATGAAGTAAAATTACAATACTATTTTAATGGAAAGATGAATGTATACCATCATATTAAATCTCAATGTATTAAATTCTAAGAAATAATTATGTATCTATACTAATCGTAATTGCATTATTATATTTTTTATATTACTATATTATGTTATATTTTTCGTTGGTTGAGAAACAAGTTAAAACTATACAGAAAGGTATATAATTATATATATCATATATAAATCATATGATTAATATATCTGCAATGAACATTAAAATGTAAAACCATGCAAAAGGTAATGAATGTTCAGGATGTTAAAATGCAAGTTTATAAATTCCTCCATACATAGGTCCTTTAACTGACTGCAATTTTACATTAAAGTTTTTAGTCCATGCATTCACTTGGCAATTTTGAGTTTGAATCAAAATGATGTTTATCGTCGCCTCAGAATACAAGCCAGATAAGTACATAAAAATTTCATAAAAAAACTGCTCATTTGAATGATTTGAGGCTCATATTCCTATAAAAATATGGTGTGTAGTTGTCTAACTTGGATTCTCTGGCGACGATATATACTGTATATACTGTATTATATAATTATAAAAATTTTTATTTGAATTAGAATTTTAATTGTTACGTAATAATATTGCGTTATAATTATATTACTTATTTATTTCATTGTAAATTCGTGGGTCTATAACTGCAATTACACAGAGTATAAAATTTCTATTTTACTTCATTCGCATTTTTTAATTGATATATTTATGTTTATTATTTTTATGTCCAAGAGGATGAGAGTGGGGCAGTTATCCGTACGACACGTACTAAAATTACAAATATTAGGCACATTATTATTATTTTAATCAAACCTTAACTGGGTACTTCTACTTACTATATATTTACTCACTAAGTTTGAAACTCCGAACCTTCCGAAACCGTATATACCTTAGAGTTTCGCGGACTCTTCCGGAACGGGGATGGCCACGGCCTTGCAATCCATCCCGGCATTTGCCTGCGACTGAGGGAAACGTGGAAACCTCAGCCAGGATGGACGCTACAAATTTTGTCAATGAACCGGAATTGCAATGGTCCAAAGCCAGGGGAACCACATAGTAGAAAAGCTCAATGATTTACCCCTGGGTGGGAAATGTTTTTTTTTTTTTTTTTTTTTTTTTTGTGTGATTATTGACAATGATCACACATCCAACTACTAACCACGCACGGCGTTGCTTGACATTGTATTATTATAAAGAATTAAATATCTTGCATAATGTTAATAATGTACGTACTAATAATTAAATATTTTACTTCATTTATAAGTATAATAAGCGAAATAACATCACAAACTCCCAGCATGTATGTATGACAGCGTTCTTCGACTTTATTCCGAATACTGTATACACAGTACATCACACATGGCAGACCTTCTGAATGGGGGGGGGGGAGAGAGGAGGTTTGGGGGTTTAATTTTTGGGGAGGTGATATGGGTGCTACAACCACCCTACATGCGCGATTGTACAACTTACAATTAGGAAAAGCCATCGAGACCGCGCGCGCAAGCGTCTGTATTTTTTATTTTATTTTTTTTTTATTTTATTATCTCTTTCATGGGCACAAACATACATATATCACAATGTACAAGTCAGAATAATAAAAAAAAGAGCCCATGGGGCAAATGAAAAAGATTGCTGAGCAGTCCATTCACAGTAAGTGTTCATTCACCCGTTGAAATTAACTTAAACATAAATACAATAATAATAAGACAAAACTAACAACAAAAAAAGAAAATAATAATATCACAAATAAAATAATAATAATTAGATTAACAAATTATGCAAATCACTTAATACATTGTCAGAGAGAGGTTGACTATTAAATATCCTAGCCACTCGAGGATAAAAAGAGTCTGAATAAGCATTGCTATTAGGCTTTGGGAAAACAAAAGTGTAAGGGTCACCTCTCCCCCTCACCCTATGCTGTACATGCATTCTACCAGGTTCAACAGGACACAGATCCATTTTACCACTGAGACACTTCTTAAAAAATAGAATATAAATTGATCGAAACAACTCATTCATAGAAGGTAAATTCAGTAATCGTAAGCGTTCTAACTTACTTACGCTCTTATCCCCGACAATATTCCTTGTTGCCAAATTCTGAATTCTATCCAGTTTGATAAAATTCAAATTTGACTGAGGATGCCAGGCAGGTGCACCGTAAGTAATAATAGAACGGACTAATGAAATGTAAATATTTCTCAAAACAATGGATCTGCAACCAGTTAAAGCCTTAAATATAAAAAACAAGATTCTCACACATTTTTTACGTACTTCTTCCGTATGAAGATTCCACTTCAGGTCCTTAGTAACAAACACCCCCAGTAATTTTATATGGTTAACTTTATATAAGTGAAAATTGCCAATAATGAAAGAAGATTCCAGAGGAGAGGCAGATCTAGTAACAGTTAGATGGACACATTTCTTTACATCTAACTTCATTCCATATAATATTATTATTATAATATAATATAATATAATATAATATAATATAATATAATATAATATAATATAATATAATATAATATAATATATAATATTATTATTATTATAATATTATTATATTAGTGAGCGGCTGCAATGCTATTTGAACGCCGGAGCGACCACGTTTTCGCTCCTTCTCCCGCTCGTTTCTCGGTCAAATATAAACGTACATTAAATCTTATGACATTTCTAGAAACTAGACAAGCCATGCAAAGTTTTTTGAATGAAACTTTTTTCCGTCAAAAAATTAATTCTATGAAAGATTTTACAATTAAACTGCGAGCTTCCGATAAAAAATTAAATAATCACTGATTAAACCCCGATTAACCTATAATTTTTTCTAAATTTTTAATTTTCCTCTTAATTTGAATCTTTGGCTTTAATTATCAGTTGTCAAAATGAACATAACTTAGTTAGGGATTTAGTTGTGATTTTTTTTAAAAATGAACCTTTCCGCCGCCATCTTTGTCCCGGAACAGGAAACGCAGTGGGCGGATTTTGGGTACGTGGTCTAGAACATTAAGTCACATCGACCCTGAAATTTTCAAAACTTTCGGAATTTTTTCTGGGTCAACATAGGATTTAAACTTAATTTTACTGGACTATTTGTACATAACATTGCATGCATATAACTTACGTTCACATGACCAAATGACGGTAATTAATACGTATTCGTTGGCGACGGATAATGTTATTCTTACGAAGCGCCATCAACGAATCATATGAACGTATTATGGATAAAAACGCGGACTTTTGATTTTTTTTTATTTTTTTTTTAAGAAACTATATTGTATATATAGTTTCTTAAAAAAAATGAGAGAAATAAATGTGCCATTTTTTTTTTTTTTTTTTGTACTCTTATAGTTATTTATTTTTTTAGATCTTAAATTCTATGCCAACTGAACTGTTAGCTATAGCACTTCAAATTTAACTCAATTAAGAGCACACCGACTAAACATGAAGACTACTGCAGTATAGCTTTTAAAAAGAATGCAAACTAAAAAATGTTGGCATATAATACACATCTAAAATAACTCCCCATTGAGTTAGGGAGCTAATTCCGAAATCTTCAGTGAACGAGATAAAATGTTGAATTACAATTTTTATCAAGTAAACAAAAGGCCATTTTTTTTTTTTAAAATATTAAACATATTTTTTTTAAAAAAATTAAAACTTTTTTAGAAAAAAAAAAATGAAGTGAGGATAACAATATGTCCAGAAGTTTATTGTGTAAGAAAATTAATTATAATTTAGAATAATACGCATTAATACTAATTTCATATTCAAAAAGGACACGTGACCTTAAAAAAAATTGCGCCTGCGGCGGGCAATTGGGGGGCTTCGCCCCCCGATGGTGTTGTTCTAATCTTTATCATGACAGCCCACCCACAGTTAGAGGTCACGAGCCGCCCCTGATATATATATATATTTATATATATATATATATATATATATATATATATATATATACACACGAGCCCAGAAGAGTGCAGGAAAGGGTTCTGGGAGCCTGGTAAGCCCCAGCTCGGTCGCAAGATAACTCTTACACATGGAGGAAATAGACAGGAGCGCACTCTATTGGAATCCGCCATGTTATGAAGGGAGATAAGAGTGTTAACCAGAGATGCAAATCTTCGCGCGAAACATGGTGCGCGAAACTTTCGCGAAACTTTCGCGCGAATATTCGCGAAACTTCGCGAAAATTTCGCGAAATTTAAAAAATGACTGTCGCAATGCGATTTTTGATATATTCATCTAAAAATTAAGAAAACAAGATAAAATGGCCCCTTTCATGACCTGTCTCTCCTCGAATGTGTTAAATGATTTTAAAAATAATTAAAAGTAATTTTTAAAATTAATAAAAAAGAAATAATTTTTTTTATATCTACTAAATTAAATTGAACTCTTTTTTAATTCATTTATGCAATTAAACCTGTCATTAAAGCAAAATTAGGAAGGAAACGGCGTATTCATTAAATACCATTCGAAAAAGTAGAGCAGGAAATTCAAATATGTCAATTTCGCGAAGTTTCGCGCGAAACTTTCGCGAAACTTGGCTTGCGAAACTTCGCGAAACTAGCGAAATTTCGCGCGAAGCTTCGCGAAGCGTTGCATCACTGGTGTTAACCGATACTAGCAGCTCTCGCGGTAATTTTTGGAAACAGAGAGGCTGACAAGCGCGCCATCTCTACGTGATAAAAGAACTGAACATAAGATCGTAAAACAATGTTAACTCCGGGTTGCGAGATCCGAAGTTCGATGGACGATTCTCTAGACAACAGCTCAAATCACCGCGAAATGAAAAATATTCTCGCATACCTTATTAAATTTCCAGTCTTCTACATGTGTTCTGGATACTCCAAGGCACAAATTTCACTGCCAAATAATTTACCGAAATAGCTTGTGTATTTGCAGGATTGCACCTATATGCATCACCCACTTATCTATGCTGTATTTAATTTCTGGCGTGATCTAAAAGGACAAATAGCTCCTTATCGTTAATGGTAATTAAGATTGAAGCTAAAACAAAAAAAAATTGCACAATCAAGCCAATTTATTGAGCAAATGGAAGGTAATTAATTGACGTACGTGTTCACGAAAACTTCACACCATAAACATGTGAGCGGAAGGCTGGCGGCAGCGAGCAGCCGGAGCAGCGCAGGAGAAGAGGGGAGGTAGAGGAGGGAGAGAGGCGGGAAATGTTCTACAGCTGATATTTTGTAACATTTATCAAATTTTATTTTCGTATTCTTAACTGCAGCATAACAAAATAACCCTTATAGACAAGCTCTGTTGAATTTGTTTGAATATGAACAAAGTTCAATGACTTAATGTGTTTGCCATGTATTTGAAGTCTTGTAAATATTTATGTAATTATAGTAATAAAATTATTAAAAAACATTTTTCATTGAAACAATTTTTTTTACTACACATCATGATCCCGCTCGTTAATTCATTTTGATGTCTTTCATAAAATCGATCCAAGTAAGATGCACACTATATTAAGGTCGATTTTCCTACCGATTGCCATGATAAACTAGCATTATATAATATATTATGGTGAATGGAATTTTTAAAGTCTTTTTCAATTAAGGGTAAGGTAACGCCACCAATGTTAAAAAAAATCCCTCTCACAAAAATTCTGAAAAAAATTTAAAATGTTCTCCTCTATACCCCCTATCAGTACCTAAAATATCAGGTATACAAATACGATCTAGTTTTTGAGTTATAAATTTTTAAAGTTGACTACTTTAACATGGAGAAATGAAACTCCCATGTTAAATTGGTCAACTTTAAAAATTCATAACTCAAAAACTAGATCGTATTTGTATACCTGATATTTTAGCTACTGATAGGGGGTGTAGAGGAGAACATTTTAAATTTTTTTCAGAATTTTTGTGAGAGGGATTTTTTTTAACATTGGTGGCGTTACCTTACCCTTAAAGTTATTTTTCATTTAATGAAATTGACAGCTAGTGCACAAAAATTATAAATATGTGCGTTTTGGATACTCATTTTCACTTTCCATTTAATGGTAACGTAATAATGTAATAAATAACATGTATATTTTAGTGAAAAAAAAAAAAAAAAAAAAATGTTTATAATTTTTGTGCACTGTCAATTTCATTAAATGAAAAATAACTTTAATTGAAAAAGACTTTAAAAATTCCATTCACCATAATATATTATATAATGCTAGTTTATCATGGCAATCGGTAGGAAAATCGACCTTAATATAGTGTGCATCTTACTTGGATCGATTTTATGAAAGGCATCAAAATGAATTAACGAGCGGGATCATGATGTGTAGTAAAAAAAATTGTTTCAATGAAAAATGTTTTTTAATAATTTTATTACTATAATTACATAAATATTTACAAGACTTCAAATACATGGCAAACACATTAAGTCATTGAACTTTGTTAATATTCAAACAAATTCAACAGAGCTTGTCTATAAGGGTTATTTTGTTATGCTGCAGTTAAGAATACGAAAATAAAATTTGATAAATGTTACAAAATATCAGCTGTAGAACATTTCCCGCCTCTCTCCCTCCTCTACCTCCCCTCTTCTCCTGCGCTGCTCCGGCTGCTCGCTGCCGCCAGCCTTCCGCTCACATGTTTATGGTGTGAAGTTTTCGTGAACACGTACGTCAATTAATTACCTTCCATTTGCTCAATAAATTGGCTTGATTGTGCAATTTTTTTTTGTTTTAGCTTCAATCTTAATTACCATTAACGATAAGGAGCTATTTGTCCTTTTAGATCACGCCAGAAATTAAATACAGCATAGATAAGTGGGTGATGCATATAGGTGCAATCCTGCAAATACACAAGCTATTTCGGCAAATTATTTGGCAGTGAAATTTGTGCCTTGGAGTATCCAGAACACATGTAGAAGACTGGAAATTTAATAAGGTATGCGAGAATATTTTTCATTTCGCGGTGATTTGAGCTGTTGTCTAGAGAATCGTCCATCGAACTTCGGATCTCGCAACCCGGAGTTAACATTGTTTTACGATCTTATGTTCAGTTCTTTTATCACGCAGAGATGGCGCGCTTGTCAGCCTCTCTGTTTCCAAAATTTACCGCGAGAGCTGCTAGTATCGGTTAACACTCTTATCTCCAGTTTGGAACCCTTCTTGGGAATCCTTCTATATATTATCCTTGCTCTTACACACAAGGTTAAATACCTGGCCACACCCGAAAGGGTAAAATGGCGTCAAGGATATTAACTTTATTATATATATACTGTATTTGGTGCACAATTATGACTATATAATAACTTTAACCACAATAGCTCAAACTGTGATACAGCAAATCAAGCAAAGCTGCCAAAAAGACACAGCTTTTACCACGCGATTGCGAGAAGAACTAACAAAGATTGTTAGCACCACTGTAGTTCAGTACATTATATGCCTATAAGGGTTGCCGCATTTTCATGTTACATAGTTCTTTTTGCCACTATGCAGTAAAAGCTGTTTAGTCTTTCTAGCAGCTTTATGTCATTTGCTATAATAATCATTTTGAAATGTTATTAGTCAGAATTGCCGCCACACCATCATTTTACAAAATTAATATTATTAACTTTTTTATCCTCCTATTTTGATTCCTGTGTTGCATTGATGCTCTAGAAATTTCTGCCACTAAAAGTCTTCATCCAAGTTGAAGCAAGCCAGTTTAAGAAATTGCAAGTTTCCAAGAAATATTTATTCAAAAATTCTTACATTCTGAAACACTCATCACTTTGAAACAATAGGAACAAAGACAGCAAACCTGAGGTCTTTGATGGATAGGGTTCCTCGGAAGCCCTTGAGAATGTCCAGGAGCACCCAGGACCAGTAAGAGCGGTAACTGAGCTTGCCAAGGTCTGAGAGTGGCTTCTCGGGACTGCCAACTGCACGTTCTCGCTTGGATAACTCATAGCTGAATGCAATCAGCAGCTTGCCAAAGCCTTGGCGTTGGTAAGGTGGCAAAGTAAGAATGCATGCTACGTTGTTGCCATCAGGAGACTCCTTCTCCTGCAACAATAATTTGAACTTTTAGTTATACTTTCTCTCATATCCATTGATTTAATTTCAGTTAAGGGTAAGGTCACACGCCTAATGTTAAAAAAATCACACACATGAAAATTATGAAAAAAAAATTCAAATATTCTCCTCTACATCAGTAGCTAAAATATCAGGTATACAAATTCGAGTTAGTTTTTTAGTTATGAATTTTTAAAGTTGACTACTTTAACATGGAGAAATGGAACTTACATGTTAAAATTAGTCAACTTTAAAAATTAATAACTTAAAAACTAGCTCGAATTTGTATATCTGATATTTTAGCTACTAATAGGGGTTGTAGAGGAGAACATTTTAAATTTTTTTCATAATTTTCATGTGTGGGAATTTTTTTAACATTGGGTGTGTTACCTTACCCTTAAGTAAAATAGCAAAAATTATTTCTTCAACCACTATAATCAATATATTACTCACATTATCATTATTTTCTCCATTAATTTATTATTAGAGTTGAACAATTTTTAAACTTTGATTTTACGTTAAAACCAAGTCAGTTCAATAAGGAAATGGAGGAGGTCAATAGATTTTGATGAATTTCACACAATATGTTACATATCTGACCTAGGTTGATGAGGTTTGGATATTGTTTCTTCAAATTTCGAAAAAAAAAAAAAAAAGAAAAGAAAAAAGATAAAAGAAAAAAAAAAAAAAAAAAAAAATGAAATGAAATGAAAGAAACGAAAGTAAATATATAAATTATAAAAAAATAAGTAAATAAATAAAAAGGCAAATTTTGAAAGATAGGAAAAAAACTGTACCTCAAATCTTGCCCCACAAAAAATAAAAATTTGAAAAAAATAATATCCAAACCTCATGAACCTAGGTCAGATGTGTAACATAAGTGAAATTCATCAAAATCTATTGAGCTCCTTCATTTCCTCATTGAACTGACGTGGTTTTAGCCTCTGGCATTTAAAACAGCTCATAAGGTAGATGTGGGCACATGAAATATGGGAAAACATTTATTGCAAAGTCAGACAGAAATGAGAGGCCTTTATTTATTTACTATAAAAAAAAAAGTGAACACTGAATTCCTGGCAGTGCTTTAGTAATTGGTGAGCGGCGGAGAGTTACTCACCTTGGAGAAGTAGCCAACAAGATGGGCACCGTGCTTGTCCACCTCGCACAGAATGTAGAAGAGGAAGGGCTCAACGTCAAAGTACAACGTCTTGTGATCAAGGAACAGCTTGGCCAGCAAACACAGCTCCTGACAATAGATCTTGTGGTCCTTGCCGTCCACCTCCCAGACGCTGAGAGTTCCCTTGCGGTAGATCTCCTTGCCTGGGGGCTGCCTCCACGTGCACTCACTCTGTGGACACACAGCACAACCAAGCAATCAATACCACAATTTGTTTTTTTTTTAATCAAACCCTAACTGGGTACTTCTACTTACTAATTACTCACTAAGTTTGAAACCCCAAACATTTCACAGGCTCTTCCGGAATGGAGGTGGCTACGGCCTTACAATCCATCCCGGCATTTGCCTGCGACTGAGGCAAATGTGTTAACCTTAGCCAGGATGGATGCTACAGCATTTGTCAATGAACCGGAAGTGCAATGGTCCAAAGCCAGGGGAACCACTTGGTGGAAAAGCGCAATGATTTACCCCTGGGTGGGAAACGTGGTTTTTGTTGAAAATGGTCACGCATCTAACTACTAACAACGCTTGGCGTTGCTGACTTCGGTGATTTGACGAGACCCGGTCAAATGCACTGCGCCACTCTTCATTACTCATTTTTTTTACCCCCCCCCTCCCCATAAAAAACACATCAACCACCCTACTCATACATGACCAAAATGTGTCAATTGCCCCAAAATACCAACCAACCAACCTACTAGGAGTTTCAGCAGGTAAGTGGGGGCTTATGTCGGCACGTCTTTGCATGTGCATAAGCCGTCAGGACCCCAGCAGCATTGATGCGCATGTAGGAGCAACATTAGTACTATTTACACTCAAACTGTACAAATTACTCTGCGTGGCCAAACATAAACCAAGGCTTGAAAGACTGTACATTCATGCAAGCCTTATATAATCCCAAATCCCAATATTTCTTAAGCTGAAAACACTAATTTATTGTTACGAAAATGTCCCAGTAGCATGCAGAATGAACCTTGCAAACAAACAAGTCAGGTATTTTACCAGCAAAGCCAATTAAAATAACCTTAGATAATTTAGATTTAGTGTACATATATTTTGTACAATAGCACATGTAATTAAAAAATTAACTAAACTAAAAAATTAATGAAAAACTATGTAAAATTGTTCTTACCATGTGATACCTGTAGGTTTTCTCCAAACGCATGTATTTCAGACAAAATTCACAAATCCAAAGCTTAGGTTGCTTGCCGTATTCTTCAGGGTATGGACTGAAGTACCAAGTGTCAATCTCATACTTTCCAATTTGGATTCTGTCAATATACTTGACTTTGGTAATGGCTTCATGCTCTTTTTCTAATGCTGCAGTAGTGGGATCCATTTCTGCATAAGTCTATAGACAGGAACAAATTAGTAGTCACCAGTATTATTTTTATCATCATGCAGCAAGCTTTATTACGAGCAACAAATCAGAAACATTTAAAATAAATTGCTTTTAATTTTTAAGCAGACCTGTAAATCTCTAGACTAAGCATCAAAACTGTAAGCAGTATGCCAATAAAATAGGACAAAAAACAAGTGAGGTAGAGTGATGCTGCCAACTTGTGGAGATAGCTCGGCTCTCGCTATGCCTTGGTGAGAAGCCTACACAAATTGACAGCTCACGCTAGGTCAATCATTAGCTCACGAGATTCCTATGATAATAGGCTCAGCTTGCTTTTCCTTCAGTGTCCAGTACAGTGCATGCATGAAAAACATCATGTGCACCCTGCTTTAAACCCTAATATCCTTGCCTCTCAAACACACCATTTGCAGACCTTATACTTATTTATTTATTTATTTTTATTTATTTTTTATTCACCCAAGTACATATACAAAAAAAAAACATATATGACAAACAATTGAGGTGAAAAGGATAAAATACACGGCACAAGCAGCACCATAACACAGTATGTGGTATTATATCCAATTTATAAGAAGAACAAAAACAAAACAAATGCATAATGATTAAAGTTAATAAAATAGAATAATAAGTCTGTTATTATTAACATTGTCAAAATTAAAGTAAAATTAAATAGCACTTTTGATTATAAAATTATTGGTTCTGCGAACATAAGTCAACCAAATATGTCTTGCATAAACGCTTAAACACCACAGGGGGGTGGACGATCTTGAGGCTGGGCGGGAGTGTATTCCAGCTCATCACACTACGATACACATAACCATTTTTGAATGCAGTCGTTCTGGGCTTAGGCGGAATGAGTTTCTGCCCGCCCTCACCACGCACAGATACACCATGACGAATATTTTGCATAATATTAACATCGGTTCGTCCAGACAAACAACTATTAAAAAATGAAAGATCATTGTACAAAAGCTGCATACCAAGGGGTAACAGCTTGGACTTATCCACAGAGGGTTTGCTACTTCCATAAATGATTTTAATAGCACGATTTTGTATAGCCTGAAGGCAATGTATGTTTGACTTGGTAGTAGGATGCCACGCCGGGGTACCATATGTTAATATTGGTCTAATTAATGTAACATAGGCTAATTTTTTAATTTTTTGTGAACAGCCTCTCACATTTCTACTGACAAACCCTAGCAACTTTGACGCTTTTGCGCGCACTGCTTCTGACTGAACATTCCACTTTAAGTTAGACGAGACATGGACTCCAAGTAATTTTTCTGTATCACAGAATTCCAGTACTTTACCGTTTATATGAAACGGGACATTCAAGTTGTCCTTAGAAAGGGTGACATCCATGACCTTGCACTTACTTTCGTTAAGCTTCATATCATTATTATCACACCAAATCGATAAATTGTCAAGGTCCTGCTGTAAAATTTGAATGTCAGCCAAAGATTTGATTTTACGATACAGGGTGGAGTCATCTGCATACTGTGTAAGGTCAGAAGAAAATATTTGAGGTAGGTCAATCATAAATATATTGAACAATAGGGGTCCAAGAACTGACCCTTGGATCACACCGGAAGTGACATCACTACTACCTGAACACGCCCCCTGATACACAACTTGTTGTGTACGGCCAGACAGGAAGTCTGCCAGCCAACACTTGACTGACCCACGGACAAAAACATAGTCTAGTTTTTGGACCAAGCGGTTATGCGGTACTTGATCGAAAGCTTTATACATATAATATGTTTTTGTTATACGAAAACAAAATAAAGAGACAATAATAATAAAAACTGAAAGTACCGGAACACACCTTTTGAATATGGTTAATTTCATCATGCCTCCTTTTTTGATTTCTTGTAATTTTTCTATCTGTTTGGTCCGTCAAAATGTCACCTGTTGAAACTCTTTCATTTTTCCATTGCTGCTGCTGTTGGTCCGACATATCAAAACGAGAGTTCATAATTCTGTAAACATAGAAGCATAGTGAATGAACACTTACAGTGAATGGACTGCTCAGCAATCTTTTTCATTTGCCCCATGGGCTCTGTTTCATTATTTTGACTTGTACATTGTGATATATATATGTTTGTGCCCATGAAAGAGATAATAAAATAAAAATAAAAGTGGGGCAGAGTAAGAGTAATCAGTGCAGCATGTAGGCATACATACTGTCTATTAATTAATTTTGACTGTTATTAATTATTGGACAGCTCAACTATGCTACAAACAACTTTCTTGTAAAGAAAGCAGAAACAGAAAGAAAATGAACAAAGTCCATAGCAAAGTGCAGACAGCAGGTACTGTAATGAAAATTTGAGGCCAAAAATAACAGGATCTTTATATAATGGACAATTTGTATCAAATTTTTTTACTAGCTCAATCGAAAGAGGAGGTCAATAAATACACTTATGAATTTTATTAGATTTTTTTTCATACTGCATCATGGCTAAAATAGAGATGTAAAGAGGTCACGTGACCTGGAAGCGGCGCCCGTGACGCCTATGACGTCATTGAACTGTCTGGTCAAGGAAGCGATCGTCTATATAATGCTTGTAAACAATAAATTAATTGTTGCTTGTTTCCATAGCATTGTGGTTGTTTACAAGCATTATAAAGTTGATCGTTTGTTTGACCGAACAGTTCAATAATGTCATAGGCGTCACGGGCGCCGCCTCCAGGTCATGTAACCCTATACATCTCTCTTTTGGCCATGATGCAGTAAAAATAAAAATCTCATAAAATTCACAGGTGTATTTTTCGACCTCCTTTTTCGATTGAGCTAGTAAAATAAATTGATGCAAATTGTCCATTATGTAGATGTTTAACCTTACTTTATAAGTATAAGCTTAGAGTCTATAAAACCTTAGTTTACATCTGGCCACTCCGAGTAATTCGTGAGCTTTCAATGTGAATCAAATCATAACTGGAAATCAGTAATCTTCCACAACTATATCTTTTACCATGTGTCATAAAAAAATATGACGTCCCATGAATTTAGGCAAAACATTGCATCGGCACAGCAGATACATGATAAAGTTGGTCTCGAAATTAATTTTTCCTGGCTATTCGCATTATTTTTCTTTAAATTTTCTTTCATAAATGGTGACAAGAAAAACCAATGCTATTGAAGAAAAATATTAGTTGCATGATCAAAAATATTATTAAAAAGGGATGCTGTGAGTTATGTTAGCTCACACAGCATAGGTTTTTAGGGTTTTCTGCCGACATCCCTAAGATTCTTCGCGATCATAAACATGAAACTTCCAAATATGCATACAGTACCTAAATGCCATATTTATGACACTTCCCTTCCAGAAACAAACTAAGACTGTTCTGTAATAAAATAAAAACATTACGCATAATGTTTAAAAAAAAAAAAACAAAAAAAAAATACAACAGAATAAAGGTTGGTAAAAGCAGCTTCTCTCAAAAAGTCAAGACTTGTGGTATACTGTAGGCATTTACAATATTTCAAACCTTGGTTTACGATTGGTAGTGTAGAGTAAAGGAATTTATTTTCACACTTGAAAATTACTATGCATACTGTACAGTCAGGTGCGGATCCTCTGGGGGGGAAGGGGGGGTGGGGGTTGGAGAGGGGCTGCAAATTTTGGATTATTTAACATGAGCAATATAGGCATTGCCCCCACTCCAATATTTTTTTTTTAAACATTGGCCTTATGGAGGCAGCCCCCTTCCTCCCAAATTTTTATTTCTGGATCCACGCCTGTGTACAGCATTCGTGCCGCAGGACGCCGTAGCACACGTAGCTCCGGAAGATAATCCAGGGGACTTTGATCTTTGCTATGGCACTTTGAGAAGAGTATGTGAAGGCATCTTTTTTCGCTAGTAATCTGTATCCATTCAATGTAAAACAAAGCTCAACAGTAAATACTGTATCATCTTCCGCGAATTCTCATCTGCTTAAACATACATAAGTTCATTTTCCACTGTCTTTGTGTTCAATAAATAACGAAAGGCTAGTGATAGCGTTCTCACCTTCCTCTAAAACCGCTGGAAACGTCGGGATTTCAACGACAATTTCCGAAGTTTCACGAATGCGGTTGCAGAGCGCCAAAACATTACAAATTTTGTTGCATTGGAGTTGCGACTTCTGTTTAGGGTTTAGGCGCAAAACAAAAAGCTCGTATTTTCAGCCTAATACATCGTCGCCATCGTGTGCATGATCACGAAACGCGAAAACACTTTATTATTTAAATAAACCTGCATGTATATTATATAAAAGAAATACACATGCAGGCTACATATTTTGTATCAAATATATTCAAGTAACCGCGTTTAAAATATATAAAATTATTAAAATTATGTATCCATCATACAGATCGTACGTATATTTATTATTTTAAAATAATTTTTGCAACAATTGAGTACCGACCTCGATTTTTTTTATTGCAGAAATGGATAGAGGGTGCAAAGTTATGCTACCTGCTATTTTTCAGATTTTTTACAGGCCCTTTAAGTATTTTTAAAAAATTATTGAATATCCTAGCTTTTTGTGACATCACGAGGTGTCTGCCCTTAAGAAAAGGATAGGACTTGCCGCCGCGTGACGTCACAAAAAGGCCTTTCAATAATTTTTTAAAAATGCTTCCAGGTCTGTAAAAAATCTGAAGAATATCAGGGTAGCATCCGTAGCATAAATTTGCACCCTCTATCCATTTCTGCAATAAAAAAAATTGAGGTTTGGTACTCCATTTTTATGCCATTGTTTTCATAACTTTAACTTTTAATATTATTGAATTGTGCATTAATATATATACGGTATAATATATTACACAACATGAATTACTCTTATTAATATATCTACATAATATATATTGGATAGATATATATTATCATGCATATTAAGGTGCGTAAAAAGTACATAAAAAATACTGCGAGAAATTATAAGACAACATTTGTTCTTCCAATTTTATTATTATTAAAATTCAATAATTTAATACACATCTTTTAATTATTTACATTGATTACAAATAATGTCATAATATTATATAATATATGACATTAATTGTAATCAATGTAAATAATTAAAAGATGTGTATTAAATTATTGAATTTTATTAATAATAAAATTGGAGGAACAAATTTTGTCTTATAATTTCTCGTAGTATTTTTTTATGTTCATTTTACGCACCTTAATATGTTAATATATATCTATCCAATATTATATATTAAAGATATTAATAAGAGTAATTCATGTTGTGTAATATATTATACCGTATATATATATTAATGCACAATTCAATAATATTAAAAGTTAAAGTTATGAAAACAATGGCATAAAAATGGAGTACTGACCTCAATTTTTTTAATTGCAGAAATGGATAGAGGGTGCAAATTTATGCTACGGATGCTACCCTGATATTCTTAAGGGCAGACGCCTCGTGACGTTACAAAAAGGATATATATATATTCAATAATTTTTTAAAATACTTCCAGGGCCTGTAAAAAATCTGAAAAAAAGCAGGGTAGCATAACTTTGCACCCTCTATCCATTTCTGCAGTAAAAAAAATTGAGGTCGGTACTCTATTGTTACATAAATTATTTTAAAATAATAAATATGCGTATATATATGATCGGCATCACGTCAATATCATGCACGAAAACAAAAATCACGAAAGCATTTTCAACGAATGACTTTATCCCGAAAACAATTACATCGAAAACAAATATAAACGAAATCATTTACCACGAAATTAAATTAAAACGAAACGAAATAATAACGAGAACAAAAATCACGAAAACAATTTGTACGAAAGTAATTTGACCGAAACAAAAAAGGATGAAAGTAAATTAGAACGAAATTATTTTAATACAAAAACCATGAAAACAATTTGACTGAAAAGTTATTTGAACGAAAATATTTAAAGCGAATGGAAAAATCATGAATACAATTTGAACGAACGCTATTTGACTGAAATAAAAAACAACGACGAAGAAAAATATTAATAAAAATTATAACAATATTAATTAAACAAAAAAAAAAAAACGTTAATTAAAATGAATGCAATAAAGAAGCAATATATACAGACTGAGCCAGAAATGGCCGTGTGCCGATCCCATGATAAAATTTGGGTAGGTTAAATTAACTTTGAGCTAGAAATTTGAAATTTGGCATACGGAAAGCCAATTAAGGGTTCTAAGTTTTTTGACATGTTTGTGTTAAACGATTTTTAAAATTAATATTCCCTACCTTTTTAGGGGTGGATTCACGATTTGCATTTCATTCTTATGGGATTTCCATGTTAAATTAAGTTGATAGAAAATTTAAATATTTAGCCGATTTGCACCAAACTTAGTTCTTACGGTTTTCAGAGCACGTTGAATTTAATGGCGTAATTTAAAAAGTGGTGAAAACAGCCCCTAATGAGTTAATGACTCTTACTACGTGAAAAAATTATTCTATCAAAATTAAATACAGCGTGCTCTGGAAACCTTAAAAACTAATTTTGGTGCAAATCGGCTAAAATTTTTCTATCAACTTAATTTAACATGGAAATCCCATAAGGAAGAAATGGAAATCGTGAATCCACCCCTAAAAAGGTAGGAAATATTAATTTTAAAAATCGTTTAACACAAACATGTCAAAAAACTTAAAACCCTTCTTTATGTATGCCAAATTTCAAATTTCTAGCTCAAAGTTAATTTAACCTGCCCAAATTTTAGCATGGGATCGGCACACCATTTCTGGCTCAGTCTGTATATATTGCTTCTTTATTGCATTCGTTTTAATTTAATTTTTTTTAATTAATATTGTTATAATTTTTATTAATATGTTTCTTCATCAGTGTTTTTTATTTTGGTCAAATAGCGTCCGTTCAAATTGTATTCGTGATTTTTCCATTCGTTTTAAATGTTTTCGTTCAAATAATTTTCGGTCAAATTGTTCTAGCGAGGCGCAGTGCATTGACCGGTTCTCGTTAGATCACCGAAGTCAGGCTACGTCGAGCGTGGTTAGTACTTGGATTGGTGACCATTTCAAGTAAAAAATACGCTGCTCCCTCCCTGGGGTAAATTCATCTCGCTTTCCACCCAGTGCAGTGATGCACTTGTGTGTGGTTCCTCAGGCTTTGGACATTGCTTTGGTCCATTGAGAAAAAGTAGAGATGTCCGTCCTGACTGAGGTTTTCCACGGTTCCCTCAGTCTCACCTCAGCGAATGCTGGGACGCGTAAGCATGCAGGCCGTGGCCACTATCCGTTCCATACCTTATCCCTACCCAGTACCCCGCCGCGAGCTGTAAGCTCTTAGGGGTGTATCCTTGTAAAAGAAAAGAAAATGATAATAATAATAACTTTCAACCAAATTGTATTCGTGATTTTTTTTATTACGTTTCAAATTTGTTTTTGTTCTAATTTACTTTCGTTGTTTTTCAATTCGTTCAAATAAATATCGGCCAAATGTTTTTCGTGATTATTGAATTCGGCTAAAATGTTTTCGTGTTAAATTACTTTCGTCCTTTTTGTTTTCGGTTTTGTTTTGCGCCGCCTTTCGTATAAATTGTTTTCGTTCTTTTATTTTTCGTTCTTTTGACGTAGAGACCACAGAGTTGCACTTACTAAGTCACTTAGTAAGTGCAACTCAAGTCACTTAGTAAGTGCAACTCTGTGGTAGAGACTCGTATGATCTGTATGATAGTACATATTAATTTTAATAATTTTTTATATTTTTAACGCGGTTCCTTGAATATATTTGATACAATATGTAGCCTGCATGTGTATTTTTTTTTTATAATATACAGCTCTAATTAAATAATAAAGTGTTTTCGCGTTTCGTGATCATGCACACGACGATATATTATACTGTAGTATATTATACTGATATACTGATGAAGTGATCAATGTGATCATGCATTACATGCAACAAAATTTGTAATGTTTTGGCGCTCTGCAACCGCATTCGTGAAGCTTTGGAAATTGTCGTTGAAATCCCGATGTTTCCAGCTGTTTTAGACGAAGGTGAGAACGCTATGACTAGCCTTTCGTAATAAATACATAATTTATAATTATAATTTCCTTTTCAGAAACTAACTATTTCCAGACGTAAACTAAGGTTTGAAATATGCATATGCATACTGAACTTATGAAACCTCGAGACGCAAAACAGAAGAACTAAAGTTTGCAGTAAAGCTCACTTTCAATTTACAGATAAGAAATAATTTAATTGCTGAACAGAAAGATGGTAAAATGGAGTACCGACCTCAATTTTTTTTATTGCAGAAATGGATAGAGGGGGCAAAGTTATGCTACTCTGATATTTTTCAGATATTTTAGAGCCCGGCAATTATTTTTTTAAAATTATTGAAAGTGCAGAAAAAGTGCCGCCTCTTGTCGCTTCTCTTAATAAAAGATAGGACCCAAAAGGGACGTGGATTCGAACCCGACCTCGCCAAAACTTTTTAGCAATACTTCACGGTCTCTAAAAAATCTGAAATAAATCAGAGTAACAAAACTTTTCATCCTCTATCCATTTCTGCTACAAAAAATTTTGAGGTCGATACTCCATTGTCTTGTTTTTCATCTGACGGCCTCATGCCGAGTAGTTTTTCCTTAATTTGACTGTGGCAATTTTTGTATTTTGGAATTTATTGAAGGCAGAAGTTGTTGAAGCAGAGACTTACCAGTATAACAAATCTTAGTTTACCTCCAGACAGTTCAGTCTAGACTAAACGACGCCGGTTATCAGCCAATGAAAAGGCCAGAATGACAGCTGGCCACCTTTTCATTGGCTGATATATATGGCGCCGTCTAGTCTACTGAATTGTCTAGAGGTTAAGTAAGATTTGTTACACTATATGGTATATGAGTTGTTAAAGAGGGTTTTGAGACAAACTCTTCGCAAGCCGTGTTAATTTTATTATTATTTTTATAAAAATTAATGTGCATTACAGCTTTACCAAAAAGCCGACACAGTAGCAATAGAGAGAGAACTAGAAGATGAGTTTAATTCTTGGTCAGAAAGTAAAGGAGATATAAATCTTTTGTGGGATTCGTATGTTAAAATATGTATGGAAGTACAAGAAAAATATGTACCAGCAAAATCAATTAATGTGAATAGTGAACCACCGTATTTTAATAAAGAGGTTAGAAGCTTAAAGAGGAAGTTGAGAAGAGACTATATTAAATATAAGAAAGGACTAGTTAGGAAAGGTAGAATGAAAGAGACGGAGATGGAACTCAATAATGCAAAGGATAGGGCAAGAAAAATTTTTATGAGCAAGATTTTTGATGAGAAAGATGTAGGTAGCAGCTGGGGAAGAATGTATAAACATATAAAAACTTTAAGAAAGGCAGGAAATGATATACCAGTGCTGAAAGATGCATTGGGAATATATGTTACGGAGTCGGAGAAAGCAAATGCGTGTTCAAAGCAATATGAGGCTGTGTTCCAGGCCAAAGTATTAGATACAGACAAGGGGAATGAGCAAAATAACGAGCAGGAGGAAGGTACAGCATATAGTAGACATAAGATATTCAGGGTCAGATATAAAGATGTTAGAAGAGCAATAGTGTCACTGAAAAAAGGGAAGGCCCCGGGACCGGACGGAATTACAGCATCATTCCTAAAATTGTGTATTGATAAGCATTGTAAGTACCAAATGCTTATTTTTGAGACGGTAATGAAACAAGGTAAAATGCCAGATGGGTGGAGAGAGGCGTGGGTTATTCCAATTTATAAGGGAGGAGCAAAAAGTGAAGTTAAAAACTACAGACCAGTAAGCCTTACATCAGTAGTTTTAAAAGTAATGGAGAAGATAGTAGTTAAGTACATGAGACTTAAGCTAGAACGGAAGGGATATTTTTGCAAACAACAGCACGGATTTAGGGGGAATTATTCATGTGATACTCAGCTTCTGGGGCTAGTGCAGGACCTCGAGGAAGGCATTGATAAAGGAGAGGAAATACATGCAATATTTTTGGATTTCGAGAAAGCATTTGATAAGGTGCCACATAATATACTAGTGAATAAAATAAGAGAAGCGGTAGGTGAAGAAGGCTTGATAAATTTTATAGAAGATTTTTTAACTGACAGAGTACAGAGAGTCAAGCTAGGGCAAACGTTGTCTGAGGTAGTGAAGGTTACTTCCGGAGTCCCTCAGGGTAGTGTGCTAGGGCCGCTACTTTTTATTATTTTTATTAATGATATTGTACAGAATTTGGAGTCGGAGATGAGGCTTTTTGCTGATGACAGCGTAATCTATAGGACAGTAAGTAATAAGCAGGATGAGCAAATTCTACAAAAGGATCTGGAGACAGTGGGTATATGGATAGGAGCTAATAAAATGAAGCTTAAAGGCATACAGGCCTCAAATTACAAATTAGACAGTCACCAAGTGGGTTTAGAGTATATAATCAACATTTGCATCATTTTCTTCCACGCGTGATGCATCCATGCGAAGTCGCAGTTCAAAGTAAGAAATTTAGTCCTTGATGACGTCACGAAGTCCTTGATGACGTCACAACTCAATGCTAATCGGTGCTAGCTGTGAGTTGTGACGTCAGCAAGGACTTTCTTTACAGCGCGACTTCGCACAGACGCACCGCGCGCAGGTAAAAATAATACGAATGTTGATTATAAACTTGAGCAACACTTAATGTCTGTCTAATTTGTAATTTGAGGCCTGTATACCTTTAATGTGGGAAAATGTAGTGTGGTTAAGTTCAACAAAAGAAGGGAGCAAAGTCAGGTTAAATATTTTATGGAGGGGGAAGAAATCAAATCAGAGGACAAATACAAATATCTGGGAGTAATGCTTCAGTGCAAACTTAATTGGGATGAACATATTAGGTATGTAACCGCAAAGAGCAGAAGGAATCTTGAGTTTGTAATGAGGAATCTTAAGGGGGCAGGCAGGACAGTAAGAGAAAAAGCATACAAGTCTCTGATTAGACCAATAATGGAATATGGATGTAATGCGTGGGACCCGTATAGAGCAAAAGGGAAGAAAGAGATGGAAAAGATACAAAGACGAGCAGCAAGAAGGGTTTTAGAAAAGGGGAACTGGAGCTTTACCTGTGATAAAAACAAAATTTATAAGGGAAGAGAGAGTGTGACTAGAATGATAGAGCAACTGGGATGGGAGGATCTGGAGGAAAGGAGGAAGCAAAGTAGACTGACAGCAATGTATAAAATAACTAGGAACCAAAAGGGCTGGGAGGAGCTTAGCGATCGTACTGAGGAAGGGCGTTATAAAGGTAGGAGGGACCATGATTGGAAGCTGGAGTATAGGAGAAGCAAAAATGATGTGGGCAAGTATTCTTTTTTGAGAAGAACGGTGAGGGAGTGGAATTTGTTGGACTCTGGGCTTGTGGATGCTCGGAGTGTTGGTGAGTTCAGGGAGGGGCTGAGAGAGTCAGCCGCAAGCAAGCGAGCCACCGTGGTGGAATACCCACAATAGCCGCAAGCAGTGGTGTATGTATGTAATGTGTGTACATACTGCTATTTAATCTTTAATCATACCTATCTCTTGGAACCCACTCATCCAATCTTCTATTATATCCTTCATAATGCACGTAATATTCATAATGATTTTCTGGTTCATTGAATCTGGTTTGAATAATTTCAGCAGGATCTGGAAAAAAGTAGAATTAATCGTATTATTGTATGCATAATTATATACCTGGCTATACCGGGTATCAACGGTATGCATAATTATAACAGTTGAAACTTTTAAACAGCATTGCGCTAAAAAATCACGTGTGGCGTGTGAGGCGCGGTGTGCGGCGCACGGCGCCCGGCCTACTTGTAAAGAGGCTTGTACTCACGCCATGAGCCGTCCGATCTTCTCACTAAATAGTGTTCTCCGATATCTAAAGGCGTTTCTTCTAGGGAATCTGTGTCTTCATTATCATTTCCTTTCATGTCCATCACAACAAGATCACACCTTTTGTCGTTTTTACTTAAAAGTTCAACTTTATCTTGAGCACTCGATCTACGTACTCTTCCAACATTTTCAGCCATTGCAAACTGAAGGCTGAAGGCTGAAGGACAAAAAAAAAAACAAAGTTCAATAGTACCAACATAAATTAATTAGGAAAAAAATCTAGAAACTCTGAAATATTCTGGGCAAATGAGTGATATTATTAGCAATTACAGTCACATTGATTAAATATCAATAATAACAGTGAATTTTATACGTACAGTGGCCGCATGGAACATTGAATCCTAATTATAACGCCAAAGCAAATTTATCAATCAATCCAAAGCTGCCTATGTCTATAAAGCTGCCTATATATATAGAAGCTATGCATATCCCTATATTGAAGTTCTATATTAGCATGTAGTTCTTGCTTTGGCCACGCAGCGCTAGTGTTAAGACAAACCGGAACAACCGGAAACCGAAACAAATCAGGAAGTTAATAATCGAACGTCACCTTGGGCGCGAAAATTTAAAAATAACATTGCGGGCAGAGCGAACTTGACTACTCAAGTACGCTCTGTTGCGGGGTTCCAGGGTGATGTTCGATTATTAACTTCCGATTTCCGGTTTGTCTTAACACTAGCGCAGGGCTATTCTCCTATAATAGAGGGTATACGCGCCACTGTCTGGCTTATGGCGCTAAATACTGAATTCTGATTGGCTTAAAAGTGGTCATTTGGAATTGCTCTGATTGGCCAAAATAAAGTTGTTGATTTTTTTCTGATTGGCTGAAATTTTAACTGTTGAAAATTTTCGAGCGATATCATTGGTTAAAGAATGTCCACTTTTCAACCAATCAGAGAGCTGCAATAAAAAAACACTTTGCTTGCCCATATTTTAATTTAAAAAAAGACTTTTTACACCATAAAAATTATTTAAAAAATCATAAATGGTAGAAAATAGTGTTATAAATTGTTATATTTATTTATTTCAAAAATATTAATTATTTATACAGGGACCAAGCGCAAATTTTCAACAATAGGAATTTGCAACTGAAAAAATCAACAAATTCTGATCAGCCAATCAGAAGCGTCCAACTTTTAATGCTTTAAAATCAATGATTTCACTGAGTGAATGTCTCCATCGTCTCAAAAATCGTTCTTTTCGCCCTTTAAAACCCCTAGGTGCATTTGGTTAAGTATGTAAATCCTCTGGAGCTCCAGAAAAAGTATCGAAAAAATCGATTTTAACATTGAGTTACGTATCCCCAACAATGAAAATGTCCACTTTTTCTGATGCGCGTATTCTCGAACGAAATGACCGATGGCGGCGCTGTCTGCAGAGTGATGACGTCACAAAATGGCGGACGTAATGCGGCTCGAAAGAAATATGGAGTATGAAAAGCAGGTTAATAATTTGATAATGTGCGATTAGAAGCTTACATACAAACGTAAAATTTGACGCACCAGCTGTCAAATTAAATTCAGGGGCTTTACAATATTATTGGAGCGAATCGCACCCCTTTCAGCCTTTTCAGGGGTGTTTTTTTCCCCCATAGGAAATACGAAAAGTTTTTCCAATGAACATGACCGAGATATGTAACAATTTGAAAATTTATAAGAATTTTATGGAGAAAATTTCATACAATAGGTAATTAATTTACACCTCTGAAATAATTAATTAATACAGATTCATTACCACACCCCCGTGGCACCACCTCTACCACGCACACCCCTGGAGTGCTACCCGGCCGTACCCCGTTATTCAGACCTATTAGTATTTTCCACTTTTTTTAATAAACGAGCTAAAATTATAAAACTTAATTTTCAAGGGGTTATCAACCCTCCTGAACTAAGAAATAATTTTAGATTTTCTCCCCGATGCACCCTTGAGTGTTAGATAACTACCCCTAAAACACATTTTCCTTAAAAATTGTGCTAAAATTATGAAATTAATTTTCAAGGGGTAATCGACCTTCCTAAATTAGAAAAAAATATTATATTTTCTCCCTGACGCACCCCTGAGGGTGGAAACGTACCCCTAAAATCCACTTTCCTTAAAAATTGTGCTAAAAATATGAAATTAATTTTCAAGGGGTAATCGACCTTCCTAAATTAGAAAAAAATATTATATTTTATCCTTGACGCACCCCTGAGGGTGGAAACCTACCCCTAAAATCCACTTTCCTTAAAAATTGTGCTAAAATTATGAAATTAATTTTCAAGAGGTAATTGATCATCCTGAACTCGGAAATAATTTTAAATTTTCTCCCCGACGCACCCCTGAGGGTGGAGAACTACCCCTAAAATCCACTTTCCTTAAAAATTGTGCTAAAATTATGAAATTAATTTTCAAGGGGTAATCGACCCTACTGAAGTCGGAAATAATTTTAAATTTTCTCCCTGACGCACCCCTGAGGGTGGAGATCTACCCCTAAAATCCACTTTCCTTAAAAATTGTGTTAAAATTATGAAATTAATTTTCAAGAGGTAATTGACCCTCCTGAACTCGGAAATAATTTTAAATTTTCTTCCCGACGCACCCCTGAGGGTGGAAAACTACCCCGAAAATCAATTTTCCTTAAATAAAATATGCTAGAATTATGAAATTAAATTTCAAGGGGTAATCGACCCTACTGAAGTCGGAAATAATTTTAGATTTTCTCTCCGACGCAACCCTGAGGGTAAACGGCTACCCACCATATCCTTCTTTCTTAATAATCGAGTTGAAATTGTGAATTAAATTTTTTTCGGGATTTATCGTAATTTTTCACAGAAAAAAAATATATCAGACTCGCCTCTGTACTTGCAGTATGATGATGGATGTCCACCGTTATAATAATTACATGGCGTGAAGGCTCATGTTGGGGTCTGCACTCTGCACAATGAGGCTATGTGTGACTTTAATTAACAACTGAGGTGTGACCATCAATTCCACATAACGTCTATCACTTTTAGCTCGTCAATGGTCTCAAATCTCTTTCTGAAGCAAAAGGTTTACAAGAAGAGATTTGAGACCAATTGACGAACAGAAAGTGGAGATAAGACGTTGCATGGAATTGGTCACAACTCAGATGTTAGAGGCCATGCTGCACCTACACACATAGCCTCGTTGAGCGGACCAACATGTGCCATCACGCCAATTAACGGTGCTGAACACATTGAGTGAAACCATCATCATACTGCAAGTGAAGAAGTGAGTCTGGGATACTTTTTCTCTGAAAAATTTCGATAAATCCCGAATAAAAATTTAATTCACAATTTCAACTCGATTATTAAGAAAGAAGGATATGGTGGGTAGCCGTTGACCCTCAGGGTTGCGTCGGGAAAAAAGTCTAAATTTATTTCCGAGTTTCAGAGGGGTTAATAAACACTTGAAAATTTAATTTTTTTATTTTAGCACAATTTTTAAGGAAAATGGATTTTAGGGGTAGGTTTCCACCCTCAGATGTACGTCAGGAAGAAAATCTAAAATTATTTCCGACTTCAGTAGGGTCGATTACCCCTTGAAAATTAATTTCATATTTTTAGCACAATTTTTAAGGAAGATTGTTTTTCGGGGTAGTTCTCCACCCTCAGGGGTGCGTCGGGGAGAAAATCTAAAATTATTTCCGAGTTCAGTAGGGTCGATTGCCCCTTGAAAATTAATTTCATAATTTTAGCACAATTTTTAAGGAAGATTGTTTTTCGGGGTAGTTCTCCACCCTCAGGGGTGCGTCGGGGAGAAAATCTAAAATTATTTCCGAGTTCAGTAGGGTCGATTGCCCTTTGAAAATTAATTTCATAATTTTAGCACAATTTTAAAGAAAGATTGTTTTTCGGGGTAGTTCTCCACCCTCAGGGGTGTGTCGGGAAGAAAATCTAAAATTATTTCCGAGTTCAGTAGGGTCGATTGCCCTTTGAAAATTAATTTTATAATTTTATCCCAATCAGTAAGAAAAATTAACAATAATTTAATATTATATAATGGATCGACATATACATATTATGCATATATACCACGCGCCGCGCGCAAGACTCTATTTAAAGCAAATGACACGGTGTATGGTCACATTTATCTGTTATTTTATTTATTAAGACTAATATTTAACTTTATTATAATAATTAAAAATTTGCAAGTGGATAATATTATATAATCACGTAAATTAACTCAGGAATGGTATGTTGTTCATATACTGTTATGAACAGCTAGCCGCATTCTAGTAGTTCACACTTTTGGCCGCTAGAGGGCTAAATTTGGTTGCGTTCGCGAATACCCGATAACAATAGGAGAATAACCCTGCACTAGCGCTGTGGTGGCGAAAAGTGCAACTACTTTGCCTAGTTGAAATTTTAACACTTGAAACAACTCGGATCTGCACAAGGATTTTGGATCTGTATATGATTCAAATGGGGAAAGTTGCTTATTACTTATTAGTATGCATACTTGCGCAAAGTGCGCAAACTGTATTTTTTGTGTCCAACATTTTTACTGCGCAAGTTCAACGCGCTAAAAGCAAATCAGAACCTAAAAACCTAGAACTTTATTTTTTTAAATTTTAAATCCTAAAATCAGCTGCGAAAGGAAAAAAAATCACTAAGTTTGGTACTAGAGCAGAGCAGAGGCTTTTATTCATATTTATATATATTTTTATGACTATTTATTAGCAAAAGAGAAGGAAAAATACCTGAAAAATACTTGGCTAAAATAACTGTGCATAATTGTAACCGAGAACGGAAGTGTCAAATATGGAATCAAGTGGAAAAAAGGGAAAGTCGCCGTCGATTTGCAGCAAGTTAGGAATCAAATCGCTAACTAAGGAAAATATATTCTTTTATTATGCCCCACTTCAAGGCGCAGCAAGTTTTACTGCTATGTCGGTAAATTCTATGAACCCTACTTTGCTCGCAAGGTAAGAATTAACTCACGCGGTCTCTCTGTCATGGTATGCATATATACTGTACTGCAATGTATGCATACAGTATGCATACATACATATGTACAGTATGTATATGTACAGTATGTTGTACTGTATAATATTAATGTTCATACTGTATATATATGTACCTGTTGTGCATACTCTGCAGTTCCCATGCTGTAAGGGTATATGTACTTTAAAATCCTTTCACATGTACAGTACAGTAGTGAGTTTTTTTTTTTTTTGCAAAACCATGCCGCAACACCTCTTGCAAAAAAATGTGCTGCCCTAAGAAATCATTGCAAGGTGAGCATGATTTTTTTAAAAAAGTGTGGCGGCGTTGCGGCGTGATTGAGAAAAGAAGCTTTACACTTTAATACAGTAAGTGATATTCCCTTACAAAGGACACTGATGATATCTTTGAGTAGCGTTGCAACTTCTAGCACGCCCAAAGGATGTAGAAGCGAAAAATATCATACACTACAATTAAAAAGATGGGGAGAAAACTTTGTGAACCGGGAGTTAGGTATGAAAGAAGCTAACAAGTTAACGTTTTCCACTGCCAAAACGTGGTATGTATCTTCTAGTTTGCCTCAATACAATTATTTTCACTGTAGCACTGCTAAACTCTAAGGACTAGCGAGATAAAGAGAGGTACCTCGGGGATGTTGTGACGTCACAGCAGGGTCTTCTGGTTGTGCTCAGAGCCGTTTAGGACTGCTCGGCATGGTTCATCGCCAACGTCTGCCAAGCATTCACGAGTAGCTCCGAGCACCCGCAGAAGACCCTGCTGTGACGTCACTGATCGTGCTAGAAGTTGCAGCGCTACTCACAGGATGGCAGTGATCTCTGGAAGGAAATATCGCTTATTACCTCTGCCTGATTTGCTGATACTGCAGCTCCAATTATATTTTATAAAAGACTAGAGATACAGATTTGTAATTTTGGGGAGTTATGTATGCAGTTCCGATCCATGAGGTTCTGTAAAGGGTTTTGGACCTGAACAGTTTTTATTTTAAGGATTCAGGATATGGTACAGCTCTTAGTTCTTAACATATATGTTCACCCAAGGTGAGGTTGGAACTAGTTGTAGGAAATGTTGTTGGCATTAGGTGTAACGTTCCGGTTTTAAATGAACAACGCCTTTGTATGGTATTTTTCCTATCCTGCAACAAATCCCCTTGTCCACGACACTGATTGTGTTTTCTTTGTTATAGGCTCTTCCCTAAAAAAGATATGACCAGTGTGCTCTTGGCTGGCTCTTTGCTTGGCACAGGATTGTACTTATATGACCGTCCACATCTCCGCTCCTCTCCAACACAGGTCAAATTTTCTTACAGGTACCGAACATTTTACATGAAATGTCAATATAGTGTTGATTGTTGTTTATCTTTAGGTGAGACTCGGGAGGAAAGGTAGAACGTTAGCTACCTGCTCGCTACAGCAGGAGGGGAGGGAGAAAAGCAGTAAATAACAACAATTGACCTCATAAAGCACCAGGAGATGGCATAGAAAATCTCGATAGAATCAGTATGACCCAACCAAGGTTGGCTTTATACAGGTTAATACAAGTGAAATTCGTGCGTCTTTTGTCTGCTTTTGTTAAGGACCTATTGCAGCGCAAAATTTAAAAAGCAGCATTGTGATTAGCGCATTTGAAAATTTCCCGGTGCAATGGGTCCTGATCGTCACTTGTTTTTCTTCTGATTGGTGGACCCATTGAACCACGAAATTAGTGAATTTGAAATACTTGAATATGGGTGTAGTCCATATTAGGTTCCGAACGTTCAGAACATATGAGTGATTACGGACCGACTCTGAACCAAAACATTGACTTCAGAACATCAGATAACGGAACACTTTCAGAACGTTCTTTTTCGCGGTAATACGCATCAGTTTAAAAAAAATACGAAAAACAGAGAACTGTTCACTGGCTTCAGAAATTTTAACATAAAACTCACGTAACAGTTATTGATCACCAATTAAGCAAAGATTTACCTCAAATCAAACAATTATCACGTAGGTTGCACAGGTTTGTTACGTACTTTTCAAATTTCCCCCAAAAAATTGTGATCAGCTGACTCTAGTTCCAATGGTTCGGAGGAAAAGTTCGCAACACTCGGAACCTCTTTTTTTAAGTCAGCTGACTCACTTTGGGTAACCTCGGAAATGGTTCTGAACATTCAGAACATAATTACGGAACGCCAAATCGAAGGTTCCGAACGTTCAGAACTTAATACGGACTACACCCTATGATTGACAAGTCTTTTAACATTGGTCCAATTTGTGGCATAACCTGATATAAAGCCAACCTTGGACCCAACTACACATGTACTTTAGTCAGTAGCAAAGCTCTGATATCAAAACAATGCCACTTTAAGAATAACTTGGGTAAAATCCACCAGATGTCTATTTGTGTCTTTATGACGTCAGTTGCTGTCAGCATTGAACAATGAAAACTAAATAGTGTAAAATAAATCACTGTAAAGGTGGATGGATTTACAGTTTAGAGATTTTCAGCTAGTGATGGGGACGATAATACGCACTAGCTAGCTGTAACTTCCATTAGCAATTAAGGGTAAGATAACGCCACCAATGTTAAAAAAAATCCCTCGCACAAAAATTCTGAACAAATTTTAAAATGTTCTCCTCTACTGATACACCCTCTATCAGTAGTTAAAATATCAGGTATACAAATACGATCTAGTTTTTGAGTTATAAATTTTTAAAGTTGACTACTTTAACATGGAGAAATGAAACTTCCATGTTAAATTAGTCAACTTTAAAAATTCATAACTCAAAAACTAGATCGTATTTGTGTACCTGATATATTAGCTACTGATAGAGGGTGTAGAGGAAAACATTTTAAATTTTTTTCAGAATTTTCGTGTGAGGGATTTTTTTTAACATTGGTGGCGTTACCTTATCCTTAACAGGAGCATAAAAATTTAATGCACGATATCACTGTTGGAACTCAGTAAATTTGCTTGATGCATGGGATGTCACAGAAAATATGTTACAATTAAGTCACATCGCAGTCATCACGTATGTGAATCTGCCTTTACTTGACTTTTTGCTGATGGTCAACTCGGAATAAACTTTTTTCAGAAAAGTGCAAAGAGAAAAAATAAATACAGCAAAATTACTATAACTTTTATGTCCAAATTATTGCAGATTAAGGGTCATATTCCTAGCAGAAGTTTTAAGTTATCTAAAATGAGGTGACTCAATGTAAAAACAAAGATATTTGAAAGACAGCTACTTTAAACATGGGCTTAATCCCGATTTTTAAATAATATTGTAATTATTATTTAGCACTTTTACTTGAAGAATATCTCAACCTGTTTATTTATTTTGTTTTCTTTTATTTATTTACTTATTTATTATTTTTTTTTATTAGATTTATATGTAAAATGCCTTTTGTATCTTGCAACATATAAATTAATTTTATTAAAGGTGAACTGAAGGGATTGCTTTTTTTTCCCATTAGGGAACCTTATATTACCTATCCCATCCATCTGCACTAATTTTTTCATGGCAGATACTTATTGTGCTGCTGTAGGACAATTAGTGAAAAAGTGAAGTTGTGGCGTATTAGCGACGGTTGGTTGACTTAAAACTCGCCGCCGTGAAAAAACACACGAGCGACCGCGGAAACTGCCGAGAGAGTGGCGATCGCGAGCCGATCGCCGCTCCCTCGGCAGTTTCCGCGGGCGCTCGCGGGCGCTCGTGTGTTTTTTCACGGCGGCGAGTTTTAAGTCAACCAACCGTCGCTGATACGTCACAACTTCACTTTTTCACTAATTGTCCTACAGCAGCACAATAAGTATCAGCCATGAAAAAATTAGTGCAGATGGATGGGATAGGTAATTTAAGGTTCCCTAAAGGGAAAAAAAAGCAATCCCTTCAGTTCACCTTTAATACCATGGTCCCAATATTTCAAAATTAATTGAGTGGTCTAACTACTAAAATACTGAAAGCACATGTATTTTATGAGAAATAAAAGAACTAGCAGTCTTTTAAGTTTAGGTCTGTGAAATGTAAAAAAGGTGCCAATTGTGTGTATTAATTTGATTGATCTCCCGCATCATGTATAAAATGTACTTCACTGAATGGACACAGATAATTCAGTTAATTTAATTATGTCTTTTGTTTTGCAGTGTTTATGGATCGCTCCTTTTCAATTTCGGATCACTACTTCTGTTTGCTGTGGCCAAGAGCTATTTGCCTGACAACTCTAACTTAGCAACATTAGTTGGACTAGTGTCTTGTTACAGCCTTATCAAAGTCGGCACTTCCTATTTAGAGCATATTGACTCTCAAGTTACGAAAGAGTAATAAAATTTAATGTAAATATAGTATACAGTGTAAAATTGCTCTTTGTTTAGTTTCTAGTAAAATTGTATTCAAAGCTTTTATTAGTTTTTAAATAAATAATTTTTATAAATTGAACTGAATTGAATCTATATTTGACTTTTTTAATTGTTCAGATGTATAAAATAAACATAAATTGTTTTAATTGGAATTTTAGTTTGATTTACTTGCTTAATTAAAATGCTTAAATATTTTTTTTAAAAAAGAAACTTTCAAAATTAGTAAAAACTATGTCAATGTTTATAATCAAATTTATAATACATTTCTGTTAAACTAAAATTAACCAATTTAGATATTACATTGATACTTAATATTACATTTGTAAGTTGGGTAAATTAAAGAAGTGGTGTAGGCAACAACTTGTACTGCTCCGAATTTAGAAATTGCCTGGACTTTATTATAATTATCTCAATCACATGCAAGAAAAAATTAAGAAATATGTAAATGGGCATCAGTCAGGCAGCCAGGAGGAGCCTGTGTTGTGATGTTTAAAAAAAGGGGGGGTATGGAGTGTAGGTTTATTTTTCCAGTCACCCGCACAAGCTGGGCAAAAATTGGCCAGCAATGGACAACATTGGTCATATAAAGAAGGGGGCTGCTGAGCTCCTCAGAAGCCAGCCGTAGGTGAGTTGAACCCTTCAATGCCAAACCTATGACCTATGATTGAAAATGGGACACGAATTGTACCCCACCCTGTCTGTATTAATCTATAATCTAATCTATTAATCTGTATAATCTATTTTTATCATTGATTCATTAATACATTATATTTTACATTTTGCAGCTAGATAAACAAGTTACATGCAGGTATTTACTGTATTCTGGACTTGGATCCGCTACCTGACGATATAGTTCTCTGGAGTTGTGATTTGATCCATGCGGACCATTGCTCTCGCAGTCCTCACGGTGCTCACATCGTCATCACAAAACATACTTCCACCAAGTGCTCCAATTCAATATTATTAAAGTACCAAATGTGTGTGGACATGGCAGCGTGAGTTGTGCGTTCTAATGATGATGCGAGCACTTAACTATGAAACATAAAATTTTAACTCTATGCATGCCCACTTTTAGACTATCTTTCAAACCACGCCGAATGAAAGTTCGTATTTTAACCTTTATTATGAAACCGCAACAGCAGCGGACACCTTGGAATCACAATTAAATCCAGAACTATATCGCCAGGTAGCAGATCCAAGTCCTGTATATACTTGTCAAATGATTACTCATTCTTCTTAAAGCCTAGATGTCAAATGATTACTTGTTTGTCTTAAAACCTATAGCTAGAGTCAAGTGGTAAAATATAAAATTTCTGTCAACAGCCGCAAAATATAATGTATCAATGATAAAAATATATACAGTACATAGATATAATCCGCTCTGTGGTGTAGTGGTTAGTACCTCTGACTCTGGTCCGAGAGGTCCCGGGTTCAATACCTGAATCCGGCAGACTTTTCGTGACTTGGGATGGGTGTGACTGACTACTAGATGATGGAGTGGTAGGAGGAAGGCAGTTTACGACTGTCTATACTCCGCTGCCCTGCAGTCTTGCACTGCCACTGCAGGCTGCACAGATCTGGTAGTCGGAGCCCAGAAGAGTGCAGAAAAGGGTTCTGGGAGCCTGGTAAGCCCCAGCTCGGTCACAAGATAACTCCTACTCGAAAGGCTAAAATATCGGCCTGGCCACACTCGAAAGGGTAATAACGGCGTCAAGGATATTTATTTTATTTTTTTTTACATAGATATAATACATAATTATTTATTTTTTTTTATTTCAGATAATAGTTACATAATATTGTACCACCCAGGGTTATAGAACACCCTATCGGCAGCTACACGATTTTACATAAAGTTCTTCAGGATCTTGATGAATAAAGTTACCTGTTAATATAAACAAAATATCTTCATTATTATTATAATTTTGAAATGTAACATTTATAATTATGTCATACTAACTTTTAATTTTAAACATACTTACATGTAAATTTTCCTTTAATTAAATAATACATAAAAATAATAAAAAATAATGAACAAATGAACAAAGATAAATATTTACATAATTATTTCAATTTTGAAATTTAATATTTATAGTTAGGTCCTACTAACTTTTAATTTAAACAAAAAGCCATGTATATATTTTCCATTAATCATATAATACATAATGGTAATCAAATTCAAATGTAATAGTAAACAAAGGCGAAAATAAATTATCATTTGTAGAATTTAGGAGTTCAAATAGTATTATAGATATTATTACATTTTTTTTTTTCCTCCTGACATGCACGATTACTATAAAACAGAAAGAAGCCATTCCTTATTTTTTTTTTTTTTTTATTGTACGATTACATTCCAAATCTTTAATTGCCGAAGGCATTTCTTTCCAGATACGTGGTATTATATATTTCCATGTTCGATCATTGAATCTATTTATACTTTTTGGTGTAATAAGAGGATCTAAAGTATATAAACGAGTATTATGAGGATGAATTCTTGGTAATTTAAAAGATTCATCAAAATATTTTTCATAAATTAAGGAATGTTTTGCTTGAGAGTTCTCACAGGTAGAATTTTCCAATATTTATACATATTATTTATCCAATTATTATTATTGCATCCAATTATATATATTATATTAAGATGATTTATCATAACACATCATCGTATTATATAGGATTGCAGAGGTCAAAATCTTCATTTTGTCACTAACTTGATTAGAAATGTTTCTGTTTTTTTTTTTTTTTTTTTTTTAATTATACATTTATAATAAAATATACAGTATAATTATAATTACTAATAATTCTATTTCACAAAGAAAATATAATAAAAATGATTCATGCACATGCATATTATTATACCTGTAGATTAATATTATTTATCGTATATAAAATATACAATATAATTTCAGTAACTAAGCCAAAACGTGGAGCTGAAAGGCAGCGCACAGCATTGAATATAAATTAATATTCCTCAGGTTTTTTCGACGTATATCACTTTGGTCCATTGATGACCGTAGAAAAGTAGAGGCGTCCATCCTGAATGAGGTATTCCACAGTTCTCTCAGTATTTAGTCATCATCAGCAGTCTCACCTCAGAGAATGCTGGGACGACAAGGCCGTGACGTACCACAATCCTTTTCCCTAGCTTCCTCATCCCTAATACCCATTATATACCATTGCCGTATACCTTTGTGTGTTTGTGTATATATATATATACATGAATATATAATATATATGAGCTAGTGTAAAATAATTACCTTACTAGGCTATTATCCTCGCTGAAAATTATCGTTCCACTTTTCACTGCCCTTAAAACACAAACACACAGTTCACGTGCACAGCTAAAAAATAAAACAACAAACTATGCGCGTTTCGGTACACTTCTGGTACCATCGGATCCTCAGGTATTATCTTGCAACACAGTTAACACCTGTGTGATAACACCTGTGTGATAACACCTGAGGATGTTACCAGAAGTGTACCGAAACGAATTTTAGTGTTTATTTATTTATTTATTTATTTATTTATTTATTTATTTTCACATTAGATATCAGTTGATACATTGTGACTACATACTAAACAAAATTACAAAAAAAGCTGTAAAAACAAAAAACAAAATTAATGATACAATCATATAGACAAACATCAAAATACCACAATTAAAATAATTAAAATAACAATATTAATAATTACAGAATTTATGGTATATATACAAACAACATAACTATAGACAATTTTCATTTTGCATTTGCTTAATAGAATAATAATTTTTTTTAATAAAGCTAGGCAAACACTTTTTTCTTAAAAACAGATATACTTTAGATTTTCTTTAGACAGTCTGGTAGTTTATTGTACAACACTGAGCTAAGATAACAATAGTCTCTTTTAGTTTGCTCATATCCTCCAAACTTTTTATGCAATAGATTAGACTGTCTAGTATTACGTCCAGTCACCTCTTTGTTACTTTGAAATAAATAACAAAATAATAATTACTTTTAACATACATGATCATAAAAAAAAATAGAAATACATGGGAAATTCAATATATTAAGTTTCTCCCATATTTTTTTACAACTTTGACCTGACTTGGCTTGAATCATGCTTCTAATTATTTTCTTTTGGCTTACAAATACACTGTCAGCGTGGGTAGATAAACCCCACAAAAGTATGCCATAAGTTATTAAAAAATATGCATAACCATAATACACTAATTTTAAAGATTCTAAATTACAAATTTTACTAAGCTGCATCATAGCAAAATTGATTTTTGCCAATTTCTTATTTAGTTCAATTATATGCACTTGCCAAGACAATTTATCATCAATATAAATGCCTAAATATTTACAACTAGATACTAGTTTAATATTAGTTAATGACTGAAAATGTTTTTTTGTTTGAAAAAATCTGTTAAAAAACATATAACTTGTTTTCAAATTATTCATTACCAGATGATTAGTATTGAGATATTCTTGAAGTATTTTCATAGCAATAGCTTGATTCTTAATAAGCTCATCAAAAATTTTACCAATAATCAGTAAAACAATATCATCAGCGTACAAAATTATTTTGCAAACATATTTGAATACATGTTCCAAATCATTAATATATAGAACAAAAAGTAGGGGCCCAAGTACAGAACCTTGAGGAACTCCATAATTACAGTTCAATTTCTCTGATTTAAATTATTTTTGTTCCCCTTTATCATTTATATCACTTACATAAACATATTGTCTTCTATTCTTCAAATATGACTCAAAAAAAATTAGACAGTTCCCCCTTATGCCATAAAATTGAAGTTTTTCAAATAACAATTTATGATCAACAACATCAAATGCTTTTTTTAAGTCCACAAATACAGCAAGTAAATAATTTTTAAGTTCATGCTGTTTATTTACTTCATTGACTAGTTCTGTTACTGCTGTAGCCGTAGAACGGAATTTTGTAAATCCATGTTGACAGGAGGAAAAAATATTTTTTACAGAACAATAGTTTTGTACCATATCTTTAGCAGCAAACTCAATAAGTTTAGAAAATACAGAAAGTTGTGCTAGTGGCCTATAATATATGATTCCAGAAAAGATATCGTCAACTTCGGATATGGTGTAATCTTAGCTGTTTTCAGCACACCAGGAAAAATACCCTCAGTTAAAAGACATGAAATTATAATACGCAGAGGTTCACAAACTTCCTCTGCTACAAATTTTACAACAGCATCAGGAATCTCATCAAATCCACATGAAAATTTATTCTTTAATTTTGTTAAGTATTTTATCATATCTTTTGTACTGAGTGGAAAAAATACCATAGAATTTATTATTTTTAATTTATTACCGAAAATTTTAAAAAAAAGAGCATTATATATAATTTAACAAATCATTAACAGATTGAATATAATAATTTAAGTCTATTTGCTATTTTTGTTGAGTATCAGTAATTTTAGTATCTGTTAACAAACATCTTAGATTAATTTTTTTATATTTATTTCTATTTCCCTTTTTTTTCCCTGTCTCGTTCTGTACAACTTTCCAGGCAGTTTTAGATACATTACTTGAAAAATAAATTTGTTTATATAAATAATTTTGCTTTTCTGCAAGAAAATCTCTATCATATTGTTTTTTCATTCTTTTAAATAAACCATTATCAGTTTTTCTGTTTTTATATAACTTATTTACAATTTTTTTCCTTTCCCGAAGCTTTGAAGTGATCCATAGGAATTTAAGCCTTTTATCAGTAAAAAGCTTTCTAGATTGCAGAAGGAAAAAATGATAAAAACCTTGTTTAAAAATACTGTAAAACTTGTTGAACATCTCTTCAGCATTTTTATTTAAATTTACGGCAGATGACCAGTCTATTGTAGACAAATAGTATTTAAATTCATTCATTTTTTTTTCAGTATAATATCTTTTTTCTGATAAAATAAAATTAACTGGGGGAACAATATGTTTAATAACTACTTGTTGTGAAAAATGATCAGAAAAAAAAGTTTTAAGTACATTAACCTCTACTTCATCTTTGTTGAGGTTAGTAAAAACATTGTCAATGATAGATTCTTTGTTAGTATATGAGTTTACTCTTGTTACAGAATTAATTTTTATGTCTAAATTATAGCTACGCAGTATAAACTGTAATTCCTTTGTATTTTTGTTATGAGTAGAGCTTGTATCAATATTAAAATCTCCGAAAATTAGAGTCTCATTCTTTAAAACATTTAGATGTTTTAAGAATAAATTAAGGGTAAGGTAACGCCACCAATGTTAAAAAAAATCCCTCACACAAAAATTCTGAAAAAAATTTAAAATGTTCTCCTCTACACCCCCTATCAGTAGCTAAAATATCAGGTATACAAATACGATCTAGTTTTTGAGTTATGAATTTTTAAAGTTGACTAATTTAACATGGGATTTCCATTTCTCCATGTTAAAGTAGTCAACTTTAAAAATTCATAACTCAAAAACTAGATCGTATTTGTATACCTGATATTTTATGTACTGATAGGGGGTGTAGAGGAGAACATTTTAAATTTTTTTCAGAATTTTTGTGAGAGGGATTTTTTTTAACATTGGTGGCGTTACCTTACCCTTAATCTGTCAAAAAAACAGCAATATATATTTCATTATCTTTTAACATACATTTATTTACATCATGAGATGCAAGAATAATTGTTGGAGATCGATCTATATATGATCCCTACAATATTAATAAATTTTTTATTATTTTTATTAAAATTTAATTTTAACTTTAAAATAACACATTCAAAAATTTTTTCAGAGCTTAGTTTAAAACCCTGTGAGATTACTTCTAAATTATTTACTAGGTAGATTTTTGCAAAAAAACAAACACCACCATAGCCCTTCACTCTTGTATAAATAGAAATAAGACTATAGCCATTAATGCTAATAAAATCTACCTCCCCTGCAGGTTTAAGTTTGTGTTCAGTAAAGCATAGAATATCAGGGGATTCTTGTTGTGTAAAATCCTCAATGTTTTCTTTCTTATTTCTTAGACTATTAACATTAACATGTATAATCTTAATTTTATCACAGTAAAATACATCATATTTATTGGAGAAAGGACCAGATGTTTGTTTATTTAAAAAGGAGATTTAACATGGAAATCTGTTATATATTTGATGAGAGGGGAACATATTTTTAATGATGATTTGTGAGCATGTTGGCTCTGCAATGGAGTAAAACCTAAGAAATCATGCTCATAACTATTAATTATTAGAAGATAAATGATACTCACTATTGTTTTCATCAGCACTGATATCTTGATCAAATAACTGACCTGAATTTAAAACTCTGCTTCACTAACAGTGTCATCATCACTGTCTAGATTTTGTTGTGAAAATCCAGTAACTGATAAATGCACATCACTAATAGAAGAGTCCGTCTCCCACGCTTCTTTTTCAAACCGAACGGTGGGTGACGACGACCGTTCTACTGTACCAGTAGGAAACGTTGGACAGTCAGGGATATTACTCGTACTCTCAGTGACAGATGGAGAACTTGATGAAGAAATTTGTTGTTTTATTTTTTAGCTGTGCACGTGAACTGTGTGTTTGTGTTTTAAGTGCAGTGAAAAGTGAACGATAAATTAGCCTAGTAAGGTAATTATTTTACACTCATTATGATACTTAGCTCACTTGCAATTTTCTTTTTTCAAACATATATATATATATATTTATATATATACACACACACACACAAGACCACCATATTCAAACTTAAAAAGAGCAGACAAAACTTATTGATGTAAATTGATATGATCAGTATGCAAAAAAAAAAAAAAAAGTTACTTTTAATGCTTTTTGTTAAAAGAGTTTTAAAAAATAGCTCTAATATATCTTAGAAAGTATAATATAACTGGCTTAATAATTGTATATAGTTTTGCATATATCTGCTGGTCTCGTTAAAAAAAAATCTTATAACAAATTTAAGAAGTTGAAGAAAAACGAAATTTATTTGTTTCACAACCTTTATTATCTAAACTTATTTACAGCAGACTAGAAAGAATAATTAATAAATTAACTGATTACTTAAATATTGCTATTAATCCTGAAATTTCTGAATACAACATTTTGCCTTGAATTTTAAAGTGAATGAAACATTGAAATTACAGACATGTGAAAAATTATCTATACACAGTTTTAAAATGTAAGTATATAAAGTAATGTAGAAATAATATATAGAAGATGAAACAATATAAATCATAGAAAGCATAACATATGTATGTGTTCTCTGTTATTAAAATGCAGCAGCATATTTATTTTGTTCAATAATGACGATACACAGCAGTCTCTATAGTATAATTCTTTATCCATTAATAATTAATATGATAATTTTGCTCTATAATTTATTGCATTTTAAGGAAAAGAAATGTACATCTATATATTTTTATTATTATAATTATTATTTTCTTTATTATTATTATTATTATTTTCAATTTTACAGGCTGTGCTTATAATATTGCTCTTCAAAAAAGTTATTAAGGTAGAGATAATACGTATCAGCTGGCCCAATGCTAAAAAAATCCCATTCATAAAAATTATGAAAAAAATTTAAAATGTTCTCCTCAACATCCCCTATCAGTAGGTAAAATATCAAGCATACAAAAACGAGCTAGTTTTCGAGTTATTAATTTTTAAAGTTGACTAATTTAACATGGAAGTTCCATTTTTCCATGTTAAATTAGAGAACTTTAAAAATTAATTACTCGAAAACTAGCTCGTTTTTGTATACCTGATTTTTTACCTACTGATAGGGGATGTAGAGGAGAACATTTTAAATTTTTTTCATAATTTTTATGAATGGGATTTTTTTAGCATTGGTCCAGCTGATACATATTATCTCTATATACCTTAAGTGTAGCATATATATGGCAGTATATTTAGTGGTTAAACGATCAGCACAACTTATAAAGTTAATTTAATATTGAGCAGCCGAAATTTTAGAATTATGATTTTTTTTATTTTTTTCCCCCACAGAAAATTTTCATGAAATGAAATTTCAAGATGTTTATGAATATCACTATAATACATGTATAGGTCTGTTATATCAATATATTGCATAAAAATTAAAAGCTAATTAAAAGTAAGAATATTCTGAAACGGAAATTTATAAAAGTTATTAATGTCTATGCATTTTATCCCCCCTAGTATATTTCATTGTTACTATATATTTATATATGAGACCAATCAATTAACAATTTGGAATGTCTAAATAATTATGAATGTTCTTTTTATTATTTACTTAATTATTTAATTAGACATTCCAAGTTGTTAATTGATTGGTCTCATATATAGATATATAGTGTATGTGTGTGTGTGTGTGTGTATATATATATATATATATATTCCTCAATCCTCTCCCTAATACCCATTAAACAATTAAATTCTGGTGACAAAAATACCACCGATCTAAATTATTGCATGAATATAATATAATGGAGTATCGACCTCATTTTTTTTATTGCAGAAATGGATAGAGCGTGCAAAGTTATGCTACCCTGACTTTTTTCAGATTTTTTAGAGACCGGGAAGTATTTTTAAAAAATTATTGAAAGTCCTTATTGTGACGTCACGCGGCGGCAAGTCCTATCTTTTTCTTAAGGAGCGGCGTCTCTTGACGTCACAAAAAGAACTTTCAATAATTTTTTAAAAATAGTTCCCGGGCTCTAAAAATCTGAAAAAAATCAGGGTAGCATAACTTTGCACGCTATTTCTGCAATAAAAAATTTTGAGGTTGATACTCCATTGCGTTGATATTGGGCTGCATATGCTAGAGGGGATATATGGGATGCATATGAAGACGTATAGTAATCCAACATACGTTATAATTTATTATTAAGGATTGCAAATAATTCACTTAATTTAGTACTTAATCCATTCCGTCCCTTGTTCAATTTAGTGTAAAAATTTATTTATTATTATTAAACCTTTCATTTTTATAAAACTATAAATAGATGATTATTTTTATTAAATAAAAAAAAATAAGTTTAAGAGTTGCTGTTATCAATTGAAAATTGGTGTAATTTTTTGTTGGTAACAATGATTTTTTTAATCCATATAGGCCTATTTTTGTATATATATATATACCAAAAGACAGTACATGTAAGTTGTGATCCCTTTATTAATTAAAGATAACAAAATTAGAATAGAGAAATGCAATGAAATTTTTTCATCAATTAATCTATTTTCAAGACATATAAAATACAAGCATGGTCGGTACAAAAAATGGAATTTCTGTAAAATTATAATTAGATTTACTCCTGAATTTCTGTCATTTAACTGACTTTTCATCAGTATAAGATCTAATTTTTTGTAATTGCATATATATATGTAAATATAATAAATATTATTATAATCTGTGAAAAATTGGAGAAAATCTATAATTTATGTAATAGTAATACAAATTAAGAGGTTCTTTGTAATTTTTAATTTATTATGCATTTACAAAATACAACCTATATACATTTATAACTCTGCTTCCAAATTTTTTAAGTTGAAGTTTTTAGGGGTCTCTCCCTTAATTTAGAAGTAAAAAATAGCCCTGTTCAAGTTAATTACTGCATCATTATAATTATAGGAATTTCCTGCGTCCTCTTAATATGTTTGGAAATATATTCAGGAAGTTTTATATTATACACAAGTTTGTAAGGGCAGCGCTTAATTAATAAATCAGACTCCATGCCCTGTGCGTTTGCAACCAGTTCTACACAGGCGCATCCGCACGCATTATCTGCTTGGGAACCCACAAGGCGTAGAAACTACAATGGCGCAAGCAAATTTGTTGGAGTGTAAGTTAATTTATCCACTGGATTAATATTAATTTAGTACACTTAATTAAAATACAAATAACAAAAAATGTTGTAATCATCCAAATAGTAAAAAAAAAAAAAAAAAAAACGTACGTTATACTGTATGTGTGTTTTGCTTTATAATCTCCTAACATTAATGGTTTTTAAGTATTGCTTGAAAATAGATTAATTTAGTTTATAACACGATTTCATATTTCAATCAGACGTTTAGAAAACATTTGACGACAAATGAAACAATAACATTAATTATTAACGACTTATAAAACATGTCACATTACTCAAATTTTGTCAATATCGAGTTGTTGTTTTTTTTCCTGCAGTATATCTAAAAACAAATCATACATTAAAGTATAATTATATTTAATCTCTTTTATAGTTATACATTTTCCAGACACATATCATTATTTTTATTTTATTGGTTTATTTTTAATTATTATTATCTTTGACATTCATATTATCAAAAGTAAAATATTAACAACAATTAAGGTATTAACAACACTTTATTATATTATCTATTATTATATAATTATCATACATTGTTATTTTTATATAAGGGTACTTCTAGCACGAATAATAAATTTTTTTATTTTAATATAATCTTTAGTGATAATTAGGAACGTGTTTTTTAAATTTTAAAAAGTACTGCGTTCACTGTAACATGTTTTTTAAAGGTTTTAAAGTGATTTTCATTATTTTTTGTTATTTTATATTTAAATAACTTGTATTTTCCCAAATGGTTTGAGACTGACCAACAAATATAGACTTAGATAATGATTTCATTACGTTTGGCATGACATGGTACTTTCGTTAATTCATGCATGAATTAACGAAAGTACCATGTCATATGCATCTGCTCTTTTATTTGACTCATAGCTTAACATAAATAAAATGAATCGGCTGATGCTACAAAAGAATAAAAGGAACAAACGGTCTCAGTGCTTTAATTTCAGGCAAATACAGCACTTTTTATATTGAGTTGACTATTTATTACTGATGTTAGCAAATTTTTACTAATATTAGAAACAAATACTTAAGTTAAGAACTACCTTTTTATTATAAATTTTAACTATGTTCCACAAATTTTCAGCAACTATATAAATTTATAGCCTCTTTTTGAAATAACAAAGCAGTTCAAACATTTATGTTTGTTTGTTTGTTTTTTCACTTTAAGAAATTTCAGAGCATTACTTTACTGTTATTTTACTGCACTAAATAAAAAGTTTGATGTATTTTAAAGTTAATTTTCTTCTTTTGAAATTAATATCACATCTATAATTATGTCAGCAGTTTTGAACACAAGATGCATTTAATATTTCGTCAAAACAAGATAATCCTAATCAGTGCACTAAAGCAGAGTTCAGGATAATTTTAAGCGTTTTTTTCCGTTTTCTATTAGTTAATTATTAATTATAAGGATTGATCTTTTTTTAAACTTCTATTTTTGGTTTAGTTTTTAAATTATTCTATCATTATTGGATTTTTTGTTTTTACTATCGTGCAATTTTTATTGCTTCAATTAAAATTGATTGAAGCAACACAATTTTACTGTTAATACAAATCACAGGCTATTGCATATTTTAGGCTCATTGTGTTTTTTTCAGTAATCTAAAAATTAAGAAGCTATCTCGGTGCACTAAATTTTTTAGCATTCTTATATTATGTATAATATGTTATAACAATAGTATTCTACGTCGTAACTAAAATCATAAATTCGTGTAATTCAAACTAATTTTAATGCTGTGTCTTTAACTAAAAGTTTGAATTGCTGCAAAATTTTTACTTACTACCATCCAAAATCAGTTTATATATCCGAATGAACGAAAATTCACCCCTTCCGTCTTTTTCTATACGCTGTTTTAGTGTGACGTCACAATTACAGAAAGAAAATCGTGAAAAATCAAGGCGCAGTTGCCTGTAATGACGATCGAGCTTCTTAAGAAAATGTTTTGGCTTGTCTCCATCACAATAATAATTTGCATGTACAGAAGTTATAATAGCAATATATTTATGCTGGTCGGGACTTCACGGTATAGCTATACAATATAGTTACCGTGAAGTCTATAGACTTCTATAGTCTATAGACTTTTACAAAAGCATCCCGTTCAAGACTATTTTAAAAATTAATTCTTTTCCCATCACCTGGATGAGACACAAATAAACACATAAATAAATTATCTCCTCATAAATTTTTTTGAGGCATAATTTGAGATGTAGCCCCTTGCTTTAATGCATAAGTTTTATTTAATGAAGCAAGTGTTTCTTGTCACACTCATGTAAATCATAAAAAAGGTTTATATTTACATTCAGTAAATAAAAAATAAAGTGTATTTAAAATTTATGATACTTATTTTCTTTTTCATTAAATGCGTACGTGAAAAGTTCACTCACGTACGAAGCACTGCAACTAACTTAAATTGAACTAAAGCGCTGCACACGTCTATATAATCTTGACGTTTTAATTTGCAGTGAGGTGGGAAAGCGTATATAAACATTATCTCATTTGTTAATTCAAGGATTTATTTTTTTTTCTCATACCTTTATGATACTAGCACAACACTGAGATGAGATAAATTGTATGCAGGGGTATTTTTTAATACTTTATTTTGTTTGTATTATTTTTTTTATCTTTGCATTGACAATTAATATTAATTAATTGCATACATACTCTATGCCCAATTAATTACCTAATAAATTATTACATAATAAAGTTTGTGGGACTAAATATAAATATTACCCTATTATATGTTGTACAATTAAAATTTATCTCAAAGCGTTTTTTTATGGAGAAATTTGATTTTTCATGTATTGTAACTTATTTAATTGTGTTGCTTTTATTTATAGTGCATGAAATAGTGCATCAGTATAATGATTAATTTACTAAATATTTCTATCGTTAATGAGAAAGTGAGAAAGTGATTTTTTTTCTGTACCTTGTATTTTGTGGCAATTAACGTAGCCTGGTATTATTTTTACATGAAAATTAGTATTATAGGTGTTTGTAATTATGACGGTAGGCCACAGTGATAGATTACGACTAATATATAATTATGCTTTTTTTTACAAGCTAAGCGGCCTATGTCATCAAAAGTAGTATAAATTAAAGCGTGTGTCTTGCTGCTCTCACAGTAAAAGCTCGCTCACTGTTTCACTCAACTATATATATGTATATTATGTATATATATATATATATATATATATATATATATATATATATATATATATATATATATATATATATATATATATATATATATATATATATAATTATAGACCCACATGTGCTGTTCTAGTCCACATATGTGTATTATAATGTATTATTAAGTATATATACAGCCTATAACTGATCCCATTAGCCTCTCTTTGCTCCGTATTCTCCACTGGACTTAAAACGCTATTTACTTATACAACTTCACATCGCACAACATGTTAAAACTCATGTAAAAAATTCTTTTCTTAATTTTTTAAGTTGGGAACTCAAAGTTCAGTCGATTTTTTTTAGACTTAAAGTATGAATTTTCTACCTGTCGCATCTTTAAAAAAAAATAATAATAATAAAGTAAAATTTTATTAAATAGACTGTTGGTGTTACGAACTGTGCTTTTGTAACAGTATCATGTAAATGTTTTACGGAACAATATTAGAGTCTACATTTAATAATATTCAAACGAGACATTGATTTAGAATTAGAAGTATCGTACAATCACAAACAAAGTTAACCCCCAAAAACTCTAATTTATTTGCAACGCTTTACTCTATTATAAAAACACTAGTGTGACTTCATACTAAGGCAGCGTACATTATTCTTGCACCTTCATTTCCTGACTAACATTTTTTTATATGTTTAATTTTTTTTTCCTTTTTTTTTTCAGTATTTATAACAGAACATCATTGTTATAAAATGTCATTGAACTTATTAAAAATAATCAACAATGGCAGTAACAATAGGCTTATGCTTAATTCTCTTGGAATATTTGCACCATTGCACAGATCACCTTTGCAGGCGCAGTATTGCACGTGGACTTCATAAGTTCCGGAACGATGGACGCAGTTCAACTGGTCATTTTCTGCAGGTAAGTAGCCACATGATCGAATCGTACGAAATTTGCCGTTAACTGTAACAGTGAAAAAAAACATAGGTTACCCATATTGTATCACAAGTTATCCAGTATAAAAATATTTTTCTTATAAACATTTTTTTTCCCGGCTTCGTATCAACGGTAGGTGAGAGATATAATTTTGTAATAGAGTTAAAGTATAAAAAAAAAAAAATAAAATAAATTGACAAGCAGTAAACGATGACGCAATATAATAATATATTATACACGACATTACAGTACCGACCTCAACTTTTTTTATTGCAGAAATGGATAATGGTGCAAAGTTATGCTACTTTGATTTTTTCAGATTTTTATGAGTCCAGGAAGTATGCTTAAAAAGTTTGGCGAGGTCAAGTTTGTATAGTAGACCATGCTCCTTTGTCGGCTATCCTTGTATTTGGGAGAGACGAGAGAGGAAAGTCGTACTTTCAATATTTTTTTCAAAAATACTTCCCGTGCTAAAATAATCTGAAAAAATCAGAGTAGCATAAATTTGCACTTTCTACCCATCTCTGCAGTAAAATATTTAAGGTCGGTACCACATTATCCTTTTATCAGGTGGAGAAGAGGGACGTATTACTATACATACGTTTATAATCTTATAATGAAACAATAATGAGAACATAGCTGTTAAAAAATCCCTTTTTCTCACCCTACTAAAGTAAGATAAAGAGAGAGAGGCAGAAACGAAGAGATGCATGAAACTGCTGCTGGCTGTAATACAGTCATATAATAAATTAATAATATACTATATACAGTATACTATACAGTGTGTGTGTATGTATATATATATTATGTTGACGAATATTATAAGTTAACTTTTCGGACCTTTTGCGGATGTTCGATGTAATCCTTCTATGTAATTATAGTATGCTGCGATAATCACCTGAGGAAGAGAGCGATCGACTCTCGAAACGTAGTGATGTGTAGTACAAGTGACAGTGACGTGCACGAACACTATGTGATTATCGCAGCATACTATGTACAGAAGGATTACACTTTACAAGCCAAGAAATCAATAATAAAAGTCATTATAAATTGATGAAATTAAAGAGAAAAAAAACTTGCATTGTATATAACAACAACATACTCAATGAGAATAGCAAATGAAAAGGGTTCATTTGAGAGAATTGAGCTGTCTACTTTACTTTGCTTGCTTATAAAAAAAAAAAAAAAAAAAAAAAAAAAAAAAAACATCCCCCACACAATCTACCTTCGCTGTTAAAGCCTGTTTTAAGCGTTACAATTTTACATGCAAATTTTCCTTACAAGAAAACTTCAATTCCATTTGTTTGTGTGGAGATGAAATTTTCTTTTAGGATAATTTTGAATGCACAATGGTATCGTGTAATACGGGCTTAAAGCGTTTTAGTATGCGTGTATTCGAGATTTGTACCTTGACAGCTTCTAGTCCAATATTTAATACAACAAGTTTGTATTGACAATATTGACATAAGTCGTTAACAACATTGATTGACGATTTTATCAAAAGTCATCAGCTGAGGGAGCAAATCTGATGTAATTATATTATTGCACTCCTATAATGCAGTCATGCCCGACTCACTCGGTTCCCACACCTTCATGCCTTCACTTCTACCTTCATATTTACAAGATACATGTGATTTGGTTGGTTTTCTTCCAAGTCTGTGCTCATTTTCTTTTTCAGCTTTAATACACATCTGCTTAGTTTGTAAATAGGACAAATGTAAAACTATATGCTTATTAATTTTTAATTCTTCAAATGGTGTTGTTAAATCTCATATGTTATCTCATTAATTGTTTATTTATTTATTAAATGTTGTGTTTACAGGGATTTACAGGGTGTTTACACAACCTTCGTGAAAATGGGGAATTCTCCTACATTTATTATTATTATTATTATTTTCACATGCTCTATGCCTTGAAATTAAATGTTCCAAAACAAAAAGTTTCAACATTCAAAATTGGAGACATGAGAATTTTTTAAAGATCTTCCTTCTTTTGAATTTAGAGCCAAAACGTGACGTAGAAACTGCCAAGCAGGCGAATTTTTCATGCAATAATTTTATATTTTCGATTATTACTTTTAAAGTAAACTGATATTATATAAGGATAAAGCTATTGATACTAGGGTAGAAAAACCCGCTGATTTCGATCGTGCTATTAACCGTTTTCAGGTCCACGCGCAGGTTGCATATTTTGCCCCTTATTCTAATCATTCCTTTAATTAGAGTCCCCAAATTTGAGTTGAAAAACTTGAAACTTGAGTCAAACTTATTATTGTTAATACAGTATGTCACCGATCATAATATAGTATAGTTAAATTAAAATTTAAGTTGTTGGAGAATTCCCCATTGTTCGATCTTATTGAACTGTTTGTGAATTTTCTGCCTTTGACTTGTCATTTAGGTACTCATGAGTGAAAAATAATAAAATAAAATACAATACAAATAATTAATATATAAAGTCCCCACCACAGTTTATATCAAATCGATGCCTCGGTATTTTTGTTATGAAAGTTTGAATTGCTAATGTTACTTTTAAATTTATAAATTAAATGTCATATAATTAAGGTGTATGTTAAATGTTGGCAACAATTACTACGTTCACATGACGGTGTTTAATACGTATTCGTTGACGACTCATAATGTTAATTTTATTCTTATTCTTAAATTCTTTTTCAACTGCCTGTAGTTAGGCAACTGTTTGAGCAGACGTGTATTACAGCACAGTATTTTTATATTCAGAAATGAATCAAAGCATGCAGATTTTGTTTTTTATTATGTGAATTTGAAATAAAAACTCTTCTCATACTATGCAGTCTATGCACTATATAGACCTACTTCGAAGTACATAAAATGAATATATTATGTTGAAATAAATAATAATAGTTGAGAAATTATTTCAGCTGTTTGAAACAAGCTGCATATGTGTATCACAGAACTGAGTTATAATTCTTAGGTATATTTCTAACATATAATTATGACAATTGTTATTTGGTGCATGCATGCATTACGTTTGCTTGTGAGTTGTGAGTTCTTATAAAATATATTGATAAAAATAGCTTATATTATACCTTTTTGTGAGATCTTGCGACACAGGGTGGCGTTGAGATGGTTCAAGTGATCCAGCTTAGGCTTGAGATTGCAGTCGACCTCGCCAATGGAGTACGAGTCGAAGGGATCGGCACAGCGTGGGTCGTACTCGGAGTTGCAGTGGTAGCACTTGATGCAAAGTCCTGCAACACGTCCATCACGCACGTCAAACACTTCAGTACTGTTAATTAAGTCGAGCCATTAAAATTTTACTATAATGTGTATATGCGTGTATGTTTTATTTATTTTCCAAGTTAAGTGTTAATTAACTCAGTTAACTGCGTGAATGTTATACGCACAGAACCTTATGTTTATAAAAATATATCTATACATAATTAAATAATTATAATAATTAATAAATTTTGTATTTGTGACCTTAATATAAATTTTTGGGATTTGCAATAAATTCAAGGAAAATGTGCTAATAGATATGGTAATTTTCTCACAAAATACAGTGAAACGTCAGCTGGGTGCCTATAAATAAAAGAGAAAAACAAAGCCTAACCTTTGTTTATTTATTACAATGTTAGCTTACTACATTATATTCTGCTATTGGTGTCAGCATTCAAACTTAACAACAACAGTAGTAATTAAGGATTGATAGGAAAGGAGGCGGCTGTGGCTTTGTGTTAGGAACTGCCGCATTCACCTAGCTAGAAGTGACGATGGAAAACCATCCTCAAGGCAGACGGCACCAAAGTGACCTTTGGCACCTTCCCGAATACAGGTAGTATAGTAGAAGAACATGCATGCCACCTCTCGGGAGTCATGAAGAAATTAGGGCTTTGAATTATTAATATATTTCAAGCATCATATGCATAAAATAAAGGTGACATTCAATCTGAAATATCACATGGTCGTGTACATTATATAGTATAATTATTATTATATATACATATATTATATAATACTGAATATATATATTGTAGTTGCTGCCAAACAGAAGGTTGCTTCCTTAATTACCACGGAGCATGCAGCTGAATGGGGGGTGAATGAGGGGAGATTGGGGGAGGGAAAGAAGGAGACTCGTATCTCGGTCGATTTATCCCCACCCTGTGACGGCGGGTGACCTTAATGCCCTACATCCACCACAGTAGCTTACATAATGCTTCGTGCTTTCTCGAGCGAAACGATAAACTAGCTGCTGCCTACAATATGGATCTGTACTGTCTATTCACACAATTTTTCTATGCTTATAATACGACGTTTAGTGGCACCGAGGCAGCTAGTACTTGGCAGTCAACATAGAACAAAGTGATTATGGTGATATGAAACTGAGCTGTAACTCCATACACATTGCATTCACAACTGCAAATTTAACTTGTCACATTTAAAATATCTTCATAAAAATAAAATTATAAATGATCAAAATAAAATAAAAAGGTTAATTTTTTCAGTATATATGCCATGGCCAGTAAAAGAAAAAAAAATCTCTTGGGGATTTTAATCCATATGTTTATATATATGTATATTCATCTTTCAGTATCAAAGAAAATAAATTCTGGCCAAATAATATATCAGAATTTATAGCTCCATTTTTTTTTTTTTTTTTTTTTTTGCAGATTAATAATTATTGGTATATAAACAAACACACACACAATTAAAATCTTTAGTTTTAATTGTAGTTAATCTGAATACTTTTATTTTCCTTTCTTAACTCTTAAATAATAATTTTAAAAAAATGATCATGTTTACCCTGAAATCCAAAATGGTAGCAAAAAGCCTAGAATATGCTTTCTAATTATTATACATTTTACACATATTGTATTGCACTTTTTTGGCCTTCGTCTTAATTCACGATTTCAAAATATAATATAACCACCTTGGCCTAAATTAGGGGTACTGAAAAAATGTTGTGTCATGTTGTGCTGAAATTAAAATTACAAATAAAAGAACAGAGACTTAAATTTGTGGTTCATCAATTCATTTAATTGTAATATATATATATATATATATATATATATATATATATATATATATATATATATATATATTATAGAATAAAAATTATAAATGTATATAATAATTCTAATAATTAATGTTTAAAAAAAAATCTTAAAAATAAGAATATTTATCCTATAAAAAATAATGTATAAATATTTTTCCTATTCTATAATAAAACCTCGTAAATCTCGCAATCTAGTCTCCTCATATCACTCCTCTTATCCTAATATAAGGATTTTTTTCCAGGGATACACCCTTGAGCCTGGAGCTCGAGGCGAGAAAATCGGTAGGGATAAAGAAGGGAAAGGGTGTTGCCATGGCCGGTTACGCGTCCCAGCATTCGCTGAGGTGAGACTGAGGGAACCGTGTAAAACCTCATGCAGTTGGGAGTTAGGACGGACACCTTTACTTTTTATCAATGGACCAAAGTGATGTCAAAAGCTTAGTGAACCTGGAGTGTATGGGCCAGTTTCGTTTTTTTTTTTCCGACATACCTCTATTTTTGTCTACATAGGTTCTACCCCTGGATTACACAAGATATACGGGAGAAAAAAAATCGTATTGATCACACGATGACGTCACTGACGCACGACACAGTGACTGTGATATTTGGGGTGACTGATGTTATTTCTAGCGGTCAGGAAAGTCAGCGGCTATATAGAATGTAAAGGCTGGAGGAAAGATGATTTGATGACCTGTACGTTTTGTAGCAAATCAGAAACCTAGGATAGCATAAATCGATTAATGTGTGTCGCTTATTGACCAAATTCGTCATGGCAACCAAGTTGAATAATTTACTGTCGAGAATGGCACAAGAAGTAGGTCACTTTTATTCTTGAAACAAAGATTACTCCCACCAATGAGAAAAAAATTAATGCTTGTAAAGTGAAGATTATTAACAAAATGCTGTAAAATTGAGTATTAATATGCAATCAGTCTAATTCCAAAAATTAATAAAATTAATTGCCATTGCAGGAATTACAGCAACCCCCCTTATTAATGTTGCAATGTAGTTTACTAGTTTAGTGTGTTTATTTATTATAGGAAGGGAATTCATAATATAAATATAATAAATATATTATATTATATATATGTAAATGGGCATTGTAAATAAAATTGTACTCCTCGAACTTTTGAAATTAACCCACTGGTTATATCAAATCATCAACTCCACTGAATTTACATCCTCCATAAATCAGTCATGCAGGTGTAACATGACAAAAGCTTTGTCTTAGGATGTACTTTATATATGTGGTACAATGTCTTGATAAAAATATATATCGAATCTATATACATTTTAATACTTTCAGTGCTGTAGGGTATAATGACGGTATATATATATATATATATATATATATATATATATATATATATATATATATATATATATATATATATATATATATGTTAGCACCCAAAGCCGAATTCGGGCAAAAGCCGAAAAAAATGCCCACATCTAGTTTTGCGCATCACGAAATGAGCCAAAGCCGAAGTAAGGTTTTTTTTCGGCTTTGGCGCATTTCATTTTGAACAAAACTAGATCTGCTCAAAACGAAATGCGCCAAAGCCGATATGAGATTTTACTTCGGCTTTGGCGCATTTCATTTTGAGCAAAACTAGTTCTGCGCATCGCGGTTTGAGCAAAAGTCGAAATGATGTTTTATTTCGGGTTTGGAGCAAAATTTTGAGCACATCTAGTTTTGCGCAAAATAAAGATGATTTTAATGACGAGATGATGATTTTAATTACGAGATGATGATTTTAATTTTAATGATATTAATTTTAAATTTTTAAAAAGAAAAATAAAAAACTAAGACTAAACTTATAATAAATATTAGTATTGTGACCTAATATCTTTCAAGCGCTGTTTAAAAATAAATTAATTAGGGAAAAAATAATAACTTTAAAATGTATAATCATAACAGTATACGTACGTACATACCTTATAAAAAATATTGTAAAATCTGTTGATTTTATAAAACACTCCACCATTTCTGTCACTTAATTACTATTTGATGATGTTTTTGTTAAATTAATAAATTTTTTGTTTTAAGAACTGCAGCTCAAATAAAATAGACATATATTATACGCCACACGTTTTAAAGTATTCTTTAGATTCACTCGCTCTCACCATAGAAATATTGTCATGCACGCACTCGTAAATTTCATAGTTCTATTTCTAGGAACATTGTATAGAAGCACAAGCTTATACAACCCTGGTAGCAGCAACAATACATCATACATCAACATATATGCATACGGCAATCAAATGGGGTTAAACTTCATTGTAGAGGTAAAGGCTACTTTCTTATCTCGTTGTACCGATAACAACCTGTATTGCATGATAGCCTAATTCTAAGACATAGAACTATGAAATTTACAAGTGCGTGCATGACAAAATATTTCTAATGGTGAGAGCGAGTGAATCTATAAATGAATACTTTAAAACGTGTGGCGTATAATATATGTCTATTTTATTTGAGCTGCAGTTCTTAAAACAAAAAAATTATTAATTTAACAAAAACATCATCAAATAGTAATTAAGTGACAGAAATGGTGGAGTGTTTTATAAAATCAACAGATTCTACAATATTTTTTATAAGGTATGTACGTACGTATATACTGTATGATTACATTTGATTATGATTAGTTTTTTTTGTTTTCTTTTTAAAAAATTAAAATAAATATCATTAAAATTAAAATCATCATCTCGTCATTATAATAATAATAATAATAAAATTAACGCGGCAAATGTGGCTTGGCTATTAAAATCATCTTTATTTTGCGCAAAACTAGATGTGCTCAAAATTTTGCTCCAAACCCGAAATAAAATATCATTTCGACTTTTGCTCAAACCGCGATGCGCAGAACTAGTTTTGCTCAAAATGAAATGCGCCAAAGCCGAAGTAAAATATCATATCGGCTTTGGTGCATTTCGATTTGAGCAGATCTAGTTTTGTTCAAAATGAAATGCGCCAAAGCCGAAAAAAAAACTCACTTCGGCTTTGGCTCATTTCGTGATGCGCAAAACTAGATGTGGGCATTTTTTTCGGCTTTTGCCCGAATTCGGCTTTGGGTGCTAACATATATATATAATATGGTAAAATTAAAGGGATTTCATCAATCCGTTTTTCTCTTGTTCATTTACAATTTCAACGTTTTTCTTAATAAGACCAAAAATGACAACAAATACTTAGTCTTGTTGTCTAAGATAACTGAGATTTAAACATATACCGCCTAAATGATCCATAGCGAGCGCGACACCGGGCCCGAGTCACTCACAACTGTCGCGGTCAGTCAGGAATGCGTCTAAATCTCAGACATCAAGCATCGCTGCTGACGTTTCTGGTTTGATTGATTGATTGGTTGGTATTTTGGGGCAATTGACACATTTTGGTCATGTATGCTCCCATGGTTTGATCCATTAAGCATAAGATAACACGAATCCGCTGATCGACGTAGTCCCATTTCATTAACATGTAAACCTTAGCAACTTCATAAAAATTTTGATTTTATTTAGAAACAGCTAGTCCTTAGTACCAAGAAAATGCAAAAAAAAAAAAAAAAAAAAAAAATCAAAACAATTGGACGAGCCTATTTTTTAAATTTATTTTTTAGTTTGGCTCTCCATGGAAAAGCCCTACACTGAAAACTTAATAATTAACAACTTAATTAATTAAAAAAAACAAAAAACGAGCCGTCCAATTGTTTTGAATTTTTTTTTGTGAGGCTGCTAAGGTTTACATGTTAATCAAATGGGACTACGTTGATCAGCGGATTCGTGTTAACTTGAGCGTGTGGCGCAGTGCATTGACCGGTTCTCGTTAGATCACCGAAGTCAGGCTACGTCGATCGTGGTTAGTACTTGGATGGGTGACCGTTTCAAGTAAAAAATACGCTGCTCCCTCGCTGGGGTAAATTCATCTCGCTTTCCACCCAGTGCAGTGATGCACTTGTGTGTGGCTCCCCAGGCTTTGGACATCGCTTTGGTCCATTGAGAAAAAGTAGAGGTGTCCGTCCTGACTGAGGTTTTCCACGGTTCCCTCAGTCTCACCTCAGCGAATGCTGGGACGCGTAAGCATGCAGGCCGTGGCCACTATCCGTTCCCTACCTTATCCCTACCCAGTACCCCGCCGCGAGCTGTAAGCTCTTAGGGGTGTATCCTTGTAAAAAAAAAAAACAAAAAAAAACTGACCCTCAAAAATAACCGTTGAAATTTGGAAGTGACTAATGGAAGATCGTAGAGGAAAATGGGTTGCACATTTGAAATCTTTCCCTAAATTTATTCTATTTATCGTTGAAACCTATAGTATTTTAGCTCACTGGGAGCAAGATTTGTTAAAACAATTCTTGACTAGGGAGCAGTAATTATTAGAATACAAAGGAAGGAAGTATGATAACAGTGTTATCATGCTGCAGCCATATATACTTTCGATAACAGTTTGTTCAATTTTAGACCTAACAATAAATTAAAAAAAAGACTGTAGTTTTACTCTCACTTTTTTTAAGTAAAAAATTTGAGGTACATTTTAAATAATGTGCTACACACTTAATTATAAATATTATAATTCATCTCTTGAGTAAATTTGTTAAGCATTATTTTGATGTGCAGTACTCTAACTGATCAAATTAAGAATATAATTATATGTTGACGAGCAAAACATGAAATAATATACTATTTCGGGTTTTTTGCTCAAAGCTTGATGCTCCAAGTTAGTTTCGCTCATTTTTTTCAGCTTTTATATATATTATTTTTTAGAAAAACAAGGGGAGTATCTGCAATGCTCGCTGGCCCGAAGTAGCCAAGGGTGCCTCCCTAGCTCCCTAGTGTGATGTGTTTGTGAGTGTGTCACGGGCTGGCAGGCAGGGTGCCAGAAGACATAGCATGCAGCCAGTTTGGTCGTCGGTCACAGCACTGATCACCCATTGACTATAATGGGCGCGATTCACGAAGCAGTTAAAAAAGGCGGATTCAGATGGCGACAACGGCGATGCGACGCGATTTTGACGTAAAAGCTGTGAAATCCTATGTGGCGGCGAATTCACCGGGAATCGCGTTAATTACGATATATGCTCTTTTTCTTTTAATCGCCAAAATATGGCCGCGAATGGATATTACAGTAAGTGCGCATTATTCGCGTCGCGTCGCATGATGAAAATCGCCATGTGAATTTTTTACCCAGGTTTCTAACCACATTTAGCTTAACCACGTTTAACTATACCTGTTTTACGTATTAAAACATCTAGTTAAACGTGCATGGTTAGAAACCTGGCTAACGGTACTGCTTCTCGTGAATCGCGCCCACCATGCAATATACTGTATAGAGACGGCACACATGCATGGAGCAAATAATGCAAATACCTTCATTAGATAGACCAATCTACTTATGGCAGATCCTTTCCTTCCCTTATCCGTATCTATTACCTCGCCTCGAGCTTCAAGCTAATTTAGGCATGTATTCCTATAAAAAATAATAAATAAACTTAGTCCAACAAAGACCGTTTTCAGCTTAGCTAGATAGATTTGATAGATATATTATGTGCTTGTTTTTTTGGTCACCATATATATGATCATTTCATACTTTTATTAAGAAGCACTCGATGAAATATATATGATTCGTCTAACATTATGATAAAATTTTAGCACTTACACAGCCCACAATTTACTGGTAAATTTTTATTACAATTGAATTTCGTTCACAAATTATCGTAATATTCAGCAATTTTAGATGACATTTTTTTTATATAAGCTGCTCTTTTGTTCACTTGTTAAAGTGATTGTTTTAAACGTGTCAAATGCTCTTTCATTTAACAATGCGGTGGTCTCAAGTGGTGATGGTGCCCCTTAACTAGCTGTAAGTTCAATAAATGCTATATATAACGCAGAAGTCTTATGAATTCATCCATCAGCTTACGTCAGCAAAATTGATAAACACACACCCACACACATTGACTCAATTACATTTCATTAATCTATTTTTTATATTTTTTCAGAATTAAACATCAATAATCTTATTTCCATACTTGTAAATATAATATATATTAAAATTTCTTTTTTATGCACATTATGCAGTTTTTCATATTAATTTCATTCGCTCAGCTCTGACCCCCCTCCCTCCCCATTCCCTTCATTTGAAAATTTGAAAAACCATATATGTTCATATAGATTCTTATAAATGATGGAGCTTCTCTCTATTATGGTAAGGGTTTCCTGTTATTATGTAATTATTAATTATCGTCAGCAATGTGAACTGAAGAACGAAGTTGAATTGTAGGTCACTTTAATACGGATCTCGTTCGAGATAATATTTACTTACTATTATATAAAGTTGCTGAATAAGTAAATTGATCATGCCATGCTACCACATTTCATTCTTTTAATGCAATTTTATTAGCATATGGCATATGAATATACAATTCTTTTTACATAATTATTATATTCATTTTAATTTATAGTAACAAAATAATATTTTACAACAACATAATATAAGAACATTAAGAACATGATACACACACACACACACACACACACACACACACACACACACACACACACACACACACACACACACACACACACACACACATACATACATATATATATATATATATATATATATATATATATATATATATTATATATATATAAAGTGTACTGGATGCTAAAAACGCTTAACCACAACGATATAAAAATTTTACAACAGATTTGAAAGTTAAACAAAAATCAGTATCAGTATCCTCTATTATGTCAAGAAATTTTTATTTTGAATTCTTTGGGTCATAGAAGTATTTTAAAGAATATTTTAATATTATTATTTTGCCAGAAGCAGGGGCAGATCAGGGAAGAGCAAGGGGGTTACGTTTTGTGTAAGTATAATACTGATATACTATTGTATGTATACCATCAATGTGCATGAGCTGTGTGGTTGCAGTGTAGCTTAATGCTGCACGTGTTTGGTTAGGAATAAACGAGCGAGACCCGGGTTATGGTGCATAGTAGTGAGAGAGACCTCGTTGCCGGTATCGATCCTTCTGCCGCCGCCGTCCGCTCCACCCTTGCCTACCAGCCAGCCGACCAGCAAGCAGGCAGGACTGCAGACTCACAATCACCAAGTCGGCAGTAGCAGAGCCGAGGACTTAAAGGTCAAAGTTCAAGCTCCAAGCCGCAGCAAGCTGACACCAGTGTGCGCTGCTAAAGTTATTACATCAAGCGCAATCTACAGCAGATTCATCAAGCACGATCGAGTCTAAATTAATTGTATGTCTATTTTTGTAACTTTTACGTTGAGAATAAAACTATAATTTCAAAAACGACGTTGATGAAAAGTCATTGTTTAATTAGGGCATAATAAAAATAAAAAATTAAAAAAAAATTGGTTGATATTTTACATTCTACATATAATGAAATGAGAAGTAATGTAGATTTGTCATGGACAATAAAAATAAAATATGCAAAAACATTAGCAAGCTATGTAACGAACACATTGATATGTTGGCTCTAAGTAGAAATATGCAAACATGTAAATATTCTTCATCATTATATTATGCCTAATAATTATATCTTATTATAATATACTGTATAATCTGTATACTAACTATTGTTTTGATAATATTTAATATTCAATCAATATTCTATTTTTAAAACATGTGTAATTTAAATATATCTATTTTGTGTTAGCTTTGACTATTTGTTTAAATCTATTATAATCCAAACTCATAGTGTTTATATGAATAAGCTACACATCAACTTCTCATTTAAACAAAATTGTTATTGTTAATTATGTAGTGAAATACTTCTGTCATCATTGTCATCATGTTTTCCAGATGAAACAAATTTTTCATTCCTCTTCTCGAGCTTTAGCTCATTGAATTTATAAATTTTCTTTGTATAAATGAAATGTATTATGTTTATTTAAAATGAATAAAAAAAAAAAAAAGAGTCCTCCAGTACGCGAAATGTAAAAACAAGACCATTTTACATTCTGCTAGGAACTTTTTTTTTTTTTCACTAACCATTAAAGTGTCAAAATGTCACATATTTTGTTTTGCAGCTGGCAGTGTCATATTGCAAATAAATATATTTCACTCATTTGTGATAATGCTTGATATCAGTTATCAGAAAACATTTCTGGCTCTAACGCTCTAACAGTATAATTTATGTCTTACTCTCTTAATTCATTGAACAGAAAACATCGCAGCCAATAACAGTGTTTTATATTTTATACTCTCATGGATGTCATTTTTGCAAATGTAGCATTTCAACCCCTTGATCATAAATTTCAGCTGTGCTTGAGCTGATTTTTTTTTTAATTGAATCAATCTATGAATCTATTGGGTGGCTGGACACTTACCTGAATTGGATATCCTTTTTAGCCACCTTTTAGCAATTTTCTTTGTGCATGTATGTGTAAATATATTTTTTATGCTGTGCTTTGCTTAATAAACATTTATATTATTAGTATCGTAAAAATGTTAACAGATATATTTGAAACTGATATTGATCTTATATCCTACTCGAATTCTCAATGATCATCAAACATAATGCATATTGCTTAACAATGCACTACTAACGAAATTTCAATTTCTTATTAACATAATTATAACGACCTGCATATAATTTTAAATTATGTCTCAAAAGTGGTTTTGATATGCGGTCCTCACATATACAGTAGAAACATGACATAACTTACACATATCATGCTTATGTACAGTATGCAAAAATAAAAAATGCTGCATGAACAGAACTTGTACGGGAAGGAGGGAAGAGTGAGGATCACCAAAAGCGGTGGAAGTACTTATTTCATCTACTCTTTAAAGTCAATATTTGCATGACAAAAAATAAATGTATCCTTTTCATTAACAAATTTATAAATATTCTACCTTTTAACATCGTCGAAAGACATTGACTGACTATATATAGTAAGATTTTTAGTGTCACTGGTCACTGGTAACATAAATGCATGTTTATTTCGGAGTGATATATTTATAAAATAAACATTATCACTTTGAATAATTGTTTAATTTCATCCAATGCTGAGTGATAGATGAGAGCCTAGCACAAGTTTCCGCTGTCTCCCTATATAGGGTGCTCACATTTTACCCAAGCAAGCACACTCGGCAGACAAAATGCACCCCTACATATTAAAAATCACCTCTAGGGCTTCGTAGATTAAGTCTTTTTTCGAGCTTCCCGTATAAGCTATCACCATCCCTCCAGCTTGAGCTTAAATATAAATCCTTTTGAATTCACTGGTCCGTAAAAAAAAGGGAAAATAAGGATAAATTTGCAGTACGTGTTAAATGTATAATATATATCATAGTTATATTTATATAATGGACAGCCGCGAACGTACGCATGCATAATAGCTATAGCTCTGTCCAAATACTCTTTATGACTATAATACCTGCATTACTTCAAGAAAAATATTCTGAGCAAACACTTATTTTTATTTACACAGAACAGATCAGAACATAAACTATCCTCCGTGTGAGGTTGTCATAAAATAATTATCATACTAATTAATGCTTTTATCCTTATTGAAAAATAAAATAGGTGTTGTACAGCGTTCATTTTCACATTCAGTACTTTGAATACTTACACAAATGGGAGGTGTGGTGCAGTGCACTTGACCGGGTCTCGTCAGATTATCGAAGTCAAGCAACGCCGAGCGTGGTTATAATACGATGTTACTGTATACCAACGTCCAATATATATATATATATATATATATATATATATATATATATATATATATATATTATATATTACGTATATATATATATATATATATATATATATATACACATATATATATATATATACATATATATATATATATATATATATATATATATATATATATATATATATATATATATATATATACATATATACGTATACATATATATACGTATGTTATGCGTTATGTCTGTACAGTACTCTCTGTACGCACACTGAAAACAACAGTAGCAAGTGTAGCAACTACACAATAAAAAAAAAAAAAAAAAACGCAGAAAATATCTTAATTTCAATAAATTAAATTGAGTAAATTTGAGCAACGAGTGAACGAGTGTATAACAGTGTATAATCTGGCAAATGCAGTCAATACAATTGCAACTCACAGAATATTATTATTATTTTTTACATAATACAGTTTAAGAAAGTCACAAATTTGAAATTTGTGTACGTTTTGGCCTCTATGAGCTTTAAGTTCGAGCAGAGGGGGAAAAAATGGAAGTGAAATTGACTTGATAGCAGAGACACAGGAAACAATAGACATTATATGCAATATATAATATTAAAAATATTAAGGAGTATAATACATTAGTCTTTTTTAAAATAAAAAAGGTAAGAAAAGCAAATAAAAAAATTAATTGTCAGAGAGAGAGAAAACAAAAAATACAATACAAAACAAAACAAAAATAGAATGTAACGTAAAATAAAATTAATGTAGCCTGCAACACACAAATTTTCTGGCCATCGCGAATTTTGCTTTGTATCTGTTCATAATAATTATCACGTTATTACGATATCCTGATGTATATCTGTTAGCGCGCCCACAGCGAATTCGGATTATGTCCTAAAAAAGTGATCAAAACTATAGTTATGTTTTTTACATTTTGACCACAAAGTTCTGGTCAAATCATAAAAACCAAAACCAATTGAGAGAGAGAGAGAGCTCTTCGACTTTGAACCACATCTAGTTTTGGTTAAATCATCAGAAAAAAAAAAAAAAAAAAAAAGTGAATAAATTTCAGCTTTTGGTCACTTTTTCACATGTTTAACCAAAATTAAGCTTATTCATTTCATTAATGAGACTAAATAATATGTGTTTTAGCTTTATTCAATAACAACACTTAATTTATTTCATAGCTTACTTTGTTTTATGTCAATGTACGTGTATCATAATCCTACACTAGTTAATAATAAGATGTAAAAAATATTAATTACAAAATAAATAAAAAATACACACATTTAAAAGTTTCCAATTGTAGAACATATTTATTAATATACTTCAGAATTTTTATCATTCATTCCTTCATAATTTTTAATTATTATTCATTAAAACTTAAATTAACACAGTTTCAGAGCTACACTTCAATACAACCATGTTCAGCAGGTTGCACAGCTAACAACATAGGGCGCGATTCACGAAGCAGTTAGCCAGGTTTATAACCACGTTTATCTTAACCACGTTTAACTATACCTGTTTTACGTGTTAAACCACCCTAGTTAAACGTGGTTAAGCTAAACGTGGTTAGAAACCTGGTTAACTGCTTCGTGAATTGCGCCCATAGAAAACAATGTTTAAGGTACTTACGAATTCTCTAAATTTAGTATATATTTATTTATATTTACGTATTGAAATCAACAATTTGAAATTTTTCTTTCTAGCTAGAGGCTCTCACTCCAACCCACATTTATCTTCCCTCAACTGCGGATTTTTAAGTTCAATAGTCATCAGTCATCACTGATTAGTTCAGGTATTGTACTCTATTCATCGATCACGTTTACTAAATCGCGCTTATTATTTTAGTCTATACTTATATAATGTTCAGAAAATTTAAAAGTTCTCTTACATCTATTTAATAATTTTAAATAAAGTAAATATTGAATTTCATATATATTTGATAGTATTGACAATACGAAGGAATAATGTTTTTTTTTTTTTTTTTAATTTAAGAGACATGTAATCAAATACTGCAGTACTCGCAGACTTCATCATGCAGTTATTGACTGTGCAGAAGTTTTAAACCAACCCCAGACGAGATGACCTCACTATACTGTGCACTCCAATCGTCCCGTGTCATGTACTACGTGTCTTTTTATTAGGACAGCCAGGCGGCTGGCTTCGCGGGCTGGTTGGCGGGCGGCTGGAGGACTCTGGTTCGATTCTCGTATGCCGCATAAGCGCGCGGCAGTGAGGGTGGGTGGGTGGACAAGCAGGAGGAGCTACTAGGAGAAACTGGGTCGGCGGTGGCCGCGCCACTATTGTATCGATCCTACATTCCCCGCGCTAGGCCACGAGGGAAGCCTCGCACAGTTCTAGTTTCTTGCCTAGCATTACCTGCATAGTACTGCGTGAGAACACACCTGAACAGCCCTTAAAAATAAAAAAATAAATGCATCCATGACAGCATATGGCTGCAAAGAAATAGCTGTAAATTACCTTAAATATATAATTTAAAATAGAAATGCACCATTTTATTTTTTTTATGCATATAAAAACAAACAAACAAATATGGACTTTCCTTTCGAATCTAAATTATATTAATTATCTTACGTCCAGCGTGAGTTATCGCGAGATTTACTCCTGCGAGCAATCAACAATATATTTTACTGCCAATAAAAGCATAATTGCATGGACTCAATAGTTTTAAAGATGATGCCAAAGAGCACTGTAAATGTAGCTGGCGCAAATTGCGTGAATTTGTATATTAATTCAGATATCTTAATTCGTTCCCAGAGTAAAAAAGAATTTTACTTAATTATTACAAGTAATAATTCCTATATGAATTTGATTAATTCAGTATAATAAATTAAACTTAATTACACAATTAATTATGCTAGTTTTATACATTTTTATAAATGGAGTATTGACCTCAAAATTTTTTTATTGCAGAAATGGATAAAGCGTGCAAAGTTAAGCTCCCCTGATTTTTTTCAGATTTTTTTGAGCCCGGGAACTATTTTTAAAAAATTATTGAAAGTCCTTTTTATGACGTCACGCGGCGGCAAGTTCTATCTTTCTGTTAATTAAGGAGCGGCGTTTCGTGACGTCACAAAAAGAACTTTCAATATTTTTTTAAAAATAGTTCCCGGGCTCTAAAAAATCTGAAAAAAATCAGGGTAGCATAACTTTGCACGCTCTATCCATTTCTGCAATAAAAAAATTTGAGGTCAATACTCTATTGTAGGATAATGATACTTATTTTTTTTTTTTTTTTCATTTGAAAAGTTTTATTTTTAGAAATATAATAATTCTATGCTTTCCTATAATTTATTATAATAAAATAGGTCTAATTTATTGTGTAATTAAGTATATTTTCCTGTAATGAATTGCTCAAATTCAACATAGGAGTTACACTTATATTACCTTGTAATAAGTATAATTATTATTCCTTTTTACAAGGGTTAGAATTATTATGTAAAACAATAATGCTTTAAAATTTAAAAGTATTGAAAGAAAACATTGAATAAATGCTTGATTGCTTAGTATTAGTTGCACACGTGTACTTTTTTCTTTCTATTTATATATATGATTAAATTCATGCACTAAATAATTATTTATATTATATATATATATATGCATAGAAATTGTAAACAATGCACTAGGAAAAAAAATCTTGAATTCCAATACTGTACCATTGAAGTAGATTCTACCATTGGAATTCTTTTTAATAATATATTTTAAATTTTTAATTTGATTTTAATAATATCAAAAGTATTTTTGTAAAAAAAAAAAAATAAAAAAAAAAAAAAAACGAAAACATTCACATTAATTAAAAGTGCACCAATAAATTCAATGCTGTTTTTATTTCATTTTAATTTTACAATAAGATGCTGCATTTTGACTTAATTTTGAGCATTTAAGATAATTTAAAGATACAAATCTTTTGCTATAAGCATTATTCATGTTTCTCGTGGGAGCTGTGTACGCAAAAGGCAGGAAGTCACCTCAGTTGCACGTCTCACAAGTGCTTGTCGCGACCCGTGACCAAGTGGTGACCTCACGCCGACACCACTATTATTATATTCTGCCAGACCACCTCACTTCTCAACGCTTTTGCCACCCACTCAGATAATTTAATTATATTCCAACACTTACAGTAAGTTCCATGTCAGCTAGCCTCCTATTTTACTTGCTCTCTGTTAAATCACTGTTATATGTAAACCATAAACTCCATAAAGTATACTATTATAAAAAGTATAATATGTATGAACTGGACGAAAATTAGTTCTATTTTGTGATTTATACTGCATTGATATTGTGTTATGTAAATGTTTGTACTGTCTGTCTTTCCATTTTTTTTTTTTTTTTTTTTTTTAATTTGTGTCAGGATTTATGACGTGAACCTATGTTTGTCTTGTACAATCTAAAAGTTGAAATGAAAAAAATAAAATTAAAATACTTGGAATATACATTATTATATTAAAAAAATAGTTGTCTTACTTGAAATAGAGTATTGACCTCAAAATTTTTTATTGCAGAAATGGATAGAGCGTGCCAAGTTATGCCACTCTGATTTTTTTCAGATTTTTTTGAACCCGGGAACTATTTTTAACAAATTATTTAAAGTTCTTTTGTGACATCACGAGACGCCGCTCCTTAAGAAAAAGATAGGGCTTGCCGCCGCGTGACGTCACGTCACAAAAAGGACTTTCAATAATTTTTTAAAAATAGTTCCCGGGCTCAAAAAAATCTGAAAAAAATCAGGGTAGCATAAACTTTTCACCCTCTATCCATTTCTGCAATAAAAATTTTTGAGGTCAATACTCCATTATTAAATTGAGATTTTTTATAATCAATAATATTATAAACATTTAACCATTCATATTTAGTCCATCGTGCAACCTTTTGAAGGGCTTGACACCGATTTAATTTATTTTGTAATCAGAACATGTTACTTTTTAACAATATCCTGCCGGAGATTAAAATATAATCCTATTTTGAATCGGGTAAAACTTTTTAACCCCATGAATATTTCTTCTAGACAATTGACCTTAGAAAAAACTTATTTTTTTATTTGCTGCTATGTAATAAGCATAAACTATTGAGCACTTAATGAAACGTCAGCTCTATTATTTACTTGCACCTTGCACTGCAGTTAGTGTCATTAATGTGTACTATAATTTAGTAGTTATCAGCTTAAATATCAGTTATATAATGAATTGAATAATGTACAATACAAGTAAATGATAGAGGTAACATTGATTTAATCAATATAATTTATATAGCTTTAAAACAAATCATATTTCATTGAGTAAAGCTAAAATACTAGTCACAAAATGTCGTCAAATAGTTCTGTATGTTCAAAAGAAAGGCCAATTACTTCACGTGCATCATTGTGCATGGTCAGAAATTCTAAACTCAACTTTTTATTCACTCCTCGTCAATCCCTATATAATCGTAAGAAAAATACCGACGAGTTCTACGGCGACATCCGTGGTCCAGCAGCTGCGCAGCATGATTTAGAATTTGTAACTTCAAAAGTATAGTTCATGTTATGGATAAAACATGATACTGCATGGGTGATATTTTAGCAATCTATTAAGCTATATAACTATTTAGCAAGAAATATCGAACTTAATTTGAATCACAACGTGCGTTATTTCTCTTGGAAATTATCCAACATAAATTTTAATTGAAATTGAAATAATCTTTATTTAGCTTTCGCTATTCAGTACAAATATAGTTTATATATTGTTTAAGATTTTTTATACATTTTTTAAGTGTATTTTTTTTAAACTACTGAATGCTATGTATGTGCATGCATGCATGCATGGTTATGCTAAAAATTAGAAAATCACTCCTTTTGTTTTATTTAAAAAAAAATACTTTCACTTATTTTAATAACTGCATGAGTAACAATAATCCACGTTAAATACAATTTCCATGCTAAGATTTTAAATTAAAATCTGTGATTAGTTTATTACATATTTTATTGATCACCATACAAAATACAGAGGTTTTATTACGTCATAAGTGTTAAAATTAATGAGGAGTCATTGTTGTGCAGTTGTATGATTACATTGCTAGGTCGCGAGGAACGGAACGAGCGACACAAACAGATCGACTATAAAAGTACATTGTGGGATAATATGGTGAACAATTTGTTGTATATAACATATATACAGAGCTATATTTGCCATACAAATTTATGTTAAAATTACATTGTTCCCACGTGGTCGATCTGCACGGCTACATATCAGTCTGTCTCCTCCATATATTATGGTCGCACTCGAATTAATTCTGTAGACGTCAAATTATATATTTTTATGTACTCATTTTAAATCTTCTTTCAACTTAATAATTTATTTCACTGTTCAATTTTTTTTCTTGGTATAATTAAATAAACTTAATTATTTTCCCCAAAATTCAGATAACAATGGCGAGTGGCGATCAGGAAAAAGGACTCCTACGCCATTTGCCTCTTCTGATATGCTGAATGTATATTTAATTATTTAACAATTTAACCGATTGAATAATAATATAATCTTCATGTCTATTTATTTATACAGAAACCCAAATGAAAAAGAAAAACAAAAATAAACATTTCAAATGTTTCGATGGTACGTAATATATATATATATATTTTTTAATACAAGTTTTATTTAATGTTTATTTCTGAAAAAAAAAAAAATAAATAAAAGTAATGGACACAAAATCATAATAATGCAAACGTAATAGCCCGCAATTCAGTTGAAATGTAATGTTTGTTTTAATTGGGGGGAGGGGAGTGCTGTAATAATAATAATAATAATAATAATAATAATAATTTTATTATTAGTAAAATCATTATTATGATATCGGTAGAACCAACCGATATCATAGTTAAACAAATTGAAGTAATCGAGGAGACTTGAGCATGTGCAGAAAAGACTCTAAAATGGTGGTCAACTTTCACAGAAAATGAATTAAGTAGGGTTAATTAACTGTTTGTGTACTGTTTGCTGATGACATTTGCCTGTCGTATGTAAATAAAACACAAATGACCTATTAATTATTGATGATAATGATGATATAAATAATTATTTAAAACTAATTGTGGATTGACTGAATGAAAATAAACTATCAATCAATTTAAATAAAACAAGGGTGCTATTTATTTATTCCACATGAATGTATAGTGACAGAGAAATCTTCATATTACTGTTTCACCTATAATAATTAATAATCATATCATTGAAAGGGTATCTCACTATAAATATCTTGGTTTATAACTATTGATTCACATTTAAACTGGGAAAAACATATTGATAATGTAAAAAAGAAAATATCCAGTTATATTGGTGTATTATCTAGATGTAGAATTTAAGTTATTTAACAATTCCAACTAATGAAAAGATCAATTTATTTTTCCTATGTAAATTCACATATCAACTATATGTTCCTATTTGGGGAAGTGCTACTAAAAAGCTATTAGATGCCCTTCAAATTCTACAAAATAAAGCTGTTAAATTTATTTTTAATATCTCAAGACTAACCAGAACTGTTGATGTATACTCCACCACAAAAATATTGAATATTAATGAACAATATTTTAAAGATGTTGTAACTATGCATGTATTATAGAATACAACATAAATTGATTAAATGTATCATAGAACTTCATTTTAATGCAAATATGCATCACCATTTTTTTGACAAGAAATGCTAGGAATGTCCATTTACAATAAACTACATGTCGTGTAGGTCAAGAAGCATTTTTACACAGAGGTGCTATCTTTTTCAACTCAATACTTATTGAAATCAGACTAGCCTCCCACAAAGAATTTAATTAATATATTATAATGAATTTATTGTAGTCTTCCTCTAATCTAAATTTTACATCTAAACAATTAATTATAATAATTAATTGTAAAAAATGTACTCGTATTTTTATTGCTTTATTTGTTTATGTATTATATTTATAAGTTTTATTTGGTAATTTGTCTCTAAGTGTCTATATCACTTGTTCCATTTTTTATGTAATTTCTTTATTAATTATGTCATATGCATTAATTTTTACAATTTATAAAAATGTACATGTTTTTCATTTCTGCTATCTTATCCGAGATTCATAAATAACAAACTAAAGTTCCCCGCTTACGAGTTCTAAACTCTTGGGGTCTATAAATTTGTATTTTTCCATTGTAATATGTATGTTTTATTTCTGAATACACACATTTGAAAAAAAAAAAAAAAAACATGTTTATTTGCAGCTGAATTCCCAAAAATTCCCAACCAGCAACTTTCAACTTTACTCACTAATTATTAAGTTAATTCATGTTATGGAATGTACCAATGTATATTGAGTGCGGCCTGTGTAGGTGGTATAACACTGACCTATCTTCATAATGTTAATTTTTTAATCTAATGATCTGGAGTAATTTTGAACCTAGAGCTTAGCTGATCGCAGAAATGTCAAGATTAGCGGATAGATTAAGTTTTTATGTCTTTAATTAAATAAAATTATTTTTTATCATATATATATTTTAAAAAATAACAGGAATCTTTTTAAAAAAGAAATAAAAAATAGTTTTATTTACTTAAAGGCATAAAAACTGAAACTGTCCGCTAGAGAAACTCATAATCTTGACATTTCTGCAGTTATATAGCTATGGTTCAAAATTACCCCAGATCATTAGATTCAAAAATTAACATTGTGAAGATACGTCAGTGTTGCCACCTGCACAGGCCGCACTCAACTATCTTAATATAATTTAATTTTATTATGATATAAAATATTAAACGAATAAAAAATAAATAGCAATAAAATTAAAAGAATAGTTTTAAAAAATGTGAATTGATAATAATTTTTATATTTTTGATTGTGTATGCTCAAAAGCTATTATAATAATAAAAAAACTAGAATGATTTTATTACAGAGAGTTGACCAAACTTAATTGCAATAACTCTGATGAATCATCATTATATTGTGCATGCCTTGCAGCACTTGTACGATTACGTTACTAGAGAAGTTTGAAAATTTTGCTGTCTTATCATCGCCACGGCAAAGTATCGTGTTCAGCAAGCTGCAAGGCTTCCTAGTGTACTTCCCCTCAGCATAGCTCTGATGCCCGTGACTTCAAAGCTGCTGCTGTGCTGCTTGTCTTTCCACTACCGCTCGCTATATAGCTCGCTGAGCGCGCCTCAAGCAATGAGTGGCCAGCATAAATTCCGCTCGTCGTAATTATAATCCACGTTATATACTGACTCTCAAGCATGCTTATAGGTGATTACTAAAAAAGATGTTATTGCAGGGAGTGTGTCTTCTTTTTTGTCCACCATAAAGTCTTTTTAGGTCAATAAAATTACTTGTTAAAAAAATGGATGTAAAGGGGGACAATATGTTATATTTTATGCTTAAGATTTTAAAGTGAATTTGTTCCATTTGTTGCAAAATTTTTCATCATTATATATAGTATCTTATTAAGTACACAAAAAAGCAACGAATTTTTAATTTTAAAAGTTTAAACTAAATTGCTGACATATCTATTTTTATGCCATTAATTGTTAAACAAGTGAAACGTAATGCTTTCAGAATTCGGAAACATACAAAATAATTTTTAGAAAATAATTATTTTGAATTGCAAATTTATATTATTTAATATTAATTTATATAATATATAAAATAGCTGTGTGTGCATTTTCTGTGTCTATCGGTACCGTTTCCTTCTATTTTGTTTTTGGAGAAAATTTTTATTTTATTTATTGATTTTAATGTGTACATTATTATTTTTTTTTCATTTTATTTCAATTGCTTTTTTTATACAATAAAAATATGAATAAAAATTTCTAAGCATTATATATATATATATCTTTTGTTAAGAAAAACAAGTGTCTCTGAAGTTGCATGCTTTCCTTTGATGTTCATTGCATGCACTTTGCAAAAAGCTTTTATGCCATTCGCAGACGGCTGCAGTAGGATTCACTCATGCATGTATGAAGAACAATCGATATTGACTGTGTCTCTCAAAATTATATTTCAATTGGCTGTAAGATCAGGACCTTTCCAAATTTTGATTTATATATAACAAAATTTGTTGGTTTTAAGGCCACTCTAAACTCAAAGTATTATTTAAAATTCAAGCAAATTATGACTCAGATTTTCAAGCGCAAAAACTTGCATGATTATTCGTAATTAGCATAGATTCATCGTGCAATAAATCCTCCTTTAGAAAAAAAATCATTAGGTATTTTTATTACATTCCAATGTTTTTAATGTTGTACTAAAATATTACAGTTGTCTTCATATATTTGATTTTATGTTAATTAATTGTTTTATGGTTGATGCGGGGGCATGGCATATATTACCAAAATGTGTCATTTGCCCCAAAATAAAAATCGATCAATAAATCGTTCTATAGATGAACTCTTTTATAACATTTAATATATTAAAATGCAATTTATGTGAATGTGAAAAAATTTTGCTAATGAAAGCAAGAGGATTTGACTTTTAATATATCTGCAATTGAAACCATACACATATTGTTAGCTGGCGGAACAGAGTGACAGTGATTTCACGTTATTTCGGTTTAATTATTATTAATATCGTATTCAAATAAACACAATAATTATTATTTGTTCTATTTTATTGCTGTCTTTCTGTTATTTTAATACCTTTAAAACCCTCCTGTCTCAAAAATGGAAGCGTCCCCTCCCTGTACCTTTCTGTTGCGTGATGTTTAAGTAAAATCAATGGAATCATTTTCTTCGTGTGTATTCATGTTTTACGAAAAAAATGGCAACTTTAATTTCTTGATAATAGTTACAAGGACATAGTTGCATATTAAATTTGTTAATAATAATAATACAGTTGTCTTTTTATCTATACTATTTTTGCGATGTATCACAATTTTTAAAAATCAACTAATGAATTATTCATTCACTTCTTACTCTAAAATACAGTATATTTCTGATATAACTGAAATATTTTAACACCTTCATTGTACGATACACGTGATTTCCTGAAGATTAAGTAAGTAAATAGTTATCATCATTTTATTTCTTGTTTACATTTACAACCCAACAGTAATTTTTAACGGACGAATACAAAGTTTAGAAAATAACGTGTTCTTATATTTTAAGGTTAAAATATCTCGTACTACTACTATTAAGGTTAATGTAATGTTGCTATAGGTCATGGTTAGACCAACGAAAAACAAAATCTTACCTTTAGGTGCTAGAAAACATATGATGATTCCAAAAATTAGAAGCAATGATGCGGCAGTCCTTGAAAATTCCATATTGTTATAAAATTATTTGTTCGAAAAAATTATATTTCACACACACAAACTTAAAAAAAATTTATAAGTCGTATTGCTAAAATCCGCTAAGAATTCAATGGTCCTTTCCAGTGTTCGCCGTCAAATCGTTTGTTCTCCGTGCTCTCACGATCCCTTGTCGTCTGCAAATTTGCCGCACACTCAAAAGCGGGTCTTTCGCCCGGTTAAACGGAAATATACGATCCTTCACGAGAACACTTTTGCGCAATCGCAACAGTATAATATATTTTTGCTGACATATATCATAAAAATTATTAGTTAGTTCTCTTCCTAGAAATTAAATAATTTATTACATTCATAATTATAAAACTAATTTCTTTCTGTTTAAAGGTCTTCTTTCGTCTTCTAGTTATTAATTTTTTATGGCTCCTTTTTTATTTTTTACATAAAAAACACAATTTTCCTTTTTCGACTATAGGTAAAGATTTCACAAGTTTGATCAAACTATATATTATATAAAAATGGCTAGGCTTAGAAATAGGCTTAAAAATTTGTGTGATTATTCTTTTTTTATGTCAGAAAAGTGTTAAGGGGTGCGATTCACGAAGAAGTTATCCAGGTTTCTAACCACGTTTAGCTTATAACCACGCTTAACTAAGGTGATTTAACACGTAAAACAGGTATAGTTGTTGAACGTGGTTAAGCTAAACGTGGTTAGAAACCTGGATAATTTCTTCGTGAATCGCACCCAAGAAATGTGTATTTTGCACTTGGTCACTCAATTATTTCTTAACATGAAGCACTCTTGCATGAGGATTTACAAAATCATGGCATTTAACTAAAATACAAAAGTTGCAACTTTGAATTTTAAAAAGAATAAAAAATGGTAAAAAGTAAAAAATGTGAAGATGTTTTAAATTATTTCAAATATTTCAATGTTTTACTACAATGGAGTAGTGACCTCAATTTTTTTTATTGCAGAAATGGATAGAGGGTGCAAAGTTATGCTACCCTGATTTTTTTCAGCCCGGGAACTATTTTTAAAAAATTATTGAAAGTTCTTTTTGTGACGTCACGAGACGCCGCTCCTTAAGAAAAAGATAGGACTTGCCGCCGCGTGACGTCACAAAAGGGACTTTTAATAATTTTTTAAAAATAATTCCCGGGCTCTAAAAAATCTGAAAAAAATCAGGGTGGCATAACTTTTCACCCTCTATCCATTTCTGCAATAAAAAAAAATTGAGGTCAATACTCCATAGTTATAACTACAGTAAAAATATATATTTTTATTATTATTTTTGTTAATTAACTTATAGACCTTAGAATTACAATCAAGAATATCCCTTGTTGTACTTAACTTCAATATAGTGCCTGATAAATTATATAGTATTATATTATTTAGTATGTAAGTAAGAATTTAATCAAAGGAAGTCAATACGATATGTACTATTTTTCATTGATTTTACTGTATAAAGCCATATATGTAAATATACTGGCGGCGGTATATATCGTATTTACGTATACATTGCACTCATATTATACTGTATAATGTGACATATTTTAACCGAGTTCGACGTCCGTAAGAATGTGTGGTGTTTATACATTAATTAAATCACGAGAACACATCGATATATATACTATATTATAGTCTATATAATACAATATTTTAACATATTAAATTGCAACCTATACCAAGAGATAGACTATTTTTTATAGTTCGATACCCCCAATTAATACCTATTGAAATTAATAGCTTCTCATTATAAGAAATGTAATTTAAATCTTATGGATTTATTACAGTATTTAGTCTTTTACTTATAACTATAACTTAATTATGAAACAAATGTATTTTATTGTATTTATTTCTTTATAATTTTTTATCTATTCTATTTAATTAATTTATAAAATATAAACTATTTTTATTTTACAATAATCTTCTTTATTTCAGTATATATATATTATATATAATTCGATCATTTTTAGCATCATATTATGTGTTCAAAATGGGTTATGTTTTAGTTATATTTAAATTTTTGATTATGTTATTCTTAGAAAATTATAATATTATGAGTTATAATATATAATCATTTTATATAGATTTTACTGTATAATAAATTGCCTGTGTCTGTATCACTCCAAAACTATGCTCATTTTCTTGCACTATTTCTAAAAGAAAAGTGTTTCTTATTGCTGTTTTAATTATGTCATTTACTGTATGTAATGTAACACTATAAAAAAAAGTATACTATTTGCCACCTTAATTGTCTTAAATTCATAAATAATAATCTGATGTTCCCTGCTTATCAGAGTTCTAAACTCTTGGGATCTGAGCTATATCTTAATTATCTTTGAATTCTTTGATGTATTTGTTCATTTTTTCTGAACCTATATAGTTGGATCAATTAAATATTATATAATGAAAATGCACACGTGATAATATATTGTTAAGATATGTACGTATATATTTACAGATGAAGGTTATTTACATCATACTAAAAATATATAGACGTTTCATTCATGATCATGGTTTACTGTGTCTCGTTTATTAATATATATATATGAAATAATTTGTTTGAATTTTTCATATTTCATTTGCCCACGAAAATAGTTAATGTTGGCACCCAAACCCGAATTCAGCCTAGGGCGGAAAAAATTGGGCAGAACTAGATTTGAGCATCGCGGAGTGCTCCAAACCCGAAATGAATTCAAATTTCGGCTTTGGGTCAAACAATGCGCATGGCACACGCGCGATGCTCGAAAGTAGTTTTGGTCAAATCAAAATGCTCCAAAGCCGATGGAGACTTTTACTTCGGTTTTGAAGTATTTTCATTTGTCCAGAACTAGTTTGGAGCATCGTGGTTTGATCCAAAGCCGAAATGACATTTTATTTCGGGTTTGGAGCAAAATTTCCCCACATCTAGTTCTGCGCATTTTGCAGAGTTCACGTTACTTATTTATGTTCTTTTATCAGTTTGAGTATACTTCACGTCAAAATTACGCTTACCACATTTACTCAAGAGATAGATTATAAATGCGCAGGATGATATTTTATTTAATTAAAATGTACTTAAAATTTAAGATTTTACTTAAAAAGGTAAGAGTAAAAAACTACAAGTTTTACTTTGCTTAAAAATTTAAATTTCATGTCAGAATTAATTCCATAGTCCTTGGGAATCTTGGGAATTGTTCTGCTGCCACATGGGATGGTAAAGGTAGGTTGAAAGTCATTTCCTTAAATTTTTCCTCTCTTTTGCTGAAACCTATGTTTAACCTCACTGGGAGCAGTATTTATTATAATACAAAAACATGATGGCAGTTTATTAGTTCATTCAATTAGAACATAACAATATAACTTAAAAAAATGGAGTATTGTCCTCAATTTTTTTTACTGCAGAAATGGATAGAGGGTGCAAAGTTATGCTATCCTGATTTTTTTCAGATTTTTTTGAGACCTGGAACTATTTTTAAAAAATTATTGAAAGTCCTTTTTGTGACGTCACGCGGCGGCAGGTCCTATCTTTTTCTTAAGGAGCGGCGTCTCGTGACGTCACAAAAAGGACTTTCAATAATTTTTTAAAAATAGTTCCCGGGCTCTAAAAAATCTGAAAAAAATCAGGGTAGCACAACTTTGCACCCTCTATCCATTTCTGCAATAAAAAAAATTGAGGACAATACTCTATTGTAGTTTCATAGTTTTACTTAAAAAAAGTACATTTTAAAAAAATATACTATTGTGCTGCGCACTTAATAATCCATCTCTTGAGTAAATGTGGTAATTAAGCATTTTTTGACGTAAAGTAGAAAAGTACTCAAACTGATGAAAGAATATAAATATTAATAAGTAACGTGAACGCTGCAAAATGCGTAGAACTAGATGTGGGCAAATTTTGCTCCAAACCTGAAATAAAATCTCATTTCGGCTTTGGGGCAAACCACTGAAACCACGATGCTCCAAACTTGTTCTGGTCGAATGAAAATGTACTTCAATTAAAGCCGAAGTAAAAGTCTCCATCGGCTTTGGAGCATTTTGATTTGACCAGAATTAGTTTGGAGCATCATGGTAGTTTGACCCAAAGCAAAAATTTGAATTCATTTCGGGTTTGGAGCATTCCGCGATGCTCCAATCTAGTCCTGCGCATTTTTTTCGGCCTTGGGCCGAATTCGGCTTTGGGTGCCTTAAGGCAAATGATAATACCATAATACCCTTTGAATTCAAAGGTTTTAAAATATTACAACCAGTAAACACAGGAGTAAAAAATGTGTTGGACCAGTGCTGGACCAACATTCGCACAGAAATGGCCGAGCAGACTCACTTGTCAGAGTAGTCATGCAGTTACTGAACCAACACTCTGGAACGACAGAGTCAATACTTTGATTAGATAATATATTAAAAACACTCAAAATTATATATATATATATATATATATATATATATATATATATTAATAATAATATATATATTATTAATAATCATGCATCTTCATCAATAATCATATAATAATATTCTTAATATGTTACGCATTTTAAAGTTTTTTTTAAGGAAATTTTCCATAAATTGTATCTAAATTATATCATTATCATCATACATACCCGACGAGTCTCCCCTCCCTTAGATGTTTAAAGGTTCACCTCTCAAGAAGGCGGGGGAATACCTGACTCCCCTTGTATATTATATGCCTTGTGTATACCGTTATAAACACTAAGAAATAAATTATTGCTAGCAGGTCTGGTCTCCAATATATAGAGTATATTATATTAAATTCTTTGTCTAAGCTAGATAACATAATATAATTATCTATTATAGCTGCAATGTATACCATTCAGCACGTGCAGCATAATATATATTATGCCAGTTCGTGTTTATTCGTGTCTTGTATTGATCTAGTCTGCATTACATGTACGTACGATATTATATGTTCCCTTGTTTTTCATAAAGTACAAAATTATTGCAGCATTTATAACACTACAAGAGGTTGATTGTGGCGCAGAGTGCATTAACCGGTTTTCGTTAGATCTCCACCAAAGTCATGCTACGTTGAGTGAGGCTTAATTGTATGTACTAAGATGGGTGACCAGGGTGACCGTTAATTTCAAGTAAAAATTAAATTCATCTCGCTGTTCAACCAGTTAAAGAATTTATATTTTTCAAATACATGCTAAATCTGGACTGGTCTGAGCTGATTAAGGTAGTTCAAATCAGCTCATGCAGTTCAAATGAGCTAATATTCTGGACTGTTTTGAACAGCGAAGCTCAAATCAGTTCAAAACAGTTTTTAACTATTGTGAGCTGTTTCCTGCTCAAAACTGCTGCAGTATACAATGCAGTTTGAATTAGTTAATTCATATCAGCTCATAACCTTTCTGCAGCTCAAAGTATAGCTTCAGCTAGCTCAAACTTATAGTCCTGTATATGGCGAAAAAGCACTAATAATTTCACGCCATCGTGATCGTACAGAAGAAATACAATTTACCGAAAAAAATATTTAAAATAAATATATCATATAATACGGAAAATTATATAACAGCGGATTTTCCAAAAAGTTCAGTTCTTCAGACAGTAAAAAGAATTAAAGGCCTTTTGTTATTATTACCAAGCATCTGGAACGTTGATACTTTCTAAAAATTTTCTTATCACGAAAGATTTGAACTTCCCGGCTTATCAAAGGACACTCGGACACTCGCCAAATATATTTGAAAGTCGAATTCCAATCTTCGTCATCTTGAAGTTCCGTAGACAAGGGGTGAGACCAGTTTAAAGTCGTCATGATTCTATTGTGGCGTTTGAAGTTATAACAACGGGCGTTGCAGGTCAACCCTAGTGGAAATTTACAATTGTAATTATTACAATTGTAAAGCCATCAAAATTACGATTGTGTGTTTTGGCAATATTACAATGGTAATTTTTACAATTGTAAAGGCCTTATTACAATTGTATTGAACTACAATTGCAATTATTACAATTGTAATAATTACGATTGTAAAATCTACAAAAAGCGGTCACCGATCTAACTACTCACCCAAACCTAGCTGCGTTGCTGTACTTCGGTTACCACTGCTGATCATACACTTACCATTGCGCTGCTACTGCTTTCTTAATAGGAAGAAGATTATTGAGCTATATAAATAAATAATAACTATGGGAAAAATACGGGTTAACTTCAATGCAGCGTTGTATAAATTTTGCTTCTAGGGTAAAATTTGATGGCGGTTCTAATGAAGACCTTTACATGTGCGACCCTTTGACCCTTCAGGGTCAAAAGACCCTGAAAGTTAGTTCACTTCATTGCAACGTTATATAAATTTCGACCCTAGGGTAAAATTTGATGGTGGTTCTAATGGCGACCCTTAAATTTGCAACCCTTCGACCCTTAAGGGTCAAAAGACCCTGAAATTTAGTTCACTTCATTGCAACGTTATATAAATTTCGACTCTAGGGTAAAATTTGATGGTGGTTCTAATGGTGACCCTTAAATTTGGGACCCTTTGACCCTTAAGGGTCAAAAGACCCTTAAATTTGTTTTTTCATAAAAAATTGCAAGACTGAAAATGACAATTCTTTTAATTTCCTTCAGAGCTGTAATTTACGTATTTTAAGGGTCGACCCTTGGGCATACCAGGGGTCATTATTAAAAGTATGCAAATATTTATAACAAAATATGTGACAAAAACTGTGAGGACTAGGTTCAATATAAGTTCATTGCAGCATCGAGTTCTTTTGATGAAGTATAATGATCGACTACCTAAGGGTCGATTACGCATATCATGCGACCGACCCTTAACGTATGATAAGATAAATGAATTCATTTTCTTACTATATTTGTTACATTTCAAATTAATGTACATCTTCAACTGACCTTTTTACTTTTTTAATTATATGACCCTTCAAGGGTCGACCCTTATTTTTTTTCAATTTATATATTTAAAAAAAATATCGCAAAACTAAATGAGAACTACAGGTGCATGCAGCATGGATGAATGTTTATGTTAATTGATATGACCATAATAAGTCGTTGGGGTGGGGGGTTGACCCCTAATTTATTATAGTATAAATTATTAAAATTGATTTTTTATGAACATTATTTTTTCATATATTAAATGAAGATGCATCTCGATCTGAATTATTATTATTACTATTTTTTAAATTGAAGGTCGGTACGTCGAGCCTTTTCAAAATAATGAAAATTTAATAAATTAATACTTTCAATTGAAGCTTCTTAATAGTACCTAAGATATACGTTAAAGCCAAAAAATTAACATAAAAAATATTAAGTTAAATAAATTAATGAATGTAAATGTATATATTAATTCTACTCTGTAGTATATATATTATGCAGTATATATAACACTTTAAATCCAAGTTTTTTTATGCAAATAATTTAATCCAATTAAACCCCAAAAGTATTATAATTGCAATCATGAATATTACAATTGTAATCCAAGTGTTGCAATTGTATCAGAACCAGAGTACAATTGCAATTCCAAGTATTACAATTGTAATCATTAACAATACAATTGTAATCAAAAGTTACAATTGCAATTCCAAGTATTACAATTGTAATTAAAGAACATTACAATTGTAATCCGAGTGTTACAATTGTAACCAAGTGTTACAATTGCAATCCAAATTTTACAATTGTAATCAGCCAAATTACAATTGTAATGAGGCAAATTACAATTGTAATTTGGCTGATTACAATTGTACATTTCCAATAGGGAATCAACACCCACTGACACCCAGCAAATCTTGTTCTTATTTCCAGTCCTTTTTGGCCACAATCTTCATCATGCAGTTTCATACGTGTTTTTAATTTTCTTTTTTACAGCTTCAATATTTTGAAGGTATAGCTAGAGCATGACCCTGTAAAAGAAAATAATAAATAGTGTGCATATTATGCATAAAAAAATTTTTTCAGCAATGATGCAGACACTGCAAGAGCAGAAACTAAAATGGCCGAGACTGCCGAGACCGTCGTAGTTCAATCATGGCGGCCGAGGCGCGCATTTAAAACATTATATATTTATTATGAACATAATTATGCCATTATAATAATATCAAGTCTAATATGCATACTGTACCAACTATCAACACATAATAAAAGTAAACTGAATTTTTAGAAAAAAATTGTAGGAAACAGCATAATTATTTTATCTGTAACCAACAGGAGCAACTGAGCATTGAGCAAGCACAACGGTACAGCACATGCAACTACCCCAGTAGCACATTGGTGGAGACATGGTTGCAAATTAGTTGCCAACCGTTGCTTTAGAGACGCTCCACCAATTGGCAACGATTTGGCAACCAATATTTTTTTCCAAAATTGCTCTTAAAATGTAATTTGAATACCTAAATGGTATTTTTCACTACAATTTTTTACAATTTATTAAGAACAAGGATATTTTATGACAACGTTGCGTGGTGGTTACATACGCAACGTTGTTGCAACCATTTCATGAAACCGTTGCATTATTGTTGCACGCTGCAACAAATTGGCAACGAATCGCCCAAAAACGTCTCCTTAGCCACCATATTGTGGCATAACATGGAGAATTAAGTACCCATCATGCTACATAATATATATTGCATTTGAATTTATGAAATTAATATTTTATTGATTTTAACCTAATATTTGAGTTAATTAATGAGAAGATTTAATTGAAAGCCCATATTAAAACATTTCTTTCGAAAAAAAAAGGGTCGACCCCTGAAAGGGTCACAATAAAATTTAAGTCAGAAACGCATGTTAAAATTACTAATATGAAAAAAATATTAAAAAATCGAAATTTCTATTAACTCTCAGAAATTAGGGGTCGACCCCTAAAGGGTCATTATAATGGTTACATCATCAAATACACACAGTGCTCCATAAAACTGTAGTCCTCGTAGTTTTTTCCAGAATTTATTTAAAAATTTGTGTTAAATTGAAAAATATCAAGGGTCGACCCCTTAAAGGTTCACATTAAAAAAAATTAAAAACAATGTCAGCAAAGCATACTAATTTTTTGAAATAAAAAAAAAGTTAAAAAATAATTAAATTTTACTATTATATTTTAGGGGTCGACCCTTAAGGGGTCATTATGATAACTTCCTCAAAAATACTTAATGCTGAACCTGTAGTCATCATGGTTTTTGTCACATTTAATAAAATATATTTTTGTATTCTTTTAAAAATGACCCTTGCTAGACCCCAAGGGTCGACCCTTAAAATGTGTGAATTAAAGCTCTATAAATAATTAAGGACATTACTAATTTCAATTTTGCATTTTTTCTGAAAAAAATTTTTTTAGGGGTCTTTTGACCCTTAAGGGTCAAAGGGTCGCAAATTTAAGGGTCCTCAATAAAACCGCCATCAAATTTTACCCTAGGGTCGAAATTTGTATGACATTACATTGAAATGCACCCTGGTCATTTTCCCATAACTTTTATTGATTTTATATACCTCAATAATCTTCAATTTATTAAGAAAGACGAAGCGGTGTAATGGTAAGTATATGATCAACAGTGATTACCGAAGTTCAGCAACGCAGGTTAAGGTAAGTAGTTAGATGGGTGACTGCTTCTAGTTATTTTTTGACCATAAAATAAATTGGTTGCCAAACCGTTGCCCGCCTCCACGTTGCCTCAGGTTCTCCGAATGGGACATCCGCCACGTGGCAGCCACGTTGCCTGGCAACCAATTGGCAACCATTGTGCAACGTGGCTACCACGTGGTAGCCACGTTGCTGTGCTACTGGGGTATGCATACTGTATGCATAGAGCCGTAGCCATCTTGAACATCTTGACTTTACATATTATGCATAGCAACATATATAATTAAGCCGATCGGAATTAAAGTAGAGGTAACGCCAAATGGTTTTTCGTAATTGCGTTTTTTTATTACTGAAAAACCATCTTTAATTACTCACGAATGTGTCTGTAAAATATTGTAGGGCCAACCCACGAAAAATATTTAGAAAATTGAATCTTTAAATGCTTTGTTTTTACATGGTAGCAATAGCAGCAACACGAAAATTCCATGTTTCTTGAGATAAAGTATTTTTTTACTCAATGACGCGATTCGTAATCGCTTAAATAAAACATGGAAATAATTAAGCACTTCGATTCTCAATAAAACTTTTTAGCACATCATTTTTTGGTATTCCCACGAAAAAAAATTAGTAAATCGGGTCTAAAATCGAACATATTTGCTGAAAAGTAGAATTTAAAATGTAACGCGCTGCTCGCAGCGCCTCTGGCGGCCAGCATCGGCTGGCACCAACCGCACCAACCGTACGTCTCGAGGTCGTCGAGGTCGATCTTGACGCGATGTTTTTGTGGTCCCATATTACTGTAGATTTACGAATGAAATCAATGAAATAAGGTAAAAAAATCATAATGGCAGTTACTTATTTACTTTTTAAGCTCACAAGTGAATGATTTTAATAAGGAAGTTTGTCCTGAGATTAAAGAAAAGTTTGAATTTACTTTTACCCGCCAATTGTTGCTTTTAATGTTACCGGATGTTACGCGCGTAAATACCAAACCAGGAAGTAATCAAGCTCACTCTCATAAAGTTCACTTAAGGTAGAGATAATACAGATCAGCTGGCCCAATGCTAAAAAAATCCCATTCATAAAAATTATGAAAAAAATTTAAAGTGTTCTCCTCTACATCCCCTATCAGTAGGTAAAATATCAGGTATACAAAAACGAGCTAGTTTTCGAGTTATTAATTTTTAAAGTTGACCAATTTAAAATGGAAGTTCCATTTCTCCATGTTAAATTAGTCAACTTTAAAAATTAATAACTCGAAAACTAGCTCGTTTTTGTATACCTGATATTTTACCTACTGCAGATAGGGGATGTAGAGGAGAACATTTTAAATTTTTTTCATAATTTTTATGAATGGGATTTTTTTAGCATTGGGCCAGCTGATCCGTATTATCTCTACCTTAAAATATTAATTATTATTATTAGTCTTTTATTAAACACAGAAAGTGTACATATTAACAGCACTAGAAACATACATTATAGAAAAACATTACAATAGAACACATAAAACATACATACAAAACATATATAATAGTTACAGAATAATAGAACAATAGAAAATGATAATAAAACAAAATATAAAATAAAATAACAGATGATACTAACAGCCTGTTACATCATAATATATCATATATCTAATCACATATATAGAGAACAAAATATGGCATAGAAAATAGATAGAATAAAAAACTTATTGCTTCATTGCTATTCAAAATCTGTAGACTATATGAAATCTCCCCTGGCATAATCGCTGATAGGCTTAATTCTAGATTTACAGATATTTAAATGATATTGGCTACAATATTCATTACATAATTTACATACACAAGATTGTTCAGCTTTATGATAACCAGAGGATTTACAAATTAGATGGTGGAAGCCGTGAACAGCTTGGCGAGTTAAGACATTTCTAACATTGGACTATCCAATTGGGGCAGACACCCAATGTTTACATGTCATAGCATCAGTGCTGTAAAACTCAGGATTAATATCCTGAGCTTTTTGATTCCTGACAGCTATAAAATTGGAATATTGATCTGTCGTTGGAAGTTTAAACATTTCTTTGATTTCTGTAATAAAATAATAATTGGAATCTATCAGTTTATAGGCCAGTCTAGTTTCGGTAAATTTTGACAGACACAGTAGTCTTTTAACAAACATGGCTTTTACTGATTCTAATTTATCAAAATCGGATACAGATAAATGAGGCCATACAATTTCAATACCATAAGTAGCCACAGGGGCGACTTTTAAATTGAATAGTATGAGCCATATTAAAATATTAATATTAATTAACTAATAAAGAAAGAAAAATAGTAATACACTCTTTAAAAAATACGAAAAATGGCAGGAACAACATCAGGTGCAATATTATTTTCTTCTTTTTATTTTTAGTTATTTTCTGACTAATGTCATTACCTCCACTTTAATTAAGCTATATATATTAATAAATAGTTCTAGCTATAATATCAAGGATCGGCAGGACTCTGATATATCGGAACTATAAAAAGATCGACCGTTGTCATGCACTACCCGCGCGGCCACTACTTATGAATATTATTATCATACAAAAATACAAAGTATGCATATATACCCACGATGAATGAATGGAACGAAATGGAAATAGCAGGGCCGAGCCATGATACAACTATAATAGATAGGTCCATCAGCCCTACGAATTTGGACTGATCTGCGCATTTTGGCCAAAAACAGCCAAGGTGACGTCACGTAGTGAGCTCAAAACAGCTGTTTTGCTGCACGAGGGGCCCCTACCGGAGCAGAGTTTTTGTTCACATTAGCGAGAACGTTGCTTTTTATCTCATCTCAAATTTGATATTTATTTGCAATACTATAATACAAGCCAGCAAACTGGTTGCAGTAACGTATTAAAAGAATTTTTAAACACTGCAATTCGTAAGCAATCTGGGGTAGAAGTTCGTATCTTTGTTCATAAAGCATACAAAGTTGCTATTGCTGTGCGCAGATTAGTCACCTAGCGTTTGCGCAGCTTCATTTGGATTCAAGCTTTTTTTTCATGCACACTTTGCAGAGCAATGCGCAGTAGACTACTAACATTTGAGTAAAGTCATGACTCACGACCGTTACAAAAAAAATTGGATTGTTGAAATTTGTAAACAAAATGCAAATAACCCCTTTTTAACCAATAGGAAGGCGTTTCAGCAAAAAGGGTTATTTCTAAGCCATGCAATCAGAATCCAGAATTGGGCTTCCATAAGCCGGAAAGGAGTGACCATACCCCCTACAATAGAGTAATAGCCCTGATTTAAAACTCGTTTCTCTGAGCAGCTTTTCTAAGCCATGGCTATTAATTTACGGAAAACTCTATAATAGAGCAGAAAAATTAAACGTATGCACCGTGCGCATGGGACGGCCCTGGCGGGGCCGAGCAGCGGAGTCAGTTTTATCACGCAGGTAAGTATTATAGCACAGAGTCAGCAGCCCCGCAGCCAAGTCGTTGCCCGTAGCAGCCCGGCCAGAGCAGAACAAAGAGTACACTCATGACCATGTGACCAAAGAACTGAAAGAACTAAAGACTAAAGATCACGAGACTGACTAGAGACTACTAGAGTGCGTTTGAATTCACGGGCTGGCCCGGGCTGGGTAAAATGGCGGTGCATGACCTTGGTCGCGTGGTATGAAACGTCATAATTTCGTCATGGGCTAGTTCCCAGTCTGTCCGCTAGGTCTCAGGCGCACTGTAGAGTCCGCCCCATGGTGGCTCAATTTACTATGGTGGTGTCACGTGCGCCTATTTTCAAATTTCGCGCGTTTACTGTTCCACTGTTTATCCAATCCCCGGGCGTAATTGTTGTCACGTGACAAAAATTACGCACTCTGATTGGCCGAGCCTTATACATGGGTCTTATCCGTGTCACTTCCCCTCCTAGGTCTCTCGCTTCCCTGGCTGGTCCGCCCGCGCAAGGTGGCTGGATAGACTTGGGTCTAGGGAGTAGGGAGCAAGGATTTTCTATACTATGGATAGGTGGGGGCACTATCGTCAGTGAGGCAAGGTCGTGAGGAGGAAGTGGGTGGTGGTTACAATAGAATGTCCGCCATCTTACCATGGCCTGTGAAGCCAAAACAATACAAAATATTGCGCTCGGCGGCCATGATACCATGGCCTTTTGCCTCAGGAGCTATAATGCTATTGGTATAGACGTAGCCTATCCATAGTGTAGAAAATCCTTGGTAGGGAGCGACGATTTCCAGACCAATGCGCATCGATGCGCATGTGCGGATTTCTTAGCGCAAATGTTTGAAATGTAAGAGACAACAAAATACCACCGTTTTTACTCCATATTATAACATATTAAATAAATAAATAATGTTTTAACTATAAACTAATAAATACTAATATTTGTTAACCTAAATTTGCTTATATATGTTTTATCTTGCGTCTTGCACTAATATATTAATACATGTAATATTATTACATTATATATATATATATATATATATATATATATATATATATATATATATATATATATATATATATATATATATATATATATATATATATATATATATATTTATTTATATATATATATATATATATATATATTTATATATATATATTAAGATTTCAAATATTTCGATTTCTATATAATTTTGTCAGAATGCGCACCTTGAGGTGCTGATGAGGTGATACTGAGGGAACCGTGGAAAAGGTATATCACGTCAATATACCACGAAAACGAAAATCACGAAAGAATTTTTAAGGAATTACTTTAATTATCCCGAAAACAATTACATCGAAAACAAATATAAACGAAATCATTTACCACGAAATTAAATTAATACGAAACAAAATAATAACGAGAACAAATTAAAATCACGAAAACAATTTGATCGAAAGTTATTTGAACGAAAATATTTAAGACGAATACAAAAATAACGAAACACTTTGAACGAAATTTATTTGAACGAACTAATATATGTAATATGTAAAATATATAATTAGAACGAAACAACGAATTATATATTATATCAAGAAAACATTTTTTACTTAATAAATACTTAATAAAGTTATAATATATATATATATATATATATATATTTTATATATATATATATATATATATATATATATATATATATATATTATATTAAAATTACTAAAAAATATAATTATAATATATAATAGAAATTCACACATACATATTTATGAAGTATAATGGAAAAAGATAAACCCTTATATAAAATAATATCATGTAAGTCATGCAACTGCATGCATTTTATACCAATGCTATATATAATATATATTACATACGCATATAGCGTCCGCGACGAGTTGAAATAAATTTCATCTTTTTTTCACTTTATAAACTCTCCTCTCATATCTTTTCTCCTCTTATTTTGCACCATTTTAGAGGAAAAAAGAGGTACACGTGAAATAGCTAGACGAGATTATACGTCTTTTTTCCTCTTCTTGAATATAAAATGTTAGAAATATTGTCTTCATTTCATCCTCACTTTGAGTGGAGAAGAAATAAGATGTGTTTTGGAGGTAAAAAGATTAGGTTTAGACGTGTGTGTAAAGAATGAGTTGAAGACGAAATTTTTCAATTAGGAATTAAGGCCTCTCGACATGATTGTAATAATGAATTTTGATTTAAATACAGCGCCGCTATAATTAAGTGTTTAATATAAAACATCAATTCGTGATTTCTAAAATTTAAGTTTTTAAAGATGCGTGTTTTCACGGTGCATTTAATAATTGCCTATATAGCTCCTAAAATAATATCAAATTTACTTTACTATAAATGTTTAATATACTTCGACTCTATTGCATTAATTATATTAGTTTTATTTTTTTTGTTTAATAATTAATTGTTATAATTTTTTAATAATATTTTTCTTCATCGGTGTTTTTGATTTCGGTCAAATAACGTTCGTTGAAATTGTTTTCGTTATTTTTGTATTCGTCTGTAATGTTTTCGTTCAAATAATTAACTTTCGGTCAAATGCCCAAATTGTTTTCTTGATTTTTTTTTATTTCGTTTTAAATGTTTTCGTTTTATTTGACTTTCGTTGTTTTTCAATTCGTTCAAGTAACTATCGATCAAATGGTTTTCGTGATTATTGAATTCGGCTAAAATGTTTTCGATGTAAATGCTTTCGTGCTTTTCAAGTTTCGTTATAAATGCTTTCACATTTTTCATTTCGGTTAATTATACTTTCGTATAAAATGTTTTCGTGTTAAATTACTTTCGTCCTTTTTGTTTTCGGTGTGTAATATATGCCTTTCATATAAATTGTTTTCGTTCTTTTATTTTTCGTTCTTTTGACGTTATAGACTCTATATAATAGAAAACCGCAGCCAGGGGGGGCACCTCTATTTTTTCCAATGGACCAAAGTGATGTCCAAAGACTGCATGTGCATGGGGATTCGATCGAACCACATACAATTAAGTGCATCGATCACTGCACTATTATATACTAGCTGTATATGTATGTGTATGCATGGGTTGGAAAGCGATTTTTTTTTTATTTACGTACGCCCATATGTATTATAGGAGCAGAACGCAATTGTTACTTGAAATGGTCAACCACATCCAATTAGTAACCACACTTAACGTATATAGCTTGACTTCGGTGATATAACGAGAACCGAAGGTCAACCGTGCACGCGCATGCAACCTCAAATTTCGAATCTTGATCACGATATTTAATTTTTAAAAATTATTTCTTATCGAAAGTATACTTGAATTTTATATGTAATTTTTTAATACTTTTTTACAAAAGTGTTTTGTGAATGAAATTCTTGACAGTATATCGTAGCGCACGTCACAGTAGAAAATCATCCTGGCAGTTTGACGTTAATTGAAATACGCAAAGATCGCGAGGCTTTATTCAAAGAGCTTCTTAGCGTTCTCGTTATATCACCGAAGTTAAGCTATATATACGTTGAGTGTGGTTACTAATTGGATGGGTGATCGTTTCAAGTAACAATTAATTGCGTTGCTCCTATATATATATATATGGGGGAGATATATACATATAAGGAGAAGAGGCTTCAAGTGTGTGACATATTAAGCTTGGGAGATCAGTGGTGCAAAATTGATATATACATATATATCTTTTTTTAGTAAGTGTTTTTCAGGTCGTTATGATCTGAATGTGTTCTCAGCACTGAGAGGGTGTCAGTCAAAAGGAGTTAGCGTAGACCTTGTATTGCGTGATAGTCAGATTGTGCTCTCTATACACCTATGGGAAATTCTGCTTACCTGCTGGCTTCCTTCTTATTTCCCCGTGTATTCAGTGGCGTAGCCAGAATTTGCCCAAGGGGGGGGGGTCTTAAGGACAAAGATTGAGAACAGCCCACTGGGGGGTTTGGGGGGCGAAGCCTACCAATAGCCCGCCGCAGGTGCAATTTTTTTAAGGACACGCCCTTTTTTTAGGGTAAAATAATGGAAAAATACTATTATATTAGAGGGTAAAATATATGGCCTGATGCAATTTTTTTAACATTTTATATTTTTTTCACCCCATTTTTCAATTTCTTTTGAATACGTGCGTATAATAAATAAAGCTTTGAGTAAATCATTTTAATTAAATCAAGTAATAATTCATGTAACCACTTTATTTTATTTTTATAGAATCAGTGTACGTGTCATTTAATTGAATTTGATTTTTAAAATTTATTTAATAATCCAAGTTCACCTCATTAAGATATTATAAAAAATAAATAAATAAAAAAGGGAATTGCTTCTCTTATTTTTGTTAAATTTTGTCTGCACCGGGCGCGTGGAGCAACCAATTAAATGAAGGTGCAGCACACGTGAGAGAGCGTTTTAATTTATACAATAGTAGTTATATGCACTTGCAGTTTGTAAGGGAAATAAAAAAATTATGTATGAGTCACACTTTTTCCTGTTAAAATTAGAAACTAACTTATAATTTGTTTATTTTAAAGAAAAGACTATAATACTTGATACCCCTAAATTTCAATTTTTTATTTTTAACTTTTTTTTTTTCAAATTTCTATAATTTTTCCTTTTTTCTTCTTATATCCAGTCACTACTCGATCTTCATGGGGGGGGGGGGTTAAACCCCGAACCCCTCCCCCCTTGGCTACGCCACTGCGTGTATTATATATAGTCAGGGGCTTACAATTCCGTGCCTGAATCTGCAAGGCCGCAAGGCCGGTATATCATTTGCCTGATGTGTGATATGCTTTTGCATATACGCGTATATCAATTAGGTGTTTGTTGTTTTATTAATTGTTTAACTTTTCATTTTATTATTTTGACGAAGTAGTTACAATATTATTGTCTGAATGATATTATTTTCTTTGGGTGAATTTACGCATTTTGTGTATGGAATAGAATAGAATTAATAGAATAGAATAGAATAGAATAGAATAGAATAGAATAGAATAGAATAGAATAGAATAGAATAGAATAGAATAGAATAGAATATAGAATAGAATATTTTTATTCGACCACTGGCGGTAATACAGTGACAAAAAATTTGCCACAATACAGCATAAGTGTCTTGTCAAATTTTTACATTTAAAACATAACACATACATAGCACTGTGACAGCAAGTTCCTAATATAAAAATAAAGGACAAAACAATATCAAATCTATTTTTTACTTAAAAGTCACTATGAATATTTTCTTATATTACTTGATGTTGTAAATTTTAAAATGTCTCTCTCTCTACAATTTTAAACTCATTATGAAAAAACATTTTAACATCATAATATTCCTTTTATCAATCAATATTTTCTTCAGTAAATTTTTAAGCAAAGTCTCATTTTTTACATTTCTTAGCATATAAGGAAGTTGATCATATAATTTAGACGTTTGATAATAAGTACTTTTTTCTGTAATTGATTTACTATATATGCATAGGAACAACAACTTTTGCTTTATTTCTGGTATTGTAAGAATGAACATCTTTATGCAAGAAATATAAATGGTTATTTTTCCTTTTAAACATATATAATACAGTTAAATATATACATAGATGGCAACGTCATTATTCCCAATAATTTAAATTTTGTTTTACATGACTCTTGATGTTGTTTTAAATTTTTCAATATTCTTATTGACCTTTTTTGAAGTATAAAAATATTATTAATATTTGATTCTATTGTTCCCCAAAATATTATATTCAAAGACAAAAGAGAATGAATGTATGCATAATATATTGATAACATATGGTAGCAAGGGAAACTGCAATGAATTTTTGATTGAAAACAAAGCAAAATTTGAAGAATTTAGTTTTTTACTAATTTGTTATGTTATGTTTTTTTCTTATTCTTAGCTATACAATTAAGGGTAAGGTAACACGGATCAGCTGTTTTTTGCCTTTGTTTTTTGAGTCCCGTTTGATTAACATGTTGTAAACCTTAATTAGCATATTCACAAATATTCTGAAATTTTTTCGAGAGACTGATTTTTATAGTACTTAAAAAATAAGACACATCAAAAATTTCAAAACAATGGGATACTGATCAAAAAAAAAAAAAAGTTTCAAGTGTTTGTCAATATTTCAAAAGGCACGAGAATTTCATGAAGAACAAGCCCTATTACAGCATTCTACGACATCAATTTCCCGATTATATATGAATTTTTAAAACCTCTCAAAAATGACGTCATAATAGCATTGAATCTTAAATGGGAAAATAAGTAAGCTAAAATTAACATTGCCAAACCCCATACTTAATATTGAAATGTAACCAAAACTTAAATTTATTTGCAAGGTTTTTAGGTGCTATAATAGAATCATGATAATGAAGGTTTCAAATTCCTACCTCGATAACTTTTCATTTTAGCAAAGTTAACTGATGCATTTTCCTATTTAAGATTCAATGCTATGACGTCATCAAAAAAATATTAAAAAATTCATATAAAATCAGCAAATTGTCGTAGAATGCTCTAATAGAGCTCGTTCTTCATAGAATTCACAGTACTTTTTACTAGTATTGCTAACTCAAATACTGGTCGTCAGTACCCCATTGGCTGCAATGTAAAGAATGCAATATTATAATACCTTATTAACTTATTAATTATATTATACCTCTGTGACAGATGAAAGCCAACCCACAGCATCTCTGCAACGCAAACTTGATCAGCACCTCTTGATATATGGTAGTCAAAAACAGAAAGTTGGTGACAAAGCTCATGCAGTGCCATATATGGATGCTGCCGCAGCAGACAAGAGCAGAAGGGGAGACCATGAGACAAGTGAGTGTAGTTGATACATTCAGCTTATATAGAGTGGACCTTTATCCATTTTATTTATTATCTTTTGCTGCAAAGTACAATCTATAGCAGAAGCTAGAACAATTAACTATACTTTATATAGCAGTAGCAACTATAGTAATTAATGGAAGAAAAAAAATAATGAATTAAAATTGTTTTTATATTATTATACCAATATAATGGAATTGCAATTATATAATATATACATGAGAATATTTGTTTACATAATAATATTGGAGATAATTGTAATTGTAGTGTAATTGATGTATATAGTCGAGACCTATCAATATTTGGGTGTGGTAAAATTGATAAAGACTTTAAATTTGATCAACATTTATATAAAATAATGGCTAGGTTAAGATATTTACTTAAAAACTTGTATGAATTGTCTATAAGTTTATGTCAGAAAAAATGTTAAGAAATGTATATTTTGCACTTGGTCACTCAATAATTTCGTATGGAGTACTTGCATGGGGTTTTACAAAATCAGGTAATTTAACTAAATTAAAAAAGTTGCAACTTAGGATTTTAAAAAGAATTAAAAAGGGTAAAAAATGTGATTGTGACGTGAATTATTTTAAATATTTCAATGTTTTACCAGTCAATGAATTAGCAAAATTTGTGCTTACTATTGAGAAGTTCAATGATATGAAACATATATTTAGAGCCTAGAGTACATTATCATAATAATAGGACTTTTAAATGAACCTGCTACAACTCCAAGAAGTAATAATAGATTTGGAGAAATTAAGAACATGGAATTTTGTGCTACCAAAAATTTGGAACGAAATACCGATAAATATTAGATCAATTGACCAAAAAATGTTATTGAAAAAAGTGCTGAGAAAGCGCATATATATTAAATAATTTGCGTTAATTTAATGTGAGCTGTAATACCGTTCTATTAATTGTATTTGTGCTTCTGTTTAAGTTAAAGAGTTTAAATTTGTTCGTGATTATTTTTGTTTGTTTTTGTTTTTATCTTTTGTTAATGTTATTAATGTATTGTTTTGTATTGTTATTTTTAATAAATATAGGTAATTTTGTTTAAGCTTACTATACGTGTTTAATAATTGTATATAACTTAGTTCCAACCGATAGGGCTTCATTTAGGGCCTTGCATGGTTGGACTGTATTTGTACACAATTTAATAATAAAAAACTTTTAAATAAAAAATTATTTAACATTATGTTAATAACTTATTTTGTGTGCAAAGGGTATTCATGTTGAATTCAGTTTTAATTGTTACAAGTAATAAATAAATAAATACCTAAGAAACTCCTCGCGCGATTGGCTGCCTCCGTTTGGCGAGATACGGTAATACATCACAACCATCACTACACCAGGAATCCAGAACGAAATACAGGAGGAAATTACAGCATAATATTGACAAACTTTTTTTGAATATCTTAAATGACAACTGCATGGAAGTCGGGGATGGAGGGGGAGAGTGGCGTTTCTTTTGGTGCAGAAATTCATTTCACTGCATCAATAATAATATAAAAATATAAAAGTCAAAGCCGTTCCCCTCCTTTAACTTTTCTGACTTTTATCTTTGCCGGTGTTTGATATAATTTTATTCTTTCTGTATGTAGTATATATGCTGCGCGCAATAATCACTTCGTGTTGTGCACATCACTATGGAGTACCGACCTCAAATTTTTTTTATTGCAGAAATAGATGCAAAAATATGCTACTCTGAATTTTTTCTGATTTTTTTGTGACACGGAACTATTTTTAAAAAATTATTGAAAGTCCATTTTGATGACGTCACGAGGCGCCTCTCCTTAAGAAAAGGATAGGACATTAACGCCCGTGACGTCATAAAACGGACTTTCAATAATTTTTAAAAAATACGTCCCGGTCTCGGGAAAATCTGAAAAAATTCAGAATAGCATATTTTTGCACCCTCTATCCATTTCTGCAATAAAAAATTTTGAGGTCGGTACTCCATTTTATCACTTTTTGTATTACACATTAAGTACTATATATATATATATATATATGTTTCAAGAATCGACTGTCGATCTCAGATCACCTTAGGAAGAGAACGGTTGATTCTCAGGTGTCAATTGAATAATTTTCTCAACTGGCTTGATTTAAAAAAATAAATTAAGGCGACAAAATTTTATACATTAATTTTTAATTATTTTCATTTTATTAGAGAAAAATTGCAAAATATTTTTTTATAACATGTGTATTATACACAGTAAAATAACTTAATAACGTATTGAACACAGAACATTAATGAAAGTAGAAAATACATGTATTAACATAAAAGCACTTTGCATGTGCCTAAATATATAAAGAAGAACAACACAATCCTGTTTTAGAATTTATATATTTATAAAAGGCAAATTGAGTTGTTGAAAAGATTACTCATGTTAAAATATTAAACCAACTATTAATAAATTTATAATCTTACAAAAGCAAAGATGAATTAATTAATCATGACATTGGGCATCCAACACAGGAGGCTATAGTTTAGGCTTAAATATTAATGGACTTAAATTGCGTTCTTTTGTTTTTATTTTGCCAAGAAGCAAACATGCAAAATTGTACTATTTCATCTTATGATACATGGTTAATACATGGTACAAAAATAATGTATTTAATATACAGTATATTATGCGTAATGTAAGCAACATCATCACATTTAATAATACTGAACGAAATGAACATTAACAGTTTTGTGCTTGCTGCAAGGTATCTATCAAAATTATATGGTGCATTACAACAGCACATGTGAAGATCTCGAGAACTTACAACGAAATTTTGAATTGTATTTTTCTTTATATAAAGCAAATTTAAATACATAGGAAAAGAGGATTGGAAAAAAAAAACACACACCCACACACGTAAAAAATAAAAATTATTGCAAGGCGATTTCTATTTTTTTTTATGTTATACAGCCAATAAACAGCATACAGCCATTATGTTTTGCATTTATGTATCAAGTTATATATGTTAATTAATTCAAAATTTATTTTCCATTAACAGGCACTTATTAGCATGATTAAAAAAATATAGCTAACTAATATACATAAATTATTATTGTTTTTACATCCAGAATAATTAATGTTAATTTTGTGTATTCAAGACTGCATGCAATACATAAAATGCAATTCATTCAAGGCATGATTTACATGCAGTCGTATATATTATGCATTTGATTCTTTGGGATCAGAATTATGTACATTTATGCCACTATATATAATGTGCAAACATATAAATATGTTGACAAATAGTAGTAGCACATGAGCACAAAAAATATGAACAATATATGCCTGTGCTACAGAAATCAGGATTTAATTATTCTACTTTTTAGTCTTAGAAAATAAAATATGTATTATTTATGATTCCCTAGCATATATACTAATGGATGAGGAATGATTTTTATTAGCATACATATATATATATATATATATATATGAAAAAATTTCTCAATTTTCAATGAACCAAGAGTATAACATTACAAATAAATATGCAAATAGACCCATATAGGTTAGACTACTATAGTATCAAAGCAGTAAAATTTCCCATGGCATTCTTTATGAGTTATGAGCTACTTATATAATAATATAAAGTTTTACAAATTTTAGTAGTATATTGACGGTTCACGCACGAATAATTGAATAATTGTATGTAACTCAGTTCCAACCGATAGGGCTTCATTTAGGGCCTTGGTTGGACTGTATTTGTACACGATTTAATAATAAAAAACTTTTAAAAAAAAAGTGCTATTTCAGAACAACAGGCAGTATGCTTTTTGTGCATAAAAATAAATTAATTTTATTACAATTAATATGATTATATGACATTTAATTTTTTATAATTTAATTCTAAATATACAAGTACAGCCACTAAATAAGGCTGTACATGAGTATTTAGAATTGATGAATTTAACCGTTTGAATTAGCCATTGGCAAGATAAAATGCAAATTGTTTTGTTAATATGGTTACCAATACATTGAGTAACCATGGGCACTTTAAAGTATTAAGTCATGAGTACAGTTGCAATTTTAAATTTATCAGCTGTACTGTCATTGCGTGCTGTGATATAGGTAAAATACGTAATTCAATTGTCTGCTGAAGTATGTACATCATGAATTGTGAACTTACAAGGAGTACATGAAGTACTAGGTGTCACAATTATTTTTTATAAATTTAAGGAGGATGTGCCTGTGTATAAATTGTAGCTGACATTTTGATGTGCTGAAATCCCGACTAACAGAGCGTTTATCAAGATTGCCCAAACTGACTAATAAATTAACTCGTTATTCATATTATACATATATACACATGGCACACACAAACATATAAGCATGTCAATAATGCCATTTAATCACATTATGCAAAGCTGCCAAAACTAATGAAGAATTAAGAAACAACTAGCAAATCCGGCAATGCTGAAATGAAGGTCAGTTTAAGCAATCACTCTTATTGCTGTAAGACAAAATTGCCTCAAAACAATATATTTATATGACTTAAAGGTGTACCAAAGTGAATACTTATTTTTAGATGTTATGGTAGTTGTGAATTATTTTGTTATCCCTGTGGCTCAATATTTTTGTACGATGGCTAGTTATTTTAGCGTACAATTAATTTTTTTAGTAAAAAAGTTGAGTTGTAGGTCCGATGGTTGCTTCAAGCCGGCGCGCGGCAGCAGCAGGCGCTGATATGTCAAGAAGGGGGCGAGAGGAGGTTCCCCCAATTCACGGGAGATTCTCGTCATATCAGCGCCTTCTGCTGCTGCCGCGTGCCGGCTTCAAGCAACCAACGGACCTACGACTAAAGTTTTTTATTAAAAAATTAATTGTAAAATAACTAGCCATATTACGAAAATATTGAGCCACAGGGATAACAAAATAATTCACAGCTACCAGAATATCTAAAAAAAAAAAAAAAAAAAAAAAAAATCACTTTGGTAAACCTTTAATCCAAGCAAATTCTTAATTAAAAATAAAAATTATTGGAAAAATTTTCTAGTTTAATTTAAAATAAATTTATAATCAAATTATTAAAAAATGTCCAAAGTTAATAGCAATAAATTCATTCTAGTTATATCTGACCCATGTTTGAAATAATAATACGAAAAATATTTCAGATTGGATCGTTGTTCACTTTTTTTCTTCTTCTTTTTTTTTTGAGGCAATTAAAGTAAAGTGCGCGCTAGAAAAAAAAGTTGAGTTAGTATTTTCTAAAAATAGTTCAAGTCGTCCTCCATATCAAACCAAAATTAAAAAAATTCTATCTCAAATAGGTTTGCCAGAAAAAAAATTCCAAAGTCAGAGTGAACGCGTCGCTTAACATGGGGCCTTACCTGACAAAAACCCTCGAATATCTCGAAAAAATACACCGTTAGGTGGTTTGAAAAAAATATAGTGATGTTCTATGACCCAAGCTTTAACCAAAAACCGATTAAAAAAAAATTCTCTCAAATCCATTTTTCCGTAAAAAAATCAAGAAAATCTACCATGTTAATTCCCATAAGATTTTTTATTATTTTTTTTTACGGAAAAATGGATTCGAGCGAAATTTTTTTTAATCGGTTTTTGGTTAAAGCTTGGGTCATAGAACATCACTATATTTTTTTCATACCACCTAACGGTGTATTTTTTCGAGATATTCGAGGGTCTTTGTCAGGTAAGGCCCCATGTTAAGCGACGCGTTCACTCTGACTTTGGAATTTTTTTCTGGCAAACCTATTTGAGATAGATTTTTTTAAATTTTGGTTTGATATGGAGGACGACTTGAACTATTTTTAGAAAATACTAACTCAACTTTTTTTTCTAGCGCGCACTTTACTTTATATATATATTTATTATTTTAGTAGTTTTTCTTTTTTTGTGATACATACTCTGCAATTAATGAACATTTTTCTTATTAGATTTAATGCAATACAGTAAAATCTTGAATTTACGAAATTCGCGATTTTACCAACTATTTTCTCAGTCCCGAACAGTTAGATAGGGAAATGCATGTAAAATAACCTTGTATTTACAAAAACTATCATGACGATATGTATTTTGTTTGGGACTTCAGTTTTATCATTAGTTGCATTAAATTTATAATTCCTAAAATGTAAAAATATATTCAATGTGGCTAATAATATTAATTTAAAGAATTGAGACACTCAATCTGCTCAGATTTAGTGTACTAAAATTAAGCATAGACATTGGAGCGGTCGACAGGGTTATTGTAAAATCCTGATCGGTATGTAATGTTGCTACATTAAATATTAAATTTGAATACATATTAAATAATTTTATTGATTAAGTATAGTGTAAGCCTAAGTCTTATTTTCTTGTACTTCAATAACATAAAAATTATTTTAGCATTTAAGCATTTATCTCTCACTCTCTTTTAGATCATGTCTGAAGTAGAAACTGTGTGTTCAATTAATTACATTGAGCCATAGCAAAATCAAACAAGACTCTTCTGTGCTCTAAAACCTTATTGGCAACAAGAATAAAGACAACAAAGTTATACATAATAAAAAACTACAAAATTGTAAAGTTTGGGACCGTGTCCCTTCCCCAGTAAACTACACAGTAGTATCCTAGCACTGTGTATAATAATTACTGCAGTAGTGGTGAGTGGTGAATTAGACAACCTGTAATGTTTACCTTTTTTTACCTGTGCGATAAAGGTGAACAGGGTGGGTTACTTACTTCACTACTCGCCCTTATTACTGCATATACAAATATTTTGATTTGTTTTGGAAGGTTGACTTGATTATATTATAAGATAGAACTATATATGTCAATTTTTCCACAATGCAAATTTGGGAGCCTTGAGGTACTACTAAACTGGAGGGAGGGCTGGAGTGGGGTGGTGATAAATGGATGTTGTAATATAGTATACTGTATATTACAGCTCTTTGGATCTGCACAGTTCATAGAGATACAATTTTTTGTTGACTAAGAGAAACAATGTATGACATGTAAAATAAGATTTCCGTTCACTGAACCTAAATTTTAAATGAGATTACGTATCAAAAAAGCAAGAAAAGAGAAACTGACTTTTCCTTTTTCCTGTCATCATCACAAAGTTTCATTAACAATTAATAATAGCTACAAAAATTATTGTTTGACATACTTTTACATGCTGACCATTATAATAAAACAATTTTTAAATAATAGAGGTAACATAGAAATTGGAGATTCTAACCAGAGCGTACTTGAGTAGGAGGCCACAACCCAGCCGGCGCGATCATCATCTGTCGAGACATTAGCCGTCTGGAATTTAAAAAATAACATGCAATGTAATCAGGAGGAAATATTTTTTTTTAAATATTTACTTGATATTAATGAAGGTGTCTTGTAGTGCGATAATACTTCAATGTAGTCTCCCGTTTGCTAATTATTTTATTTAGTTCATAAATATCATACTTTCTTGAGAAATAAGACGGTAAAGTTAGGGCGGGAACTTGGTTCTATCTTCCAAGCTTTAGTAATGTATCATGACGTCACGAAATATTGAAAATACAAAAGTACTTGAATCAACTTTCATACATTATTTTCGATGTAGTAAATAACTTTACTTGATATATACTAAGTATAGAAATTGCAATTAAGTAAAGTGAAAGTCACTCGCTATGAAGAAAGGCTTTCAATGTTCATATGACGTCATCGCCAGTAAACTGACTTTTATTACTTCGCGCATGGCGGCGCATATATGCACAGATGTAACAGAAGTAGCAGAAGTCGGGTTCATAAAAGTTTAATTAAAGTGTATTAATATTGTTTTTGCGTGAAAAAAAAAGGTTGTCCAGTAAGATTAAACTATATTAGAGTTAAACTTGTTTCATTTTCAAAACTCTAGCATACAGCGTAATTGTCGTAAGCCGCGACCAAAGTGAAGTCCTCTCCCATTTGATTACACGCAAACCTGCTGCTCAGTAGGACGGCTATTGAAAAGTGGGCGCGGTCGTGCTGTGGCCTCCTAATCCAGTTCGCTCTGTTCTAACAATATAGAGCCTAAACAAATTGATTCAAAGTCTTATTGAATTTGTTTAAAGAAAGAAAGGAATTTTAAAATATTGAATAGGGTACCACAAATTTCAAAAGTTTTATATTGTATGCAAAGTTAAATGACTTAGTACTCATCTGAAAATATTGAGGCATTAATAATTTGCATATAACTTCATAAAACTGGTATTCTCAAAACTCTTTATTAGCTGAAGTATAATAACAACTACAGAATTCTAAAACCAAAATAATGTTTATACTTCTATATTTCTTTTACTTTTTTTATGTAGTATTTATCCTTAGTTTCAAACATTTAATGAATCAAACTCCAATTTTTACTTTGACTTGAAGAACATACATAAATGAAGAACTTGCAATATTTTCTGTCAATTAACAAGAGCTCTGAGAAAAATAAATTTAAAAAGCAGCTTTTTTGTTGATATCACATCATGGCTAGGTTTTTTGTTTTTTTCCCATATATTCTAAGATATCTCATCCCCTCCGCAATTTTCAATTAGCGGCTCTGCGCATGCGCCAACATATCTGACTAAAGTCGTGATCCATCCTCCAACATGAAACATGTCTGAACATATGTTCAGTGAAAGGGAAAAAATATGTCTAGATATCTGATTTTTGGTACAAAAAAAAAAAAAAATGTTGCCAAGGCAGATTCAATTAAAAAATTTTAAAGTTTTATGCAAAATCCTTAAACACCTCAGGACAGCACAAAGTGCCTTGTTTGTGAGTATTGTCACAGCCTATAATGGACGTGTGATGAACCAGCGATTTTGGGATGGCTAGACTAGGTGCTCTTTTTTACCTTCCTGAAAACTGACAATTTGCATCTTTTTGTCTCTTGGAGCTGAAGGAGGAGCAAAATTTGTACTTTCCTAGTGTGTACATAACAAAAGAAATCTAAATTGTTGCAAACTTATTAACAGTTTAAAGAATTGAAATGACTAATTTAACTAAAAATGTTTAGGCAAAAAAAAAAAAAAAAAAAAAAAAAAAAATCTAGTTTTTTTAGTGTTCGAGTATTTTTTTAAAGATACTGATTTCACTAAAAGCTACCACCTACAGAAGTCCTCTACTAAAACAAAGTTACTCTAAAAAAAATAAATAAATAAATAATAAATAAATAAAAATCTATACAAATTTTGGATTTTTTTAAAACAAAAATTAATGCCATAATTTAAGGAAGGTATTCAACAATTTTTAGAGTGGTTCACCAGCTACTTATTCTTAGTTTTTTGTCACTGACAATAACCCTTAACATCATTATCTATTTAATTATATTACTTAAACCTTATTATACATGTGATACATTAATTAATAAACCTGTTTATCCATAAAAAAATTATCTCAAATCTATTACAATATGAGAAGAAAATGAACATATCAGAAATGTATTAGAAATAAATTTGTTGCATTTCCATAAATGTAGCAAAATTGGCACAAATTGAAAGAAGAAAATACAATACGTGATTCTGGTCTGACTATTTAACTAGAGAAACCATATTAGAATGTGAATGCAAGCATTACAGATTGCTTTATAATTAATATTAGTTCAGTCCACACACAATTAGGTGCTGTGCTGTGCTAGTAAACAGACACTGTAGTGCACTAATCTTCTCTCCATCCTCTATGGCTCAGTCAATTGGCAGAGGTGATGCAATCACCACATGAAAGGAGATCATCACAGGAAACGTAGTGCCGCTCTTCACCTTAGCCAGTGGCACCTGCAGTGAGATAGCACAAATCATTAGCCACAGCTCTACCAAATGTGACAATTTTATTACATTTCCATGAGACAAACAGCAATCTTTCATGTCCGCCAAACACTAACTTACACCAGAGTACATCATAGTTCTAAAAACAAAGAATACAACATTTTACCAAAAATTGTTATTAAATTAAAATCTCATGTAAAAAAAAAATAAAAAAAAAGAAAAAAGTAGCGCTTTTTGGTCCATTCTGGATTAACAGTCGAATCAAATCAATAATAATTAAGTGGCCGGATTTTTAAGCTTTTAATGAATTTTAGCAATACATAGCACATCAACACTCATACAAAATGTTCATGAATCATGCATTTCCATGGTCAAAAACAGTATTTTTTTAGAACTTAAAAAAGCTTAAATTAGGGGTTTTAAACATTCAAAAATTGCATTTTTTTAGGTCTTTTGGGCTTAAAATGCACTTTACCTCTTACCTTAGCAAAATGCTAAAAATGAACAATAATGAATGCAAGGAACTTAAGCCAAGAAATCTTGTGTAATGCAATATTTCATTTGATTTTTGAATCCAATACAGTTTTCCCACTACCAAAAGGGGTCCAGCTCCACTATTGACAGTATTGATAATATTGAGCATATATTCACGTTTAGTTTAATGTTTTTAAAATTTGGTGCAGAATAATGCACGGTTATATATTGATAAAATAAATAATAATTAGTTTTGCAGAAAAATGCTGAACCCAGAAAAAGAAAAAAAGATATATTTTTACAGAATATTTTTCCCCCTCCCCTAGTTAATATTATAGCTTAAGGAAATGCAACAATCATCTTTCCTCAATTTTGCGCGATAGCGCCACATTTGCCATAGTCCTTAAAAATAGGTGAGAAAGTGGGGCAACTTTTGGCCCATTTTGGGATTTTTTGGATTTTTTTTCGGGACGCTAAAAATTCACGAAAGTGCAAACTCGCGATGGCACAAAGAAGTGGTAGAGAAAAAGTGAAAACGTGTAAAATCGTCAAAAGAGTAATAAAAAATTATTGGCCGAAAAAGAATTTTGAAAATCTCAAAATTACTCGAAATTTTCCCAATTTTTTCGATTTCTGAAAATTCGAAAAAAATTTGACGAAAACTGGCCCAAGCTTTTGCGAGCGCGCCATTGGAACTTTTGTTCAAGGAAACGAGAACTACAAGAAAACTGTTTTCACTTATTTCTCGTAAATCCGGGACGCTAATTAGGGCACCCCGAAAAAATCGCATTTTCGGTATGCTGTAACTTAAGAGATATGCGCGGTAGCGCAAGAGTTCTGTGAAACAAAATAGGCCTAAAAACCGTAAAAATGAGCTCAATTTAAAAAAAAAATCGAAAAAATTAATTTTTCTGGGGGGCGCAGTATTTTGAATTTTCAGCATAGGGAAATACGGCTTAAAAGGGGTCATTTCCGGACGCTATAGCTCAAAAAGTTGCAGAGATATCGAATTTTTGAGAAAATTTGTAGGTTTTTAAATGATCCAAACTGCAAAACTGCTATTTTGAAAATTTTGAGTTTCGATTTCCAAAAACCCTGTTTTCCAGGACACGTCCTCAAAAATCGGGCGAACTAGCAACATTTTACACGTCGCAACCGTAAAATAGTTGTGCGCCATAGTTTTTTACACCTTCTATTAAATTTTCAAAACTATTCGGACCACTCTTCGTTTAGTTGTGGCGCCCGAAAATTGAAATTTATTTTCGTCTCATTCCTCCATAAGGATTAACCCGGGAAATTTTGAGAAAAGTTTAAATTCCCGAATTTCATATTTTTATATTTTTTTTCCGACGTAGTTTTTCACTAGGAATCCGAATATGGTCTCAAAATTGAGCTACAACAATTAGAAAATTAGAAAAAATACACAAAGTATTGAAATTTTTTTGGACCCTCACTTTTTTCAAAAATTCGTTAATAACTCAAAATTTTGAACGTTTACCGCTTTTTCGTGGACACCGTTGGAAAGCCAGGTAAATTTAGCTCCAGGGAAGTTGAGTCCGAAGACTCCAAAAGTTTTCGAAAAAATCACAATAAATCGCAAAATTGAAACATGATTTTTAAAAGATTTTTTTCATTTTATAGAAATAGCAATTTCGGGTTGTTCTTTTTTTAATAACTTTTTTCGTATCCATTTTTGGGCAAAACGGTGACGACTCTTTGGTCCAGGCTACACTCAAACCTATGCCTGCCCCAAACCTACTTTTTGGCGAGCTTTTTAGCGGTGTGCTCAAAATTAAGATCAAACTTATGGTTTTCGACTTATGGCACGTTTTGAAAAATGCAATCTTTCTCGGCGTCCCGGATTTTTTTTTTCGGGACACCGAATTTTGAAACTCAATTTTCCTGATCCAATTTTTTACGCTCTTTCGATTGGTACGTGCCATAAAATTAGCCATAAGTTTCATAAGAACGGAGATAATTGAGGGAGAAGGTTAAAAAACGTGGTTTTTATTTCTCTTATGGCGTTTACGGATTAAATATGTGTTATCGCAATAAATGTATGGATATTATTATGCAACCACTGCCATAACTTGAAATCTTATGGGACTAGCGTTGCCAAACTTTCACATAAGATGCATAAGGGGGATGCACCTATCCTGCTATGTTTTAGCCTTCAACCAATCGATCTTGCAACAATTTTAGGCGAGGATCTTTGATCCGAGCGCTATTTGAGTGTACTTTGCATGCTTCGTCCACTCTCCAGCATTCTACATTTTGCGAGGCTGTGTTAGCAGCCAAGCTGTGTTTGAGTAATACTAGGTTGTCATAGCTACCATTTACTAGGCTTCAACTTTAATTCAGTTTCAATTTAGCAGCTTACAAAGCGAGGATCTTTGATCCGAGCGCTGTTTCACTGCACATTTGCTTGCTAATATAATCACGCTTCACCCGCCCACAATTTACAGCGAGGCTGCGTTAGCAGCCGAGCGCCATTGAATTGGACCTATGAATGTTGGCTAACCTTCGTCTGCCCGACAATTTTAAACATTTGCCAAAATGAAGCACAACGTTCTTCTAATAAAAGGAATGTGTTGACATACTGACTTGAATAAAGTGACCAACCCTATGCAACATTAAACCAGATCGAAAGTCTCTTCTTACCGAATCAAAGACCGGAAGTTAGCGGTGAAGGCTGGAAATTCAAATTCTGGGACTGAATTCATTTTAATTATAGTTCTTTTGGTGTTTGCGATGTCGTTTGAATATATTGTTGGGGATGACGTCACCATTGTTGATTTTTGACTCCATGGCAACTATTTTTTTTTATTGTTGGGCGAGCAGCAAATTCATTTTTTTTTTTTTTTTTAATTTCGCCGGCCGCCGTTGACGTTCTTCAATCTTTTAGTAAACTTTTCGGCATTTCAAGGTAATTTTGACATACAAATTTTTAATACATACCCTTTAGCCCACCTAAAATCACCTCAGGAACCCCATTTTCAGGTTTTCAAATACCTAATGTAAATAATAATGCCGTGAAATTCAATTTTTTTCTCTAATTCACCCTATTTCTTCGATCGATTTCCCCCATTGTGTTTGGTGCTAACTTATAACTGACCACTTAATTAATGGCCACTGCATAGTAAGACAACTTTAAAGTTGTCCCACTGTACTTGTTATTGCAGCATGAAGGGCATTGGGTGTAGCACCGGTAGTTGGCAACACTGACGGATCTTCACCATGTTAATTTTTTATCATTGCTCCTCTGAGTAATTTTTATGCTAGAGCTAAGCTGATTGCTGTAGCATCAAGATAATTAGTAGCCCAAGTGCACAATTTGGCTAAATAAAGCCTGATTTAAAGAAAAGTTTTTTTTTTTTTTATATTTTAGAAAAATGCATGTAAATTTAAAAAATTACTAAAAAATACTTTTCTTTAAATCAGGCTTTATTTAGCCATATTGTGCACTTGGGCTACTAATTATCTTGATACTACAGCAATCAGCTTGGCTCTCCCACGCTTAAATTTTGTTGAACAAAATCTTGCTCCAACTAAATTTCACCTAAGCAACTAAATCTAAGTCAAAATTGGCCGTTTTCAGGGTTGCTTTTAGTTGCTGCAATGTAACTTTGAAGAACTCAAGGCAACTAAGATTGCTTTAACTTCTGCTAACCAATATAAACTTGCTCTTAAAGCAACTAAAAATAACTGGATGGGGATAACTCCATACAACATTGTGTAACTCAAGGATTACAATGAAAATAAACATAAAACAACTGATTAATCACAACAAATTTCAACCTTTATTAACACGACATGATTCAATTAAATACAGCTGGCAATAACAAATTTCAACATACATTCAGACAACTGATTACAACAACATCTAACTAAAAGTTTCCCCATGCCGTAGCAGGGGTTGCCCAATCTGACCCAACTCATTTCAACTTCATGAAACAAAATCCAACCAGCCTTCTGGCAAAATAAATCCTGGGTCCTCCCCCATCTGACCCAACTGTTTCCAACAAAATTATAACGAAATCTAACTAGCTTTCTGGCAGAATTTATACTGGGCCCTCCCCCCTCTGAACCAACTCATTTCAACAAAATTACAATGAAATCCAACTAGCTTTCTGGCAGAAATAATACTGGACCCTCCCCCATCTAACCCAACTCATTCCAACAAAATTACAACGAAATCCAACAACCTTTCTGGCAGAATCAATACTGAACCCTCCCCCATCTAACCCAACTCATTCCAACAAAATTACAATGAAAGACAACTAGCTTTCTGCCAGAATCAATACTGGACCCTCCCCAATCTGACCCAAATCTCCTCAAATAAATTACAAGCAAATTTTCTGCCATTCATACACTTTTACCAGTTCCCCGTTTTCACTTTGTTATTTAAAACTGCTCTTTGGAACTACTGAGATAAACCTTGAACTTCTTGAATTTTTGGCAGACCACTCATCATTCGGTAGAAGGCTCGTTGGCAGCGATCATGATGCCCTGTTGAAATTTAAAATAATTTAGACACTCGCAATGTAAACATGAGTCGTATAAGTAAATTATACAAATGTGTGGGTGTTTGAAAAAACCAATAGAATCCTTATATCAGGTTCTACATCATAGCTGGAACGAAAAATGTCAATATGCTAGCCAGTAATAACCACTGCAATATATGGCCATTAAATAAACATTTTCAAAAAAATTTGGGTTGTTAATTAAATTAAATTTATGTGTTGCTTTAAAGTTTTAAAAAAAAATGGCTTGTATTTTCAATTTAATATCAATGCTGTAATGACAAGAAGCAGCTTCTGCAGGAAATAACTGTTATTAATTTTAGTTTTGAAATCATTAGCCAAGTTTATGACCATCAGCAGTTTTTATAAAATAGGCGCCATCTTGGTTTCATAACATGGCGACAATCAGTACTTGAAGAAATAACACATGGCCGAGACACATTGCCATGACAACGTACAGAAAAAAAAAATTGTTTGTGACTAGCAGCAGGTTCTGTTAAATAGGCGCCATCTTGGTCTTTCATGTAGTGGAAAGTCAGAACTTAATCAAGTAGACACCTACGGGACACTTTGTATCATAATGTGCTGAAAAAATAAGTAACTTTGTGTCTGGTAGAAGGTTCCGCTAAGTGGCACAGCAATTTTAATTACATGTAGTAGCAACAAGTCAGTGTTTGACCAAGCCTCTGAGAAACACTGCCATCATAACTTACTGAAATGCAAGTTAGTTTGTGTCAAGTTGAAGGTTCCGCCAAATGGCAGCCATCTTGTCTAAATTTAGTAGCGACGAGTCAGTACGTAACAAAGAAACAGCCTCCGAGAACACTGCTATCATAACATACTGAAACGCAATTGAGTTTGTGTCTTGTTGAAAGTTCTGCTAAATGGCAGCCATCTTGTTAAATTTAGTAGCGACAAGTCAGTACCTAACAGAGGAAGAGCCTCCGAGAGACTTTGCCACCATAACGCACTGAAATGAAGGTGAGTTTGTGTCTAGTTGAAGGTTCCGCTAAATGGCAGCCATCTTGTCTAAATTTAGTAGCGACGAGTCAGTACGTAACAAAAAAACAGCCTCCGAGAACACTGCCATCATAACGTACTGAAATGCAAGTGAGTTTGTGTCTCGTTGAAAGTTCCGCTAAATGGCAGCCATCTTGTTAAATTTAGTAGCGACGAGTCAGTACTTAACAGAGGAAGAGTCTCCGAGAACACTTTGCCATCATAACGTACTGAAATGCAAGTTAGTTTGTGTCAAGTTGAAAGTTCCGCTAAATGGCAGCCATCTTGTCTAAATTTAGTAGCGACGAGTCAGTACGTAACAAAGAAACAGCCTCCGAGAATACTGCCATCATAACGTACTGAAATGCAAGTTAGTTTGTGTCTAGTTGAAGGTTCCGCTAAATGGCAGCCATCTTGTCTAAATTTAATAGCAACTAGTCAGTACCTAACAAAGAAACTGCCTCCGAGACACTTTGCCATCATAACGTACTGAAATGCAAGTTAGTTTCTGTCTAGTTGAAGGTTCCGCTAAATGGCAGCCATCTTGTCTAAATTTAATAGCAACTAGTCAGTACCTAACAAAGAAACTGCCTCCGAGACACTTTGCCATCATAACGTACTGAAATGCAAGTAAGTTTGTGTCTAGTTGAAGGTTCCGCTAAATGGCAGCCATCTTGTCTAAATTTAGTAGCGACGAGTCAGTACGTAACAAAAAAACAGCCTCCTAGAACACTGCTATCATAACATACTGAAATGCAAGTGAGTTTGTGTCTCGTTGAAAGTTCCGCTAAATGGCAGCCATCTTGTCTAAATTTAGTAGCGACGAGTCAGTACGTAACAAAGAAACAGCCTCCGAGAATACTGCCATCATAACGTACTGAAATGCAAGTTAGTTTCTGTCTAGTTGAAGGTTCCGCTAAATGGCAGCCATCTTGTCTAAATTTAATAGCAACTAGTCAGTACCTAACAAAGAAACTGCCTCCGAGACACTTTGCCATCATAACGTACTGAAATGCAAGTTAGTTTGTGTCTCGTTGAAGGTTCCGCTAAATGGCAGCCATTTTGGTTAAAATTAGTAGCGACTAGTTAGTACTTGACAGAGGAAGAGCCTCCGAGATACTTTGCTATCATAACGTACCCAAATTTAAGTTAGTTTGTGGCTGGTAGTAGGTTCTGTTAAATGGCAGCCATCTTGTTTACATTTAGTAGCAACAAGTCAGTACTTGTCCAAGGAAAAGCTTCCCAGACACACTGCCATCATAACGTACTGAAAAAACTAGTTAGTTTGTGTCTGGTTGTAGTTTTCATTAAATAGCAGCCATATTGGTTTTATAATGTCAGAAACAGTCTCCGAGACACATTCACATTGAGTATAATATGAAACATTAATAAGTATATCAACCAACAAAATAATTTCCCAATTATAATAATATTTACTATTTATAATATAGCCCTCAAAGTAAAAAAAGAAAAAAAAATCACAATCATTATTTTTAGTTGGTCTCTAATTTATTCATTCACTACGTTCACATGACGATTTTTAATATGGATCCGTTGACGACACCTCATAAGAATAACATTATCCGTGGTCAACGAATACGTATTAAACATCGTCATGTGAACCTAGTAATTGTGGAATAAAGTCACGAAAACTACAGACCGAGGACTCACCGTGGTTGTCCCTAGTGTCGATTGGCTGCATCTGTGTCCTCCGTCACCTGGCCGGGGGTGCGTCCCTGCCTGATATGCTGGGAGTGCAGCAGCCAGACACGTTGGCAGGGAGATTGTCTGGTGGGTTCTCGTCTCCCTCTCCTCCTTCCTCATCAAGCGAGGACGTCACTGAGATTGGACGCTGCATCAGACACCGCCTCCTCGAGATTGTCACTCACATTACCTGTTGACACTGCACAAGACGGAATCAGCACATCATTGAAAAAAATTTAGTAATTTAGGTTTAATTTTCAAAAAAGGTGTAATATTTCTTTAACTTTATTTTGTCAAAAAGAGAAATGAATTATTAAGACTTGAGACTTTCTACTCTACAATTAATTTATCCTTTTTTTTTTTTTTTTTTATTCCCCACAAACACATAATTCTGGGTTATATTATTTACAGTAATTTTTGATAAAACATTCTGTTTATTAGGTTAAATGCAAATGTTACTCACCAACAGATCCCTCGATTGTCAGCGTGCCAGTCCGGAAATGGAGGAAGGGGGGGGGGGGGGAAGAGGGCGGCGGGGACAGATTTGTCCACCTCATTGTCCTCGCCCAGCACGGCCAGTCTCCACCCACCATCACCAACGATCGGCAATCTGACCAAACAAGAGTCGTCACGTCACACCACACATCAGTACAGTACTGTACTTCGGAATACACAGCTGCAGTACATAAATTATTATCGCCTCAGAATATAAGTGTTACATAAGCCATGAGGTTTTGATGCTTTATTGTTAACCTTATGCTTTATGTACAAAAGGTCCATAATGGCATCAAAACCTCGTGGTGGTTAATTTATATGACACTTATATCACGAAATATATAAATTTTTAGTAAAATAGAGTGAGCATGGAGTACAGTATGTAAGGAGTAAGGACAGAAAAAATAAATAAATAAAATTTGCAAAGCTGGGGAATAAAAATAATTACTTTATATGTCAAGTTTCAGTATATTACTGTATTGTAAAAAATAACTCGAATAAAAACTACGTCCCAGCATTTGCTGAGGTGAGACTGAGGGAACCGTGGAAAGCCTTGGTAAGGACGGACACCTTTACATTTTATTACTGGAAGAACCACACACAAGTGCATCACTGCACTGGGTAGAAAACTAGATAAATTTACCCAAGGGAGGAATGTAACTTTTACTTGAAACAGCAACTTATTACATGGTGATTAATAAGAGCATCATTATATGCATATATATAGGAGTAAATTGGACCTCTATATTATAGTAGTGTGTCTAACAAACAATATTTAACAACATAACATAACCCTAATGAACTGACCTGCAAAGTTCTGCCGAGACGGTTAGGATTGGCAGCTTCGGTGAGTCAGCAGCTTGCTAGGAGCGCTGTGATTACAGGCGTACTTGGTCGGTTGTGCAATATATTTGGCTCCACACGACAACAGACAAATTGAAGTACTGCAAACACGGGTGAGCACAAGGTGAGGTACAGTCACCGTGAGACAGTAGCAACTTCCAAGTGTTGCTCGGAACACAAATTTTCATCACACTAATTTTCTGCTATGAACCGTGAAGCCTTTTTTTTTCTTTTTGAATGAAAATAGTTAATTCTTTATATAATATAGACCATTGAGAAATACATCCAAGCTTTACAAGATCACTGTGCATACATGATGTATGCATATCATATGCATACATGATGTATGCATATCATATGCATAATATGCAAATGGAATATGCATACTTATCATATCAAATACTGTACAGTACAGTATGCATACCTATTTTTCAGTTGTGCACACTGAAATCAGGACATTTAATGTATGCATACCGACTCTATATAACAATAAATTTTGCACCAATTTTTAATTGGCATCAGGCTAAAAATAAGACTAATTTTGCATAAAATATTACCTCAAAAAAATCATATATATGCATATTATATGCTTTGGGTCTTTTTCAACGCCGACTTTTCGCTCTTGAGTGAAAAGAAATTCTTGGGTAAGTTGGGTTCAAATCATGAAAAAGAGAAAGCTCAAATCATGAAGAGCTTACATTACACACAAAAGGGACGCTGTACGTCACTGAACTCACCGTAAAGCGTTTGCACGGAACTCATAATAATTATCGTATTCAGTATTCACTGCAATTCACCAACACGAGTTCCAACTGCCATATTGTTTTTCACGTTTGAATAAAAAAAAAAGTGAATGACGGAAACCGCATACCGCGGAAAAAGACGAAAAACACCGAAATCAGCCGAAAAGGTAAAATCGTAAAATCACACCATCAAATAAGGCGGGAATTTTAAAGAGCAATTGCACCGATTTGCACGGATAAATTATACACGTGGTAATTAATTACAGATAATAAAAATAAAAACAATTAATTTAATTATACATCGATATCTATAAGGTGTTATGAAAATTATTAAACGAGAGGCTGCGTCGATACATTATAATTATAATATTATATATTATATTATTATTTCTCTCTGTATATATCGATATCGACTTAATTGTATACCTTAATTGACCTCTATATATTATATACATATATAATATATATATATATATATACATATATAATATATATGGGCTCTTAAATCTATATTTGACGCAATTAATTATGGTGTCGTTATATAATAAATCCATATATGTATATACATATATTTATATAGAGTAATAATTTCCGACTGCATGTTGGTCGTTAATTAAGTGTCTCGATCGTGTTGCATAATAAAATGAATAACATAATTGCATATTATTTATACATTTTTTTAATTTTTATAAATTTAAGTTTTTTTTAGCCTCTTAATTGTTTGCAAATTGTTGCATATTATATAGTAAAATAGTGAATTGCCTCAATTTAATGGATTAAATTGTCCCTCATTGCTACAAAATTCTTGTTTTATAATTTTGTTTCAAAAGGGTTTTTTTTTTACTGGAACTAAAACAGCCCATCGTCATTGCTGTGTTTTTTTTTGCAAATTTTTAATTGAGTGTTGTTGCAAAAGTGTTTTCTTTTTTTTTTTGTTAGAACTAAAAAGTCCGTCATAGCTATATATGTTTTTGGCAAATTTTTTTGATGAGTGTTGATGCAAAAGAGTTGCTTTTTGTTGTAACTAAAACAGTCGTCATTGCTGTGGTTTTGGCTAAATTTTAGTTGAGTGTTGTTGCAAAAGAGTTGCTTTTTGTTGCACAATAAAAAACCATCATTGCCGTGGTTTTCGCAAATTTTTAGTTGAGTGTTGTTGCAAAAGAGTTGCTTTATGTTGTAATTACAGCAGCACATCATTGCTGTGGTTTTCACAAATTTTTAGTTGAGTGTTGTTGCAAAAGGGTTGCTTTTTGTTGGACTGAAGACAGCCCATCATTGCTGTGGTTTTGGCAAGTTTTTAGTTAAGTGTTGTTATAAAGAGTTGTTTTTTGTTGGCAACAACAAGGTCTCTTATTGCTACAAACTATAGTTGAGTTTTGTTGCAAGGGTGTTGTCATATGTTGAAACAAATTATGCCCAACTTTTGTTGAATTCTGTTATATCACATTGCATTTCTCCATTTAACACTTTTGTTGACATGCATTGGGTTACGTTGTTTTTAAATTAAAATCTGCAGTTAGAAGAAGATAAAATCCTTTGAAAAAGAGGGCTCAGAGGTTAAGTTAATTGAAGTTGCTTTGGTTTGATTTTAAAATGACATTTTTCTTTTGTGTTGAGTTGCTCCAAGTTTGAAAAATGCCTTGTTTGCCAAAGTTTAATTATGTTGGATGCTTCAAAGTTAATATTGGATATTTTATGTTAGTTTACATTGTGGGAAAGTACATTTATAATTGGGTTATAATGTGTTATTTTTATTTTCGTTAATCTGAGATACATGGTGTTGTAATGAGTTGTCTATTTCGAGTTGTAGGGAGTTAAAAGGTTGTCATCCAACTGTTTTAGTTAAAGTGAATTTGAATATGTTGTGCGTAAAAATCAAGATTGGAGAATATTCTGTTCTCAGTTTGAATGAGTTAAAATTCTAGAAAAAAAGCAACTAAAGTCAGCAATATTTTAGTGTGGGCTAGCATAAAAATTACTCCGAGGAGCAACGATCAAAAATTAACATGGTGAAGATACGTCAGTGTTGCCAACTACCGGTGCTACACCCAATGCCCTTAAAGAGTTAAATTTCTTTAACTAATATTTTTTTGTTGATTTTTCAAATTATCTTTTTTCTTAGTCGTAGCCATTGAAATTTTTGAGTGAAAAAATGTTTGCTGTTAGCATTTTGTTGGTCAAATTTCTTCTTTTTTTTATCACTCAGTTAAGGTAGAGATAATGTCGGTCAGCTGTTTTTTTAGCTCCATTTGATTAACGTGTAAACCTTAGCAAATTCACAAAAATTCTGATTTTTTTTTGAGAGGCAGATATTAGTGCCTAAAAGCCATAGAAAAAATTTCAAAACAATTTAACGAGCCAATTTTTTTTAATTAATTTATTTAATTTTCAGCATTGGGCTTTCTCATGGAGAGACAAAAACTAAAAAATTAATTTAACAAAATCGGCTCGTTATATTGTTTTGAAACTTTTTCTATGGCATTTAGGCACTTAATATCTGCCTCTAAAAAAAAAAATTAGAATTTTTGTGAATTTGCTAAGGTTTACATGTCAATCAAATGGAGCTAAAAAAACAGCTGACGGACGTTATCTCTACCTTAAATTGTTTTAAAGTGTAAAATTGCAACAAAATAAAAAAACTGATTCATTTACTATGAACTTAATATAGCTTAATTTGTAAAAAAAAAAAATAAGAGCTTAATAATTATAAGCACGTTAAACAAGAATTTTAAAGCTTTTAAGGGTAAGATATTATAACACGAACAATCGATTGTTGTAGTCCCATTTGATTAACATGTAAACCTTAGCAACCTCATAATAATTCTGAATTTTTTTTTAGAGACAGTTTTTAGCACCAAAAAAATGTGGAAAGAATTTCAAAACAATCGGACGATCCAATTTTTTTAAATTTTTTTTTTAAATATTCAGTATAGGGCTTTCTCATGGAGACCTAAACTAAGAAATTAATTTAAAAAAATTGGATCGTTCGATTTTTTGAAAATTTTTCCATGTTTTTTTGGTGCCAAGAACTGTCTCTCAAAAAAAAATTCAGAATCATTATGCGCGGTCATTAAGGTTTACTTGTTAATCAAATGGGACTACAACAATCGATTATTCGTGTTATCTTACCCTTAAAAGTCCATTCACTAGTTATGATGAAATGTCTGATCTTCATTTTTCTAATTCTGTAGATAAAAGGACTAAATAATTAAAAAAATAATAATACAGAACAACCAAAAAATTGATCACAACATGGATATTTAAAAAATGAGCAAACATTTCTCGTACCTCCATGTTGTGGATGAGCATAATTTCATTGATGGGCCTCTCAATGATGCATTTCTTGCCCTTGCCAGACACCAGAGTCAGCCTGAAACAAATAAGAATCAAAACTTTAGGTGGATATAGCTTTAACACAGTTATAGGGTTTTCTAGGTGAGTAATCAACAAGACAGAAAGAGACTTTTTAGATGGGGGAAAAAAAAAGAACAATCAAAAATTTAATTTAATATTTTGGTGCAATGGCATCAGCATTGCTGATTGTCCACCTTCCACTGTGTGTGCACTTATATTGTTACATCACTGTTATCTTGTCTCCTGTACAAAGTCTTGTGACAATTTAAAGACACAATATGCTGGTGCATGATGGGAGGATTACTTTCTGAGTTATTATGCTAGCCAGGAAGTGGAGTTTCATCATGACATTGTCAACAAGAAAGTTACCAATAACACCTGTTAGTGGTCAAGCTTGGACTCTATTAAAAAAGTTAGAAGTTTTAATTACTGTCCTGCATTTATATACAATCCACTAAAGACTGGAAACCAAACAGCTTGAGTGTTGTTCCACTTACTTGTATACAATTGAGCGAGAGTGCTGGATGTTCACAAGCTGCCTATTGGTGCTCAAGGTATTCCACTTTAAGCGTAGGTTCTGACCATCAAAGGTGAAGTGCAGATCTATGCCATACTTGTATCCCGCCCAGCGCCAAGTTGCAATAGAGTCATTGTCTAACACTCGGCCAAATCTCATGCACTCACGAGCAAATTCATGGTCCTGCATCATTTTAACACTGAAACAACATTCCGTCAACAATAAGCAATATGATGTGTATATATAGTAGTAGGTAGTACTTTTAAAATACGAATATTTCAATTAATAGACCTGAGTAACTGTCAGGTATTGTATTATTATCTTCTTTCATGAGTGGTAAAATTCTAGAAATGATTTAAATGATAAATTCAGAAAAAAACAAATAATATTAATAATAATAATAATATTAATGGGCATCCAGCTACGGGATGGGCGTAGGCTCTTCCCTGGCTTGCGGTACGTGTCCCCCCGCGCTCAGGAAGGACATGCGGGTTGGGGGTTGCCTTGCGAGTGTGACCTCTGGCCCGTAGCCTGTGGTTCTTGAACCACAGGGCGGCCAGGGCATTGGTTTGGGAAGCCCAAGATGCATCCCCACCTCTAAGTGCCCTGGTTAAAGGCATCCAGCACCCAAGAGTGCTAGCGGAAATGCGTCCCACCGCGCCTAGGAGAGGACCTGCCAGAAAGGCTGTATGATGGGCTATTTGCGGGTGTACCCGGGAAGCTCTCGTTGCCCGCAGCTGAGTAGGAGACGCTGGATCGTAACATCGCCAACAGGATCAGCGGGCGCCTTCATCTTGGCCCAATTGGGCCCGGTGCTGGCGCTTAACCACCCCAACTAGGTTGGGAGTTAAAAACCCGAATAATAATAATAATAATAATAATAAGCCTGGGTGGGATTTTGCGATCCTTCTCAGCCCATACTCAGGCACTGCCTGGTATGAAGAGTGGACGCTTGTGCCTGTCCCGGTTTCCACTTAGTTAGACAGTCGAATCCTGGCAATGCTGGGGACTCTCAGAGGTTTCCATCTGCCCCTGGGAGGATAAACGTAACGGTCCCTAGCGCAATTTTCGGAGGTTGCGTGAAGGAGTCCCCGGATGGCCGGCGTTGTTAGTTTGCCGGCTGCACCTAGTGGCGGGGAGGTCCGCGGGATCGGCCACCTTACCATCAGGGTGGTTTTGGAGGGAAGGAGGAGGCTGCACTCTTGGGGGGATGGTCATCGGTGCATCTGAACCCCGTTGGGTGGCGGCGGTGGGCCGACGGAACGGTGACTTACTTGACGCAAGTCAGGAGTCGCCGTGTCGGTGGGGGATGGGTAAATGTGGGTGGGGGGTTGGCGCGAGCGCTATGTGGCGTATTCACTGTGGGTGGGGGACTATTCAGTCTCCTGTCTGTCTCTCTTGAGAGCTTACCGAACGGGTGGGTAAAGCACTAATGCCCGACCCCACAGTGAACGGCGCTCGCGGACAGGTCATGGGGACGTAGGAGAGGGTGCAAAGCTCGGTCATGGTGGGGCTAATGGTCACTGCGGTGACACTTTCCATTTGTTTAAGCCCGGGGGTATTGGATCCGGGGCGAATGGATGTGATTCCGTGGAGGCTGGGTAACACCATGATCGAAAATCTGGCACTCCAAGGGGAAAAAAAAATAAAAAAAATAATAATTATAATACATATTAATAAGGCATCCAGCACCCAAGAGTGCTAGCGGAAATGTGTCCTACCGCGCCTAGGAGAGGACCTGCCCGAAAGGCTGTGTGATGGGCTATTTGCGGGTGTACCCGGGAAGCCCTCATTGCCCGCAGCTGAGTAGGAGACGCTGGATCGTAACATCACCAACAGGATCAGCGGGCGCCTTCATCTTGGCCCAATTGGGCCCGGTGCTGGCGCTTAACCACCCCAACTAGGTTGGGAGTTAAAAACACAAATAATAATAAAATCGTCTTTATTATAGAGGCGGGATGTGCTTATGTCTAAACCTTGCCGCGGTGTGGGGGCTGCTTGTGCCGTCGTATATGACTTGTCATATGCGGCGGTCCAAGCTCCAACAGACGGGCTTCTTAGCCTGGGAGGGATTTCGCGATCCTTCTCAGCCCATATCAGGCACTGCCTGGTATGAAGAGTGGATGCTTGTGCCTGTCCCGGTTTCCATTTAGTTAGACAGGCAAATCCTGGCAATGCTGGGGACTCCTCGGTTTCGGCTAATCCCCCGTTCCAGTGGAGTATAATTTAATGGTTCCTAGTCGTTCAACGCAAAGGCCCCCCGATCACGCCGGTATCTCAGATGTGCTGGCAGCACCGAGTGGTGGGGGGCAAGGGAACCAGCCGAGCCATGCGCGGAGGAGGTGGACGGACCGAGGAGCTTTGCAACGAGTTGCTTCTCTGCTATGAGAGTAGTTCACCATTGCGGAGAGGATATATGGCGCGTCTTCACCAGATGTGGCAGCAGCTTCATCCGCAGATGAACGTTTCAGCGCAGAATCTGCGTGACCAAGCCAATTCTCTGCGAAGTCGTCGGGGCCTTCAGCCTGGAACTCTGGCGCAAGCTTATTCAAGCTCCGAATCCTCGGGTTCCAAAGATGAAGGGCAGCAGCCTGCTGTGCCTTTCGTGGAGGAGCCAATTCTTGAGCCATATCCGATTCGAGATTTTGAGGGAGAGCTGCGGGAGGAGATTGTGAACACCAGTCAGAGTTTCTCACGAAGACCATTTCTATGCAAGCCCAGAGGGAAGATCCGGCCTAAACATCTGTCTGCTATGAATGGTGCGCTTGCTTCGTATTTGACCCAAGAGTCCACAATGATGGACTTGAACGTGGCCGTCTTTGCTGCGGCAAAGCTTTTGCTGCCAAAGCAGAAAGAAGGTCCAAGTGCCCAGGAGAAGATCCGGGCGCAAATAGCTGACCTGGAAGAGAAGATTTTGGAGGCCCGAAGAGGTGCGTCAAGGATCCAGAGTGTAGTCGAGTTTGTTCGTTCCGGGAGACCAGCTTCCCGGAAAATGAAGCATCTGTTGGCTTCGATGCGGCAAACCTACAACACTCTGCGCTTCTCGGTTTTGGTGGTAGCAAAACAGAAGTTTCTGGATTGTATTCGCACCATGAAGGCTGTGAAGGAGAGAAAGCTGAGTCGCCTGCGGTGGTTGGAGGACAACGATGTCTTCCTCAACAACACCAGACGTTTCCTGGAAAGGAAAAGACCAGCCCCTCCTGAAAATCCTCCTTCGAGGGAAGCTGTTCGTGCTTTTTGGGCGGGCATTTACGAGGTGGACGCTCCATTCTACGCAGAATCTCAGACTCTTTTGGAGTTTGGAAGACTCTGCAGAAGGTTGCAACCTAACCAGGCTCCGTGTCCAGATATCACAGCTGAGCGTGTTGCAAAATCTCTCAAGGGAATGCGCAACTGGGCAGCACCGGGAATGGATAAAATCCATTTGTTCTGGTGGAAGCATCTCACTGCTGTACATGTGCACCTTGCAAGGCATTTTACTGCCATGGTGCGGGGCACGGAAGAAATACCAGCCTGATTAGTGGAGGGACGTACCAGCTTGTTCCACAAGGATGGCGACTTGTCGATTCCTGCTAATTACCGACCAATCACCTGCCTCAACACCCAGTATAAGACCTTCACTGGTGTGTTGGATGAGATGGTGGGCGATTCCATTCAGCCTGTTTGGATGGAGTTGCACGAACAGAAGGGGGCGAGGCGAGGTCACGAGGGGTGTAAGGAAAACCTGCTTTTGGATAGGTGTGTCTGCCAAGATGCCATCCAGCACAAGCAGAACCTCTCGGTGGCTTGGGTGGACTTCAGGAAGGCCTTTGACATGACATCTCATGGCCTAGTTTTACATCTGCTGGAGATCGTGAGAGTTCATCCGGACCTTGTGAGATGCATCGGGGACCTGATGCCGCTGAGGAGGACCCGGTTCCAGTGTCGAGTTGGAGGCCGGGTAGCCTATACAGACCATGTGGTGTTCAGGAGGGGAGTGTTCCAAGGGTACTGTCTTAGCCCTAGGCTCTATTGCATTTCACAAATGCTTCATTTCTGCGATTCTCAGATTGCAGGACGGTTATGCGGCTGGCCCACCCTCACGTCGGGACCATAAGGTCACCCATACCTTTTTCATGGATGACCTAAAAATTTTTGGTTCGAGCAAAGCCAAGCTCAAGGAGTCACTTGAGGTTGTTAAAGCTTATGCATCAGATACAGGGATAGAGCTAGGAGTCAAAGAGTGCGCAGTTTTGCATATTCTGCGGGGAAAGGTGGATAGCGAGAGGGAGGATGTTGAGTTGACAGACGGGAGCATTATTCATCATCTTGATGCCGAAGCGCGGTACAAGTACCTGGGAGTGAGTGAGAGTCACGTTCAGGATACTGTGAAGTGCCAGGCCGCACTTCGTAACAAGTATGTCCGACGCCAGAAGAAGATTTGGGGCTCCAGGTTGTCGGGTCGCAACAAGATCCATGCGACAAACATTCTTGCTGTCCCTGTCATGCTCTACACGTTTGGATCCATGAAGTGGAACGTGATGGAGCTTAGAGACATCGATTTTACCACGAGGAAGATAATGTCTTCCAGTTTTAGCCACCACAAGAGAGCCTCGGTAGAGCGGGTCTATCTCCCTCGTGAGCAGGGGGGTAGGGGCTTGTTGGGAGTGGAGAACATTTACAATCGGATGGTTTCCTCGACAACTTGTCGAGTAGCAACGAGTGTGGATCCCCATTTGCAGCTTGTGTATCAACATGAGCTGTACAGACGTGGAGCGTTTTTGTTCAGTGCAGCTGAAAGGGCAGCGCAAATCCCTGGGTTAGAGCTGGACTTGGCACAGCCGGATGCGAGGCCAGGCGAGAATCTCGCGGGGTTGCCTCGTGCTGTGGCTAAGAAGAGGGTGTGGGAGGCGGAGTGTAGGATGCTGATGCAAGGGCACATGGAGAAGAACATGCACAGTGTGTTTTTCAAGAACATCGAGAGCTTGGGCCTGAGCAGGGAGCGGACCTTTGCCTTCCTTCAATCCTCCGGCTTGACATCTGAGGCTGAGAGCAATATCATCAAGATGCAAGATGGTGTGTTTGCGACCCTTGCGTACCAGCAGGTCGTGTTTGGGCGTCACTTGGATGCCAAGTGTCGGGCGTGTTTCCGATTCCCCGAGACCACCATGCATCTGCTCTCTGCCTGTTCATTCTACGCCAGGACTCTGTACATTGAGCGGCATAATTCTGCATTGAGAGTGCTTTATTTTCACCTTGGGCACCATTTTGGTATTGACGAAGCGCCTGTCATACCATTCGCTCCGGGGGACATAGAGGCGGTGGTAGAGAACGACCAGGTGAAGATCTTCTGGAATTACTCGTTCCCTACCACTTGCCAGCTCCATGCTACCAAGCCAGACATTGTTCTGCTTGAGAAGCGCAAGAAGGTCATGACAGTGATTGAATTTTCTGCTCCTGCGGAGCACAACATCACTGACAAGTACACGGAAAAGCGCGACAAGTATCGAGACCTTGTCATGGACTTGCGGCAAAGCTATCGGGGACATTCGGTGTCTCTTGTTGTCCTGTTGGTTGGCGTGATGGGTGGGGTGCCTGACACACTACTCTCTGGGCTTCGGCAAGTACCAGGTTGCCGTGGATCCGCTAAGCGGCTGGCGGATGCCATGCAGAAGGCAGTGTTGCTGGGCTCTCTTCGTCTCCTTCGCGCGCATGGGGAGGTTGGGTGAGGTAGACCCATAAAAATAGAAAAGGCAGCCCTGGAGTTTACTGCACGAGAGTGCGGAGCGCCGGGGTCGAGTTTCTCTAGCTGTTAAAGTTGTTAGAGGAGGAATACTCTGTTTTACATGGAGCCTGTACTTTCAACTTTGGCCTGCTAGGGAAAAAAAAAAAAAAAAAAATAATAATATTTACATATTATTATTAATATAATAATATATTATAGCTTGTAGCGTTCTTCACTGACCCGCAGGGGTGTAGTAAGAAGGTCATGGCAGGTATTCGCTCTATTGCGAGAAACATCAGGGTAAGGAGGACGGATAAGGACTATGAGAAAATGCTCCGAGAGAAGGAAGAACAACTGAGACAGCGAATTGCAGCGCTTGGTGCTCGTATTAGGCGATACAATGAGGCAGCCAAGCGAAGACAGCAAGAGAGTCTTTTTGCTTCTGATCAGAAGTTGTTTTACCGGAAGTTGGAGGAAGAGGGCAAAGAGGAGCAGCCTCAGCAACCGCCGACAGCAGAGGTGATGGCAGAGTTTTGGTCATCTATTTGGTCTGAGCAGAAGCAACACTCTGAAGATGCATATTGGTTGCGTGAGGAAGAGGAGGTGTGCAGAGACATCCCGGAAATGCCGGCAGTAAGCATTACACTTGCTGATGGACAGTCTGCTGTTAAGAAGACACAGAACTGGAAGCCGCCGGGTGTGGATGGTATCCACAACTTCTGGTGGAAGTACTTCAAGAGTACTCACCAATCTCTTGCAATCAACTTTGATGCTGCCCTTAGAGATCCGTCAATCTTGCCAAAATTTTGTACTTTGGGAATAACTTACATGAAGCCAAAGTCAGGTGATTCATTGAACCCCAAAAACTACAGGCCAATTACATGTCTTCCCACACTGTACAAGATCTTTACTTCCATTCTGTCGATGAAGATATATGACCATCTTGTCACGAATGGACTTCTTGCTGAGGAGCAAAATGGTTGTCGGAAGGGAACCAGGGGATGTCGGGAGTTGTTGGTGGTCGACACTGTTGTGTCTCAGCAGGCTCGTAGAAAACATCGCAACATCTCAGTGGGCTGGGTTGACAACAAGAAAGCCTTTGACTCAGTGCCTCACTCCTGGCTCCTCTCTGTCCTTCACCTGTATAAGATCCACCCTTGCGTCGTTGAGCTTCTCACTTCTTGCATGAGCATGTGGAGGACTTGTCTTCATGTAAACCAAGGTGGGGTCAGTTACAAGACTAGAGAAATGCAAATTTCAAGAGGTATTTTTCAAGGAGATAGTCTCAGCCCTTTGTGGTTTTGTCTTGCACTGAACCCGCTGAGCAGGATGCTCCGGACCTCTGGGTATGGTTACGTTCTACAGAGGAATCCAGAAGTTCGCATTTCCCACCAGTTTTACATGGGTGATCTAAAGTTGTATGCATCTGGTGAAGACCAGTTGCACAGCATGTTTGAACTTGTCAAAAGTTTTAGTGATGCAATTTGCATGGAGTTTGGTCTTGACAAGTGTGCTGTTGTGCATGTGAGATAGGGGGAGGTTCAAGATCCAAAAGAAGGCTTGCGACTCATGGGAGGCACCGTTATTCAAGACTTGGGTACCGAGGACAACTACAAGTACCTCGGTCTACAGCAGCTACTTGGCATCAAGGATGTAGATGCCGGGAAACAAGTTGAGAAGAAAATGCTGTCTCGTGTCAACAAGGTTTGCAAGTCTTTCGTCAGTGCAAGAAACAAGATTTCAGCAATTAACACTTGGGCTATCCCTGTGGCAGCATATACCTTTGGAGTCGTCAGATGGTCGGAGACGTCGCTGCAAGCCTTTGACAGAAAGATGAGAACTACCCTCACAAAGCACAGGATACATCACCCGAGGAGCTCAGTTGAGAGACTGTACCTTTCACGTCATGTGGGTGGAAGAGGTTTGCTCAACATGGAGGTGATGTGTAATCAGCAGGAGCTGAAACTCCGCCAGTACTTTGTGTCACGTGGTGTTGGATTGCATGCAGCTGTCTGCAATCAGGACCGTGGCTACACTTCGCTACATTGGAGTGAGCAAGAGTTTCAGTCTGCCATCAAGACACAGGCTGAAAGAATTCAGGAGTGGTCAACGAAAGCATTGCATGGTCGGTATGCTGCAGCGTGTTCATCGGATCAGGTGGACACCAAGAGTTCCACTGAGTGGCTGCGGACAAGTGGGCTATTTGCAGAGACGGAGGGCTTTGTCTGTGCCATACAGGATCAGGTCATCAGGACTAGGGCGTATGAGCGACACATCCTCAAAATCAACATTAGTGACCGATGTTGCCTTTGTAAGCAGGCTAACGAGTCTATTCAGCATGTCGCTGGGGGCTGTCCAGTGCTTGCTCCAAAAGAGTACTTAGAGCGCCACAATTCTGTTGCCAAAGTTGTACATCAAGCTTTGGCCAAGAAAGTTGGTCTCATAGAGACGGAGGTTCCGTACTATAAGTGCAAGCCGGAACAAGTTCTCCATAATCAGGATGCAAAAATCCTGTGGGATTCTGCCATCACCACAGATAGAGCTGTTGAAGCAAACAGACCTGATCTTGTTCTCTTCGACAAGAAAGCTCGAACAGCGGTGATTGTCGACATTGCTGTCCCGCTGGACAGAGAATCTTGTGACCACAATTGCGGAGAAAAAGCGCAAGTACCAGCCACTTGCTGTTGAGCTCAAAGACATGTACCAGCTCCGTGGTGTTGATGTAGTTCCAGTTGTAATCTCTAGTAACGGTCTTGTGACCAAAGACTGGTCAGATGCCAGGGAGAAGTTGGCTCTCAAAGAATACCATGTGCGTGTCATGCAGAAGGCTGCTATTCTTGGCACGGCTAACATTGTGCGCAAGTTTTTTGAGCTTGTAGCACCCCTGCATGCTTACCCGCAATCCCCTCTCAAAGTTTGGTACAGGCATTTACACCTTGGCTCAATTGAGCCCGGTGTTTGTGTTATAGTAAAGAAAGTAACAAGAAATAATAATAATAATAATTGATTGACTTGCCCCCACGTCAATCCCTGCATGTTTCTGCATGTGTCCTTTTTTCCTGGGCTGCATTCAAGACGGGATCGGTGTCAGATGCTTTGCATGCTGCGCTGTACCCTGAATTGGTGTTGCGGGTGATTTAGGGTGCCTGTGGCGCCATGTGAGGTGAGACAACTTTCTGTAGGTAGCATGTTGCATGTGTCTCTTTGTCCTACTGCGCGCGTAAGCAAACGGTGATTGGGGGAGATGCATGTGCAAGCACTACAGGGGGATGTGCCTATGTCTGAACCTTGCCGTGGTGTGGGGGCTGCTTGTGCCGTCGTATATGACTTGTCATATGCAGCGGTCCGAGCTCCAACAGACGGGCTTCCTAGCCTGGGAGGGATTTCACGATCCTTCTCAGCCCATATCAGGCACTGCCTGATATGAAGAGTGGACGCTTGTGCCTGTCCCGGTTTTCACTTAGTTAGACAGGCAAATCCTGGCAATGCTGGGGACTCCTCGGTTTGGGCTAACCCCCCGTTCCGGTGGAGTATAATTAAATGGTTCCTAGTCGATCAACGCAAAGGCTCCCCGATCACGCCGGTATCTCGGATGTGCCGGCAGCACCGAGTGGTGGGGGGCAAGGGAACCAGCCGAGCCATGCGCGGAGGAGGTGGACGGAGGAGCTTTGCAACGAGTTGCTTCTCTGCTATGAGAGTAGTTCACCTTTGCGAAGAGGATATATGGCGCGTCTTCACCAGATGTGGCAGCAGCTTCATCCGGAGATGAACGTTTCAGCGCAGAATCTGCGTGACCAAGCCAATTCTCTGCGAAGTCGTCGGGGCCTTCAGCCTGGAACTCTGGCGCAAGCTTCTTCAAGCTCCGAATCCTTGGGTTCCAAAGATGAAGGGCGGCAGCCTGCTGTGCCTTTCGTGGAGGAGCCAATTCTTGAGCCTCATCCGGTTCGAGATTTTGAGGGAGAGCTGCGGGAGGAGATTGTGAACACCAGTCAGAGTTTCTCACGAAGACCATTTCTATGCAAGCCCAAAGGAAAGATCCGGGCTCAACATCTGTCTGCGATGAATGGTGCGCTTGCTTCGTATTTGACCCAAGAGTCCACAATGATGGACTTGAATGTGGCCGTCTTTGCTGCGGCAAAGCTTTTGCTGCCAAAGCAGAAAGAAGGTCCAAGTGCCCAGGAGAAGATCCGGGCGCAAATAGCTGACCTGGAGGAGAAGATTTTGGAGGCCCGAAGAGGTGCGTCAAGGATCCAGAGTGTAGTCGAGTTTGTTCGTTCCGGGAGACCAGCTTCCGGGAAAATGAAGCATCTGTTGGCTTCGATGCGGCAAACCTACAAGACTCTACGCTTCTCGGTTTTGGTGGTAGCAAAACAGAAGTTTCTGGATCGTATTCGCACCATGAAGGCTGTGAAGGAGAGAAAGATGAGTCGCCTGCGGTGGTTGGAGGACAACGATGTCTTCCTCAACAATACCAGACGTTTCCTGGAAAGGGAAAGACCAGCCCCTCCTGAAAATCCTCCTTCGAGGGAAGCTGTTCGTGCTTTTTGGGCAGGCATTTACGAGGTGGAGGCTCCATTCAACGCAGAATCTCAGGCTCTTAAGGAGTTTGGGAGGCTCTGCAGAAGGTTGCAACCTAACCAGGCTCCGTGTCCAGATATCACAGCTGAGCGTGTTGCAAAATCCCTCAAGGGAAAGCGCAACTGGGCAGCACCGGGATTGGATAAAATCCATTTGTTCTGGTGGAAGCATCTCACTGCTGTACATGTGCACCTTGCAAGGCATTTTACTGCCATGGTGCGGGGCACGGAAGAAATACCAGCCAGGTTAGTGGAGGGACGTACCAGCTTGTTCCCCAAGGATGGCGACTTGTCGATTCCTGCTAATTACCGACCAATCACCTGCCTCAACACCCAGTATAAGACCTTCACTGGTGTGTTGGATGAGATGGTGGGCGATTCCATTCAGCCTGTTTGGATGGAGTTGCACGAACAGAAGGGGGCGAGGCGAGGTCACGAGGGGTGTAAGGAAAACCTGCTTTTGGATAGGTGTGTCTGCCAAGATGCCATCCAGCACAAGCAGAACCTCTCGGTGGCTTGGGTGGACTTCAGGAAGGCCTTTGACATGACATCTCATGGCCTAGTTTTACATCTGCTGGAGATCCTGAGAGTTCATCCGGACCTTGTGAGATGCATCGGGGACCTGATGCCGCTGTAGAGGACCCGGTTCCAGTGTCGAGTTGGAGGCCGGGTAGCCTATACAGACCATGTGGTGTTCAGGAGGGGAGTGTTCCAAGGGGACTCTCTTAGCCTTAGGCTCTATTGCATTTCACAAATGCCTCTTTCTGCGATTCTCAGATTGCAGGACGGTTATGCGGCTGGCCCACCCTCATGTCGGGACCATAAGGTCACCCATACCTTTTTCATGGATGACCTGAAAATTTTTGGTTCGAGCAAAGCCAAGCTCAAGGAGTCACTTGAGGTTGTTAAAGCTTATGCATCAGATACAGGGATGGAGCCAGGAGTCAACAAGTGCGCAGTTTTGCACATTCTGCGGGGAAAGGTGGATGGCGAGAGGGAGGATGTTGAGTTGACAGACGGGAGCATTATTCATCATCTTGATGCCGAAGCGCGGTGCAAGTACCTGGGAGTGAGTGAGAGTCACGTTCAGGATACTGTGAAGTGCCAGGCCGCACTTCGTGGCAAGTATGTCCGACGCCTGAAGAAGATTTGGGGCTCCAGGTTGTCGGGTCGCAACAAGATCCATGAGACAAACATGCTTGCTGTCCCTGTCATGCTCTACACGTTTGGCGCCATGAAGTGGAACGTGATGGAGCTTAGAGACCTCGATTTCACCACGAGGAAGATCATGTCCTCCAGTTTTAGCCACCACAAGAGAGCCTCGGTAGAGCGGGTTTATCTCCCTCGTGAGCAGGGGTGTAGAGGCTTGTTGGGAGTGGAGAACATTTACAATCGGATGGTTCTCTCGATGGCTTGTCGAGTAGCAACGAGTGTGGATCCCCATTTGCAGCTTGTGTATCAGCATGAGCTGTACAGACGTGAAGCGTTTTTGTTCAGTGCAGCTGAAAGGGCAGCGCAAATCCTTGGGTTAGAGCTGGACTTGGCACAGCCGGATGCGAGGCCAGGCGAGAATCTCGCGGGGTTGCCTCGTGCTGTGGCTAAGAAGAGGGTGTGTGAGGCGGAGTGTAGGATGCTGATGCAAGGGCACATGGAGAAGAACATGCACAGTGTGTTTTTCAAGAACATCGAGAGCTTGGGCCTGAGCAGGGAGCGGACCTTTGCCTTCCTTCAATCCTCCGGCTTGACATCTGAGGCTGAGAGCAATATCATCAAGATGCAAGATGGTGTGTTTGCGACCCTTGCGTACCAGCAGGTCGTGTTTGGGCGTCACTTGGATGCCAAGTGTCGGGCGTGTTTCCGATTCCCCGAGACCACCATGCACCTGCTCTCTGCCTGTTCATTCTACGCCAGGACTCTGTACATTGAGCAGCATAATTCTGCATTGAGAGTGCTTTATTTCCACCTAAGGCACCATTTTGGTATTGACGAAACGCCTGTCATACCATTCGCTCCGGGGGACGTGGAGGCGGTGGTAGAAAACGACCAGGTGAAGATCTTCTGGAATTACTCGTTCCCTACCACTCGCCAGCTCCATGCTACCAAGCCAGACATTGTTCTGCTTGAGAAGCGCAAGAAGGTCATGACAGTGATTGAATTTTCTGCTCCTGCGGAGCACAACATCACTGAAAAGTACACAGAAAAGCGCGACAAGTATCGAGACCTTGTCATGGACTTGCGACAAAGCTACCGGGGACATTCGGTGTCACTTGTTGTCCTGTTGGTTGGCGTGATGGGTGGGGTGCCTGACACACTACTTTCTGGGCTTCGGCAAGTACCAGGTTGCCGTGGATCCGCTGAGCGGCTGGCGGATGCCATGCAGAAGGCAGTGTTGCTGGGCTCTCTTCGTCTCCTTCGCGCGCATGGGGAGGTTGGGTGAGGTGCACCCATAAAAATAGAAAAGGCAGCCCTGGAGTTTACTGCACGAGAGTGCGGAGCGCCGGGGTCGAGTTTCTCTAGCTGTTGAAGTTGTTAGATGAGGAATACTCTGTTTTACATGGAGCCTGTACTTTCAACTTTGGCATGCTGGGAAAAAAAAAATAATAATAATAAATTATTATTATATTATAATAATAATATAAATATAATTATAATAATAATTATTATTATAATTGGATCCGGGGCGAATGGATGTGATTCCGTGGAGGCTGGGTAACACCATGGTCGAAAGTCTGGCACTCCAAGGGGGGGGGGGAAATATATATATATATATATATATACATATATATACATATATATATATATATATATATATATATATATATATATATATATATATCGACGTTGTAGCGCTCTTTTGTCCAATCTCACTTCGTAATACTTCGGATTTAAATTTTTTGCGCTATAACGTCATCCAATACGCTATAGCCCTCTGGTCGTAGCCCTCTGGTGGAAGGCCAAGACCAGCAGGGGCGATCGTCAACTGTCAAGATATTAGCCGTCTGAAATTTAAAAAATAACACGCAAAGTAATGGGGAGTAAATATTTCTTTAAAAATATTTACCTGATATTATTGAAGGTATCTTGTAGTGCGATACTACTTTAATGTAGTCTCCTGCGTGCTGATTATTTTATTTAGTTGATAAATATTATACTATACCTGAGAAATATTACGGTAAAGTCAGGGCGGGAACTTAGTTATATCTTCCAAGCTTTGGATATGTATCATGACGTCACGGAATATTGAAAATGCAAAAAAGTACTTGCATCTACTTTCATACAATATTTTCGATGTAGTAAATAACTTTACTTGATATACAAAGTAAAGAAATTGCAATTAAGTAAAGTGAAAGTCACTCGCTATGAAGAAAGGTTTTCAATGTTTATATGACGTCATCGCCAGTAAACTGACTTTTTCCTTCGTGGCTTCGCGCATGCGCAGATGTAACAGAAGTCGGGTTCATAAAACATTAATTGGAGTGTATTAATATTGGTTTTGCGTGAAAAAGAAGATTGTTACGCAAGATTAGACTATATTAGAGTTAAACTAGTTTCATTTTCAAAACTCTAGCACACAGCGCAATTGTCGTAAACCGCGACCAAAGTGAAGTCCTCTCCCATTTGATTACACGCAAACCTGCTCCTCAGTAGGACGGCTATTGAAAAGTGGGCGCGGTCAGGTCTTGGCCTTCCACCAGACGGCCATGCTCTGGTGGAAGGCCAAGACCAGCAGGGGCGATCGACAACTGTCAAGATATTAGCCGTGTGAAATTTAAAAAATAACACGCAAAGTAATGGGGAGGAAATATTTCTTTAAAAATATTTACTTGATATTATTGAAGGTATCTTGTAGTGCGATACTACTTTAATGTAGTCTCCTGCGTGCTGATTATTTTATTTAGTTGATAAATATTATACTATACCTGAGAAATATTACGGTAAAGTCAGGGCGGGAACTTAGTTATATCTTCCAAGCTTTGGATATGTATCATGACGTCACGGAATATTGAAAATGCAAAAAAGTACTTGCATCTACTTTCATACAATATTTTCGATGTAGTAAATAACTTTACTTGATATACAAAGTAAAGAAATTGCAATTAAGTAAAGTGAAAGTCACTCGCTATGAAGAAAGGTTTTCAATGTTTATATGACGTCATCGCCAGTAAACTGACTTTTTCCTTCGTGGCTTCGCGCATGCGCAGATGTAACAGAAGTCGGGTTCATAAAACATTAATTGGAGTGTATTAATATTGGTTTTGCGTGAAAAAGAAGGTTGTTACGCAAGATTAGACTATATTAGAGTTAAACTAGTTTCATTTTCAAAACTCTAGCACACAGCGCAATTGTCGTAAACCGCGACCAAAGTGAAGTCCTCTCCCATTTGATTACACGCAAACCTGCTGCTCAGTAGGACGGCTATTGAAAAGTGGGCGCGGTCAGGTCTTGGCCTTCCACCCAGAGCGAACTTGATTACTCAAGTACGCTCTGTTCCACCAGAGGGCTATGAATACGCAAATCAAACTTAGTACTAAATTTACTCAACAGATGGCGCAATCGACTAAAAATACTAAATTTAATCCACATATGGTCTCTCTCAGAGATTGTATTGTACATTGAAATCCTTAAAGGGATACAGGCCTCAAATTAAAAATTAGGCAGTCACAGAGTTTCTTAAGTTGACAATCGTCAACATTTGGATTATTTTTTTTCGTGCGCGGTGCAGCTGCATGAGCTGTCCCAATTCTCTCATCTCTCTCTCTACTCGTCTATGTCTACTACCCTTCCCTAAAGGAAGTGACTATTCGCACCGCTGCGGTGCAGTTAACTTGTAAAATCGCTATTCGCACCCGCGGTGCGAATAGCTCTAAATAAAGTTTATTACACCGCTGCGGTGTAACAAAATTTTAAAACCACTATTCGTACCCGCGGTGCGAATAGCGTTATAAAATTTTGTTACACGGGTTACACCGCTGCGGTGTAATAAATTCTTAAAAATGCTATTCGCACCGTTGGGTGCGCGCGCACCCGAACAAAACGTAGGATAAATACCAAACTTTTTCCCATGATTCCCAACGAGTTACTACAGTCTAGTGGTACTACCTCAGCTTTCCACCCGGACATTTATGGTTCGAAACCCGGTGAGAAATAAGAAACTTTTTATTTCAGTTAAACTTGTAATATCGCTATTCGTTTCCGCGGTGCGAATAGCTCTAAATATAGTTTCTTACACCGCCGCAGTGTAACAAAATTTTAAAACCACTATTCGTACCCGCGGTGCGAATAGCGTTATAAAATTTTGTTACACCGCTGCGGTGTAATAAATTCTTAAAAATGCTATTCGCACCGTTGGGTGCGCGCGCACCCGAACAAAACGTAGGATAAATACCAAACTTTTTCCCATGATTCCCAACGAATCACCACAGTCTAGTGGTACTACCTCAGCTTTCTACCCGGATATTTATGGTTCGAAACCCGGTGAGGTAAAAGAAACTTTTTATTTCAGTTAAACTTGTAAAATTGCTATTCGATCGTGCGAATAGCTCTAAATAAAGTTTATTGCACCCAGAGATGCAAAACTTCGCGCGAAACATGGTGCGCGAAACTTCGCGAAAGTTTCGCGAAATTTAAAAAATGACTGTCGCAATGCGATTTTTCATATATTCATCAAAAAATTAAGAAAAGAAGATAAAATGGCCCCTTTCATTACCTGTCTATCCTCGAATGTGTTATATGATTTTAAAAATAATTAAAAGTAATTTTTAAAATTAAAAAAAAAGAAATAAAATTTTTTCTATCTAATAAATTAAATTTTGAACTCTTTTTTAATTCATTTATGCAATTAAACCTGTCATTAAAGTAAAATTAGGAAGAAAACGGCGTATTCATTAAATACGATTCGAAAAAGTAGAGCGGGAAATTCAAATATATCAATTTCGCGAAGTTTCGCGTGAAACTTGGCTTGCGAAATTTCGCGAATATTCGCGAAACTAGCGAAATTTCGCGAAGCGTTGCATCACTGATTGCACCGCTGCGGTGTAACGTGTAACAAATTTTTAAAACCGCATTTTTTTTTGTAACGGTCGTGAGTGACTTTACCCGGTTCAATAGAGGATAGCCCCGGTATAATTAATACCGCTCTGATCAGCGCGCAAATATATTTCCAGCATTTCAAAATGAAAACAATCAATTCATTTAATTTTGTATTTATTTTAATGACACCACGCAGAAAGGCCGGTTTATGATTTCCGGTGAAGAAACGCTGACTCTGGCGACGCGGCTGCCATCACTCGGCCCCTATAATAGCTAGTCGAAAAATAAAAGTAGTGCTAAGTGATATTTTGAGCAGTAGTCAAGTAGTCGACTACTTGACTACTGCTCAAATTATCACTTAGCACTCTTATTTTTCGACTATAAGAGTCCCACCACTCCAATTTTTTTCCCATTACTATTATACTGATTATACATTCCTAGCTGACAATAAAAAAAAATATATATAAAATTTTAGCTTTATTGTAGCTGTTATTATAATGTTATTAATTAAATTATCAAGTTTGTCATTATTAATAATAGCAGTACGCAAAAATGATGATGTAATTTCCAATCAATTAATTAATCAATTTATAATGCAGTTTTACTTGAGAAATAGCTAGGGAATTATTGCATAAATGCTTTTTTTTTTTATATATATGCAATTGAACTTTAATTACTGTATAAATTGTTCTAAAATCATCGCAGAAAAATAATTTTTGTATATATATATGTATAATATAATTATATATATACTGCTAGATAGAAAATTGAATTTTGTGATTTCATACCAATCGTTGAAAAAGACGAAAGATGATTTTTTATGGATGTTGAAATTTGCACATATATATATATATATATATATATATATATAGATATATAGATATATATATATATATATATAGATATATATATATATATATATATATATCTATTAAACCTTAATTAGTAAACCTCGTCATAATATTTCTGAATTTTTTTTCAGAGACATGCAGCTAGAGTTCTTATATATATAGTACCAAAATAAAAATATATGTTGAAAAAATTTCAAAACAATCGGACAGTCAATTTTTTTTAAATTATAGTGCGCATTTCGATTTGAGCAGAACCGGCAGAACTAGTTTTGCCCAAAATGAAATGCGCCAACGCTGAAAATAGAACTCACTTCGGCCTTGGCTTTAATTTCGTGATGTGCAGGACTAGATGTGCACATTTTTTTCGGCTTTTGCCCCCGAATTCGGCTTTAGGTGCCAACATGGTTTTTGTTGAAAATGGTCACCCATCCAACTACTAACCACGCGCGGCGTTGCTTGACTTCGGTGATATAATATATATATATATATACACATATACATATATGTAATATGTTATAATAATATATATTATAAAAATATAAAATTGGAATAAATATAAATATATATTAGAAAAAATGATAATGACCCGGGGGGCCTATATATATTAATTATGTATTATCTGTTTGGAAAATTTATACAATATATAATAACATATTTTTAAAATATTTGTCACTGCATATGATGCTCTAACGTTTCGGTATATTGCATGCATGAATGACATCATTTTTCTATTGAAAACGATTTTTCATGGAATCCTTACAATAAGAAAACTTGAACTCCATAATAATATTTGTTTAAATTGTTCAATATATGTTTAATTATATTATAAGCAACATTGCATCTTTCAATCATTACGTATTAACTTAAGTTAATGACATTTGCATGCAGGCGCGGATCCAGAAAAAAAATTCGGGGGGGGGGGGGGGTCTGCCTTTATAAGGCCAATGTTAAAAAAAATTGGAGTGGGGGAAATGCCTATATTGCCCATGTTAAATCCAAAATTTTGGGAGGGGGGGGAGGCTGCAGCCCCCCAGACCCCCCCCCTTGATCCGCGCCTGTTTGCATGTAAAAATTAATGAATGTATATCGTCTAATATACAGTCAATATATTGAATATAACACGTACGGGCTTAAATTAATTAATAGTAATATTTTTGTTCTAAATTATTTTATTATATATTATATTTTCTTCCTGCATGTTTTTATTTTTCAATTAAAATTATTTTACTCAATTATTTGAAAAAGCCGGTGAGGAACTTGAGGAGGTACGTACGTGTCACTTATGGCGCAGTGGTTTATATTAATTGGGTTTGACCGACCGGGTCATGTCAGATCACCAAACACGACAGCACGTGGCGAACGTCATGACAATTTAAACTAAAATATATAGCATCATGAATCTTCAATTCTGTGGCTGACAGTCGCGGATCCAGGGGGGCGGCTGCAGTCCCCCAACCCCACCCCCCTGAAATTTTGAATTTAACATGGGCAATATAGAGTCTAGAGGCGTTTCCCCCACTCCATTTTTTTAATAACAGGAGCCCCCCCCCCCCCATTTTTACTGGATCCGCGCTTGCTGGCTGATAGGCTGCAAGAATATAATAACCTAGCTCGTTCTCAATGAGAGCCATGGTGAAACGTTCAAGTTTTTGGGTTTAATTCGGAAGGTGTTTGGAGTTTTTTTACTATATTAATAAAAAGTATGTTATAGAGGTTTATCCAAATATTATATAGCTATATATTAATTATATATATAATATATATAGAGGTATAGTTAAGTATATAGAAGGATAGTGGCCATTTGTTCTATTTTTATAATTATAAAAGCCATTGAGCTCTAACAATGAGATATTAGAATGTGAAAATTTTAGTGACTTAATCAAAAGAAGGGGGATAAATATAATATATGGCATTTATATTATAATATATTATATACCATGCGGCAATATTACCATCAGGATTCAGAAGTGCCATATATGGACGCGGACGTGTATTGCAACGTATATTATGTAACTTTATTATTTTTTCATACTTTATAATAATTATTGATAACTCGAATCTAGAAGACATTTTATGAAAGCTATATGGAAACTGATCGGAATTTAAACAATTTAATATGCAATTAAGTGCCTATAATAAATATTACTGCAAATTTTTATAAATTGAATAAAAATTATAATTATTTAATTAAAAAAAAATTTAGTTTAAAGTACTAACTGTAAGTATAAAATAGTAAAATAGCATAAAATAATTACAATAAATAAAAATAATTATTTTTTATTATTGTTATTAATATTTTGAAAGTAATTAATACAATTAAATTAAAATTAAAATTTACTTCTATTTTTCCCTCTTTTATTTGAAAAGTGTTTTTCACCTTTTTTTAATTTAAAAAAACTACCACCAGGTGGCGAATTTGTAGGAATAAAGGGAACGAAAAGTGTCGTTCCCAATACCAAAAAAACACAAAAGGGCCCTTCTTGAAGAAAGTGTAGGGTAGGGTAGTGTAGGGAAGGGTAGTAAACGAGTATTGGGACACAGCCAAGCTTGGCCTTCCACCAGAGGGCTATGAATACGCAAATCAAACTTAGTACTAAATTTAATCAACAGATGGCGCAATCGACTAAAAATACTACATTTAATCCACATATGGTCTCCATGGCGCAAAAAATTTAAATCCGAAGTATTACGAAGTGAGATTGGACAAAAGAGCGCTGCAACGACGATATATAGAGTGCGTTTGAATTCACGGGCCAGCCCGGGCTGGCCTGGGCTGAAGCGTTTTTTGTCGTCAAGTGGGGCCAGCCCGGCGGCCATTTTTCCTCCTCTCATGACGTCACTTCCTGGCTGGCCCAGGCTGACGCGGGCGGACTCTACAGTGCGCCTGAGACCTAGCGGACAGACTGGGAACTAATTATGACGACATTATGACATTTCATACCAGGCGACCAAGGTCACCGCCATTTTACCCAGCCCGGGCCAGCCCGGGCTGGCCCGTGAATTCAAACGCACTCATATACATATATATATAATAATAATAATACAATTGGACCCGGTGCTGTTGCTTAAACACCCCAACTAGGTTGGGAGTTAAAATCCCAAATAATAATAATAATAATAACAATAAAAAAATGCAATTACTATACCTTTTAACTCTTTAAAGTAAAATTTTAAATCTTGTAACTTTTATTAACAGTTAGTGTTTATTTAATAAATTTAATGTTAGTGAGATGTGTTCAACAATAAATAAATTGAAAATGCAGTTGAAGGAGTACTATAAAAATATTCATATTTGCCATTGTTCTCAGAACTAACTGACAACAAAAGTTCTAATGCCATTTTTATTGGTGATGATGATCTAGCAGTAAATTGAAATCGGTAATTAAAGGTAGTAATTTTTAATTTTTTTACTGTAACTTTATTAGGATAATGTAAGGTGTAAGTATTAAGAACACTATATAATGCATTATATAATCTAGTAAAGTTGGTCTTTTAGTTACTTAACCCCAGTTCAATTATATTATTCAGCATTTTAGTTACTAGCCATAGACCTGGATGTATGTGGTTGGTCCTTACCCTAAGTCTTTTTTTTCGTCGACCATTAGGATGTGCATGAGGGCAGAGTGTGACGCCTTTTTCACTTGCTCCTCCGAGAAGATACGGTCTTTCAAGACACTACGAGCATCAGATGCTACCAGCATCAGGTCCCGCAGGTGGAGGTGAGTAAAGACACTTTTGACTTCAGGAGCCAATTCATCACCCTCCAGGAGAGACAGACAACCTGCAAGCAAACCAGCAACACCTGGTAAAAAATGGAAGTGCTAACATTACATTATGCATACTATAGTTGCTTCATAATTTGTTCTAAATTTTTGTTAAGTTCAAATTTGCCTTGTAACTGTTGAGTAAAGAACAAGGATCCAAAATGCATGTTTGAGATTTGTATCAGGTATTCGGAAATATATGTTTCGCCGCAATGTGTAAAACAAAAGCAATTAAAATTGAATGCACTTTGCATGATACATAAATAAATTTTTATGAAAGGAAAATTTCTTGAATATCTGTCGCAAATCACGACCAAATCAACAATTTCTCTCTCTCTCTCTCTCTCTCTCTCTCTCTCTCTCTCTCTCTCTCTCTCTCTCTCTCTCTCTCTCTCTCTCTCTCTCTCTCCCTCTTTATTTATTTTTTAAGTGTTTCTCTTTTTGCTGGGTCAAAGATGGCTAAAATCTAGAACTATCTCCCTTTCCAAATTTCTTTTTATCGTTTGTGTTCCTATCCTCATTTTTAAACAATCTGACATGTACAATTAAAAAAGATGCCAACATCGAGAAACTCATCATTCCTCTGTATTCCGCAACACCGAGAGTAATTATTGGTAAATAATGTAAATATATATTAAGTTTATTTTAACAACAATCAACCTTATTCTAATTGGATATTATAACAGTAAAGTAATTACTAATTAGCAAGCCATATGATAGTCAAAGAAACTATACTCGGATGCATGGGGTACCAAAGTGAATACTTTTTTTACATGTTCGGGCAGCTACGAATTATTCTGATACCCCTGTGGCTCAATATTTTCGTACAATGCCTAGTTATTTTACAATTAATTATTTAGTTTGAAAAGTGAGTTTGATAACCGTTGGTTGATTCAAGTTGGTGAGCTCTAGCAGCAGCCGCTGATACGACGAGAATCTCCCGCGAATTGGGGGAACCTCCTCCTGCCCCCTTCTTGTCGTATCACCGGCCGCTGCGGCCGCGGGCATGCTTGAATCAACCAACGGTTTTCAAACTCACTTTTCAAACTAAATAATTAATTGTAAAATAACTAGGCATTGTACGTAAATATTGAGCCACAGGGATATTAGAATAATTTGTAGCTGCCCGAACATGTAAAAAAAGTATTCACTTTGGTACCCCTTTAAATATATCGAATCAGTTCAACAAAAAAATAGTTTAAAAAAAAAGTAGTTTTACAGATTAAAATTTTTACCGAACAGGTAGCCTAGGGGTTTGTATCACCGGCTATCACTCGGGAATCCAAGGATCGCTTCCTACCTCTGGTGAAAGATGATTTTCACAGGAGGTGGGCAGTGAGTTCGGATGGTTCTCGAGAGATGGCGTATGCGTGCATTCTACTACACTACGTGTATTTAGGAGAAACTGAAAGGTATCGGCTGTCCTGTCCATAGGTTTCTGTGCTTTCCTGGACGTAGATGAATGCTGGGACAGTTCCCTTAAAGCTGGCCACAGCCGCACTCCTTACAAGTGCAAACGCACTATGTGCACCGCTGGTGTTTGATTCTTCAAAAAAAAAAATGATAATCCGTGAGCTGAGGCACCAAAATGGCGGAAAAGGGCTCCGGAGAGGGCGACGGCTAAAAATGACAAAAATCGAAAGAGGGTATTTTGGTGAATACATTGAGCTTAATTTGACCCCCCAAAACTTTCCCAGGAGCTTCCGGTGACGTCACAAAGATGGCGTCGGAGCTTTAAATTTTAAGAATATCTACTTTGATATTATCTGCTCCAGTTCACTTAATTTTGATCTCAAAAATAAAAATATTACTTGTTTTTTAAGCCAATAAAATTGCCTTTCAAGACATCTACGTGAAATACTGGACAAATTAAAACTGGTTATTTACAACAGCTGGGAACTTAGAATTAACAGAGATTTTACTATTACGACCTGGTTAAGACTACTCTAGCTCGTTACATGTTACGTTTTAATCGTTTCAAATTACACTATCTTTAAGAAAAACTATTAGGGACTATCTATGACAAATTTTGAGACACTTGTGTAGTTATTTACGAATCTGAGGGCATATTTACCCGAGCGCCACAGTGCAAAAACAGCACGAGCGCGCCTCATACACGAAACTCTTTAAGACTGCACGCGCTGAAGTTGTTGCAGTAATACCATTTTTTGCACGTTAAATATGCAACAAAATATTGTTTATTTCAGAAAATTGTTAAATCGTCTCTTTTTGTGTTAGATTCTTAGATATACACTTTTCTTTGCACCTAACACATATATGTATATACAGACACGCTGGCAGGCGTCTTTCAGCGAATGAGTTCAAATCGTGCACTGATGGGCAATTAAATTTTATTTTTTTTTTTTCACACAATCACATGACAGATAACATGCTGGGTAAAAAATGAGTTTGTTTATTTTTCAGCCCCTAAGTAAAAAAAAAAAATACTGAGTGTTTTTTCCGAAATTTTTGTAGGTTAATTCCCGCAAGGATTTTTAAGTTTTTTTCGGAAGAACGGCTGAGTTTTTTTATTATTATTGTTATTATTTGAAAATCCATTAGAGAATTCATCATAGATTAAGTAGGTATTTCTTAAATGGTACCATATATAGTTCAAACGAAGTTTTGTAGTATTGGAGTAAAAAGCTGTTTTCTGTTCCCTATTTGAGATGAAATTGTTTGATTTTCTTTTCCCAATATAGCTAGAGGACGCATTAAACTGTATTTAGAAAATATAAGTCTTTTATTAAACACAAAAAGTGTACATATAAAATAATAGTAGAAATAAACATTACACACATTATAAAATAATACTGTAATAGAACATATAAAACACATATATAAAACACATAAACATATATATAATAGTTACAGAATAATAGAAAATGATAAGCAATACAAAAAATAAAATAACAGGTGATATTAACAGCTTGTTACATCATATTATATCATATACAGTATACAGTATATATAGGTACATATAAAACAAAATATGACAGAAAATAAGTAGAATGAAAAACTTATTGCTTAATTGCTATTCAAAATATATAGACTATATGAAGTCTCCCTTGGCATAATCGCTGATAGGTTTAATTCCAGATTTACAGATATTTAAATGATGTTGGGTGCGATTCACGAAGCAGTTAGCCAGGTTTCTAACCACATTTAGCTTAACCACGTTTAACTACCTGTTTTACGTGTTAATCCTCCCTAGTTAAACGTGGTTAAGCTAAACGTGGTTAGAAACCTGGCTAACTGCTTCGTGAATCGCACCCATTGGCTACAATATTCATTACATAATTTACTTACACAAGAAAATAAAACCTTACAAAAAATGCAATCGCTTCCTCTTCGAGTAACGTCGTCAAATTTTTTATTGAATAAAAATGCATAGAGTATAGAGTATACAAAAAGTTATGACGTTATGTTATATATACCGTGTTTTTGTTTTTTTTTTTTTTCAAATTTTTCCAAGTACGTGTAAAAATTATGGCGAGCTCCAGTTTGAAGACCATCCTCCAATTAGTGATACAGATGCGATTGACGCCGGAAAGTCGTAATTTCAATAATTAAAAAAAAAAAAAAAAAAATGCCAGTCTCTAAATTAATCTGGAAAAATTTGATATCATAACTTTGCACCCTCTATTTATTTCTGAAATAAAAAATTAATTCTCAAATATTTCCTTTGAGACTTTTGCGTAAATCGATGAGCTAATTAACATCTTAAAACAGATTGGGGGTTGAAACTTTTTACTATTATTTAAATTGGCATGCTAAATTCATCGTTTGAAGGTAATTATAGCATATCCATTAATTGTTTGTGCTGAAAAAAGACCCATACTTATGTTTTCATTAAAATCAAGTTCAATGAATAAAACCAATATTTATCAATTCTTTATTGCTTTTCACCCCATGCATTTAGGGGCTGAAAAATAAACAAACTCATTTTTTACCCAGCATGTTATCTGTCATGTGATTGTGTGAAAAAAAAATAAAATTTAATTGCCCATCAGTGCACGATTTGAACTCATTCGCTGAAAGACGCCTGCCAGCGTGTCTGTATATACATATATGTGTTAGGTGCAAAGAAAAGTGTATATCTAAGAATCTAACACAAAAAGAGACGATTTAACAATTTTCTGAAATGAACAATATTTTGTTGCATATTTAACGTGCAAAAAATGGTATTACTGCAACAACTTCAGCGCGTGCAGTCTTGAAGAGTTTCGTGTATGAGGCGCGCTCGTGCTGTTTTTGCACTGTGGCGCTCGGGTAAATATGCCCTCAGATTCGTAAATAACTACACAAGTGTCTCAAAATTTGTCATAGATAGTCCCTAATAGTTTTTCTTAAAGATAGTGTAATTTGAAACGATTAAAACGTAACATGTAACGAGCTAGAGTAGTCTTAACCAGGTCGTAATAGTAAAATCTCTGTTAATTCTAAGTTCCCGGCTGTTGTAAATAACCAGTTTTAATTTGTCCAGTATTTCACGTAGATGTCTTGAAAGGCAATTTTATTTGCTTAAAAAACAAGTAATATTTTTATTTTTGAGATCAAAATTAAGTGAACTGGAGCAGATAATATCAAAGTAGATATTCTTAAAATTTAAAGCTCCGACGCCATCTTTGTGACGTCACCGGAAGCTCCTGGGAAAGTTTTGGGGGGTCAAATTAAGCTCAATGTATTCACCAAAATACCCTCTTTCGATTTTTGTCATTTTTAGCCGTCGCCCTCTCCGGAGCCCTTTTCCGCCATTTTGGTGCCTCAGCTCACGGACTATGAAGGAAAATAACCATTGTGGTTTGGATATTTACGTAAAAAGAGCGACAGATCCATGTTTTATTGTTAGATAGTGCTTACCTTTCCTCTCAGTGAAAAAATCATTCATTTTGTTCACACTTGGCTCGCTGGGGTGCTCAAGGTCATTTTGGTGTAGACGGAGGTAGAGCCACTGCTTCAGGGCTCGGTAGAGCGTCATCTCGCAGTTCACCACAAACAGTTTGGGATGGCTAACCAGCTGGTTCATCAAGTCCGGCCTGCCAGGTAACACCAAACATATAAGCCCAATTTACACCAGTGATCTCATATGTGAAACATATTACAAATGTTATAATATTATATATATGCAGCATTACTTCACACTTATCGCTCAGTTCGTCACTTTACAGCTATAATGAGTATAACTATATTACAACAACATCTTATCACACATTGCAAAAAACAAAAACAAATCAAAAAAGTTAGACATGCAACTGCTGATGGCAATGAAATGACATGCAAACAAGGAAATATATTCGGAAATTTCCTCTCCCAGGCTGCATCCACATCTACGCAGATGAATCTACAACCCCCAAAGTTGAAAATGCAGGGATCCAACATAGAAATAGTCCTGCAGTGGATACCAGCTCAATCTAATATTCACAGCAACGAATAAGTCACTTATAGCCAAGATGGGTAGCAAGATGACACAGTTAACAACAAATATGGTGTATTTCATTTCATTCAAGCTCATATTATCTGTGCAGTGAAGCAGAAAGTTAGCCATGCCTGGAAAAAACAAGCAAGTACTAAGTGTGGGAAGATCACATATTTAAATGTGCAGACTGGGTATTAGGGGCCTCAGAGAGCATTGTGAACAAGGTTAAAAAACAAGTTACGCCATTGCTAACCAACCAACCAACCAACCAACCACATATTTAAATAAGATAAAACTCATATTTACAATAAATAGACTACTCGCAGACCTTCCATGATCAACATGACTATCTTGGATGCCATCAGAAGAGGCTTAAAATTCAAGATGGTGATTTGTATTCATAAATTTTAAAACAATGAACCTCAAAGCAGTGGGCATCTATTCAGATTATCTGCATTATATACAGTATTTCCTGAAGAAGAGAAGAAATCCTGTCTTAATTATTGGCTTACTAGAAGTAAGATGGCTAAACACCAGAACATGGGCATAAGATATAAGAAAAGAAGAAGGCATGCAAGGAATAAATTGTCAAGTTTGCTTACATTATTTTGCGAAGCAGATTTGGTTTCACCATTCCACTAGTGAAATTAATCAGCATCCATTTAAAGCATGCCAGTGACACATCATCTAGACCGTACTTTAGTGCAGCATCAAAGTACTGAAGGACAGTCTGAAATAAGAAAAGAAATACTGTAAAACATGCCAGGGTAATTGCCTACATATAACACCATAAGCTTCAAAACTGGATGACTGCTAAAACTTTATGTTTTATAAATAGGATTTGAAGCTGAAAATAATATAAATGTTTATTAAGCAAAAGAACGTAATAGCCATACAATTTTTATACAGAATGCTCAAAGGGTAACTCAAAAAGGGGATCCCATTCTCTAAATGTTAAGCCACCCAAAAAATAAAAAGAAAGTTGTCAAGGTGCAGTAAATTTGTACCTGATTTAACAAGGGAAACAAATAATACATTGGCATACCACTCTGTAGCCACATACATCTGTTCCGGCCTCTCTGGGCTTCATCAGCATGGCAGGGAGAGAGAGGCTGAGGTCCCAGACCGATCCACAAAAAAGAGCTGGAAGTCCGTCAAGCTACTGTCGAAGAGTAGCAAAGATTAAAAAGCTGAGCAGTGTTCGCTACTTAACAGTGGCTTGGCAGACTGGCTTTTATGTAGATCAGTTTGAAAGCTGCTGCCTTTCTCTCCTTGCCAAGCTGATGAGGCCCAGTAGGCCAAAACCAAAACAGATATCTATAGCTACAGAGTGAAGTGCCAATACATTACTTTCACAATGATTTTGTTGTGAAACACCACTGATTTTAGTAGAACAACCCTCTTTAACTAACATAAGCGGAGAGTAAAAAATCTATATACACTTAACATGATTTTTAAATTTTCTCTCTTTGCTAGGTTAATGATGGCTAGAAGCTCACTATCTCCCTTTCCAAACGATATCTTCCTATCTTAAATATTTTTAAAAATATATATATATTTTAGCAATATAAATATATATATTATTAGTCTTTTATTAAACACAGAAAGTGTACATATTAACAGCACTAGAAACATACATTATAGAAAAACATTACAATAGAACACATAAAACATACATACAAAACATATATAATAGTTACAGAATAACAGAACAATAGAAAATGATAATAAAACAATATAAAATAAAATAACAGATGATACTAACAGCCTGTTACATCATAATAATAATATATCATATATATAATCACATATATAAAACAAAATATGACATAGAAAATAGATAGAATAAAAAACTTATTGCTTCATTGCTATTCAAAATCTATAGACTATATGAAATCTCCCCTGGCATAATCGCTAATAGGCTTAATTCTAGATTTACAGATATTTAAATGATATTGGCTACAATATTCATTACATAATTTACATACACAAGATTGTTCAGCTTTATGATAACCAGAAGATTTACAAATTAGATGGTGGAAGCCGTGAACAGCCTGGCGAGTTAAAACATTTCTAACATTGGATCTATCCAATTGGGGCAGACACCAATGTTTACATGTCATAGCATCAGTGCTGTAAAACTCAGGATTAATATCCTGAGCTTTTTGATTCCTGACAGCTATAAAATTGGGATATTGATCTGTCGTTGGAAGTTTAAACATTTCTTTGATTTCTGTAATAAAATAATTGGAATCTATCAGTTTATAGGCCAGTCTAGTTTCGGTAAATTTTGACGGACACAGTAATCTTTTAACAAACATGGCTTTTACTGATTCTAATTTATCAAAATCGGATACAGATAAATGAGGCCATACAATTTCAATACCATAAGTAGCCACAGGGGCGACTTTTAAATTGAATAGTTTGAGCCCTGTTTTGACGGATAGACCAGACAGCCCTGAGATAGTGTACATAACAGTGATAGCGTTCTTACATCTTTCTGTTATATGTTTAGAAAAAGAATGCCCTGTCATTTGAAGTATTATGCCAAGATATTTAAATGAATTTAGAAATTCAATCTTTTGACCGTCACAATAAATTTCATCGTTTTTGCATAACGGTCCGCCCATATATATATATATATATATATATATATCAGAGGCGGCTCGTGCCCCTTTTCCGCGGGGGTGCTGCCTGACATGGGACCAGCAGAACACCATGGGGGGTTTTGGGGGCGGAGCCCCCCAATGGCCCGCCGCAGGCGCGATTTTTTTTAAGGACACGCCCCTTTTTTAGGGTAAAATTATGACAAAATCATATAATAATGCTCTCAACAAAGAAGCAGAAATTATCTAAAAACAAAAAATGCATGCATTTTATTTATAATTTGTTATGACATGCACTTATGCGAGCCCTTTTGAAATCGTGATTGAATGTTTCAAACTTAATATAATATCCAAATTTTAATTATTTTTTTTAATTCATAAGTATTTTCACGTGGTAAGAAAAATATATAAAAATAAATATTGTTTTAAGCCTTTTTTTTTAAATAATAGTGTCAATCAAACTGCATTGTTAATATGAAACCTGAATGTCTGGTATAATTTTTACGCAATATACTGTATATAATGAACATCAAATAAATCGATCACATGGTATATACAATATGTACAAAATTAGGCGACAACCAGAATCTAATATAAATTTTTAAAGACAAAATTTAATAAAAAATTAACAAATTAAATTTTTATAAGAAAAAATTGCATTATTAAACATTATTTCATTATTATTAGTATTTATTTAATTGAGAAAAAAATAATCGTAATCCTGTTAAGGTAGAGATAACATGGATCAGCTGACCTAATTCTAAAAAAATCTCAGTCATGAAAATTACGAAAAAAAAAAAAATAATAAAATGTTCTCCTCTACATCGCCTATCAGTATAGCTAAATTATCAAGTATACAAAACTGAGCTAGTTTTCGAGTTACTTTTTAAAGTTGTTGAATGTTGACTAATTTAACATGGAGATGGAAAAATGAAACTTCCATGCTAAATTAGTCAACATTAAAAATTAATAACTCGAAAACTAGCTCGAATTTGTGTATACCTGATATATATTTTAGCTAGTGATAGGGGATAATGTAGAGGAGAATATTTTATTATTATTTTTTTTTCATCATTTTCATGAATGAGATTTTTTTAGCATTGGGTCAGCTGATTCGTGTTATCTCTACCTTAACAGGATTACGATTATTTTTTCTCGATTAAATAAATACTAATAATAATGAAATAATGTTTAATAATGTAATTTTTTCTAATAAAAATTTCATTTCTTATTTTTTTATTAAATTTTGTCTTTAAAAATTTATATTAGATTCTGGTTTTTGCCTAACTTTGTACATATATTATTGTTTATACCATGATCGATTTATTTGATGTTCATGCAGTTCTGATCACCCTATAATTACGACACATCGGTATAATTGGCTTGAGCGCGCATATGAGAAACCTCTCGAGCGGTATAACAGATCAAAGATCCCAATTTTTTTATTGTTGTTTTATTTTCTTTTTAGCCATGCAATATTTCTTTGATTACTATCGCATATTTGCTGCTAAATAATGTACTGCCGGTACACGCAAACCCGGGAAAATAAGCTATATATTTTTCTCATCCTGGAGTAGTTAACGTTTTCTTATATTTTGTATACTCTTACACTTTTACAACTTGTTTTTGTTTTATTGTTTTATTTTTATGTTTGAATTTTCACATTAATGGTATAAAATGCTGAAGTGAATAATTAATAAATAAATAGCTCCCATGTATATCGACTTGTTCCTGGTAAACTTATAATTTATAATAAAATACATGGTCGCGATTCACGAACGAATTAAGTTATCCAGATTTCTCACTTAATTAATTCGATTGACGTTTAGTGCTATCGAGTTAGACTGGCGCTAACTGCGTGGTTAGTAAGAAACCTGTTGTTGTCGTTGTTCGAACGTGAGATCTCACGATTGTTTACATGCATGCACCACTTAATTTTCAAAAGGCAAGTGTTGGTTCTTTTGGGACAGTCATATTTTTATTACAGTAAAATGAAAGTGCTGGTCTTCATTCCTCAGATGCTTCAATATATTTAGTCAATCTTTGTTAGTATATTCACTGATGAATGTAATTAAAATTTTGTTAATCTGCTCAATGAAACCATATATATTACAGGAAAGGTCTTCGAAGTGTTGTTCAAATTATTCCTGCATGTCAAATACCACAAGCTCATTGGTTCTGTTGAACCAATGAGCTTGCGGGTACTGCCGATCGCACAGTCCCCGATCGCCGCGATCGCTCCAAAATCACACGGCTCGAGTGGGAGTTGAAGAGGAGGAGAATGAGGGTGGGAACACTGCTTCGCACTGCTTTGGGCTACTGCTAGTAGTGGCAGTACCTTCCGCTGGGCAGCGCTGAGGGAATAAATTTACGCGGCAGCGGCAAAAATGTCATGATTTTAAATGTTAGAACTGATAAAAATTTGCTGGAAAGTTCAGAAAAATTATAGGAATATTTGATGTTTCTAATTGTGTGTTTGTTTCCAAAATTTCTGGGGGGGCTGCAGTACCGCAGTACTATAGTACGAGCCGCCCCTGATATATATATATATATATAATATATATATATAATATATTGCTAAAATCAAATTTGAAATTTTTCATGATTTAATTAAAACAGTTTTGAAAGCATAAATAAACTAAACCAACATTCCTCGCCATAGAAAATTTCCCTCACCAATGAACAGATGACAATATTATGGATGTATTATATTAGTTGAAGTATGTATTTTGCAAAGCAGGGATCAGAGACTTGCACGTATTACTCAAATTTCTGACTATAATTAAGGCACTCTACTCTGTTAATTCCAAGTTTACCAAGAGCTTGAACTCACCTCAGAGTTAATGGTGTCTAGCATGACAGCTTTGCAGGACGCCATCAGATCATCCAGCTGGAGGAAGGTGGCTGCTGCCAATACGCTGACCACCTGGTGTGGGGTAAACTCCACCTCAGCACAGTACATGGACCCAAGTGCTATGGTCATCGCTGCAAAACACACCAAGTAAATAGCAATGATGAATCAGTATTGCTTGTTGACAAACTTTAGACTATAAAAGTAAACAATTTAGATACACGTCCCTCAATTTAACATCAACAATTCCTCATTACGCCATCACTCATCCAATATTCAAAAACAGTACAGGAATTTAGAAAAGAATTGAGTTAAATTTCAATAAAAATTATGTACACTCCTCGCCTTGGAAAATTTCCCACTTGCAGCCTTGTTAATCACCAAGCCCTAAGTTATTCTTACGGAGCATGGTGATTAACAAGACTACAAAGGGAAATTTTCCAAGGCGACAACTGTACATGTAATTTTCATGTAAATTAGTATTTCTCCAACATGGGTTTCATGGGCTTGCTTCATGTAACACACACAGCACACACACACAAATAGACACATGCACCGGAAAAAAAAAAAAAAAACATGTTACCTGCAGTTGTCTATTATTACAAGTATAGGTAGCAATAAACAATTTTGTTTTATTTATCTTACTAGCAATGATGCTGTAATTTTATATACTTGCACATTTGTCACATAAGTTATGCAAAAGTCAATGTAATTGAGCATTAAGTATTAATTATTATTCCTGCATTGAATTAAAATTTGAAAGTGGGAAATGATTGGAAATGTACAGTACATTTCACATTGATTTAAGGTTCCCTTCAAATCCTTCAATACATTCAGCAGATGGGTAAAGAAAGTGAATGTATATCAGAGACATACCATCCTGAGTGATGTTTTCATCTACAATTCCAATCTCAACGTCTGGGCGTTTACTGTCTAGCCAGCGTTCCGAGAACATGGAGCTGAAGTAGTTGCTCTGCAAGCATCAAATAAGTATTGTAATTAACTGCAATACTAGAGGTAATATTATGTTAAATCACGTACATATTATTATTTAATAATTTTGGACAACATAATAATAATGCAATAAACTAATACACTTACATGTCACCTATGACATGGATGCTATGACAGTACAATCATTATTCCTGCTCTTTGTGAAAATTGTCACTCACAATCAGTTTTCGAAGCTTAAATTTATCTCTGTTTGTAACGGATGGACTACCTGTGTGCTCTTTTAAGCATTCCTAAAATACAAAGCTGTATCACTTTGTCTTTTAGAACTGCAGGTTCAGTAAATCAGGAAGGTACAATATAATATTTTAGCTATCTCAAAATAGCCTTGTAATTATGTTAAAAAGTAACTATTCATGATGGAAGCATTAACAGTTCATTACAAATATTAAATGTTATGTCAAATTGGAGTGGCACTGCACATTACATGGGTAAACATAATCTTTCAATGCATTGCGGTGAAGTAGGCAGCTTGCATTGTTCACCTTTATTGCACAGGTAAATTAAGGTGGCCATTAATTGTGGACTGCCTACTTCATTGCACCCAAGAGTTCAACATAAAGACAAGATATCAAATCTGAAGGATTGTTGCAGCGAGATTGTTTCATTTGAACAACTTGAAGACCCACCTGCTGAAGGTAGAGGCGGTGTAGGTGCCATGTCTTGTCCTGCATGATAATAGTCACATCACTGCCATTGCCTTCCTCAAACAGCGAGCGGTAGATGTACTTGGTTGTTGTCAGCATCCTTTTCCTGCACAAAGATTATCAAATTTCTAGCATTCAAACACTTGAATTCTTTTGAAAAATCAAGTTTTGCAAGTAAATTTATAGTATGCAATCTCAAAAATAAAAATGTAAGATTTCTTAGTTATGGGATTTTTCCTAAGAAATGTTACAAAATTCAGCACAAGTTTTAAAGTAATATATTCATAGAAGTTTCATGGAATACAATATGCCCAGAAACCTTGCACTGACTTTGTGAGAAAAATTTATTCACTTATTTTCAAAAACCACTTAAATTAGTAAAAGTCTATTAAAGGATGATGTTTACAGCATAAATAATATATACAGTATATATATTTTTCTAGGAATTTCTGAACGACTATAGCGAGACACCTATTTCTTAAACACCCAAAAATAAAAAGCTACAGTACCTTAATTTTAGCAACCGACTATTATGACATTATTTTTCTGTTTTTCAAACACACAAAGCTATGTATATTTATCTCTGATTCTACTTAGCCTCGATCAGGCTACCCTCGTGTGTTTGTACACACAGGAAAATGACGTAATAATGAGTGCAAGTCGCCTATATATGTGCATGCAGTATTTTTTTATCGGGCATTTAAGGTAGAGATAACGTCGAACAGCTGTTCGACGTAATCCCCTTTGATTAACATGTAAACCTTGGCAAATTGACAAAAATTCTGAAATTTTTTTGAGAGGCGTATATTAGTGCCTAAAAGCCATAGCAAAAGTTTCAAAAACATTTAACGAGCCGATTTTCTTAAATTAATTTTTTAGTTTGGCTCTCCATGGGAAAGCCCTATGCTAAAAATTAAAAAAATTAATTAAAAAAAATTGGCTCGTTAAATAGTTTTGAAATTTTTTCTATGACTTTAAGGCACTAATATCTGCCTCTCTAAAAAATTTCAGAATTTTTGTCAATTTGCTAAGGTTTACGTGTTAATCAAAGGGCATTACGTCGATCAGCTGTTCGGCGTTATCTCTACCTTAAAAACCAGATATCAAATATCCCACTTCAATTTTCAATAAATTCCCAAAGGTGATTTTTTTCTAGTATACACTTCCTCATGGGACACTTTTAATTTGAACAACAATTTAAAGTTACTACAAAGTTGCCATATCTGCAATTTTGGTTCATTGAAGTATTGGAAGCCTGTTTGACATCATTGGTGAATATTAAAACATTGCCTTTTGAGGCATTTTTTTTAATGCTTTAACTCTTAACTGTTATTAATACCACAAAATTTCTGGGTCAAGAGCAAAAAACGGAGCCTGCGTGATCAGCAGGATATAAAAATATTTTTCAACTGTCATTTAGAGTACTATGTACTGTACTAACTGCAAAGATGCCTAAAGGGCATGTTGAAAAAGTACTAGGTGCAAGTTTTCCCTTCTTATCTCAACATCTTAGATGCCAGCATGACTTCAAATGGCCCCTTTAACGGTGCTTTAGCCGGAAGATTTTGTTCTTTGTGCACAATGTACTTACAAACAATTACATGTAAGACATGGGAATAACCCAGGAGTTAGTTTTTTTATTATTTATTTACTTATATTTTTATTATTTTTACTATTATTATTATTATTATTATTATTTTTTAAAAAAAAAATAATAATAATAATAATAATAATAATAATAATAATAATAATAATATTATGATTTTCTGCTCCTGCGGAGCACAACATCACTGACAAGTACACAGAAAAGCGCGACAAGTATCGAGACCTTGTCATGGACTTGCGACAAAGCTACCGGGGACATTCGGTGTCACTTGTTGTCCTGTTGGTTGGCGTGATGGGTGGGGTGCCTGACACACTACTCTCTGGGCTTCGGCAAGTACCAGGTTGCCGTGGATCCGCTGAGCGGCTGGCGGATGCCATGCAGAAGGCAGTGTTGCTGGGCTCTCTTCGTCTCCTTCGCGCGCATGGGGAGGTTGGGTGAGGTGCACCCATAAAAATAGAAAAGGCAGCCCTGGAGTTTACTGCACGAGAGTGCGGAGCGCCGGGGTCGAGTTTCTCTAGCTGTTGAAGTTGTTAGATGAGGAATACTCTGTTTTACATGGAGCCTGTACTTTCAACTTTGGCATGCTGAGGGGAAAAAAAAAAAAAAAAAAAATAATAATAATAATAATAATAATAATAATAATAACTTCACCAACAGGATCAGCGGGCGCCTTCATCTTGGCCCAATTGGGCCCGGTGCTGGCGCTTAACCACCCCAACTAGGTTGGGAGTTAAAAACCCAAATAATAATAATAATAATATCGTGTCATGCAGAAGGCTGCTATTCTTGGCACGGCTAACATTGTGCGCAAGGTTTTGAGCTTGTAGCACCCCCGCATGTGTACCCGCATTCCCCTCTTAATGTTTGGTACGGGCGCTTGCACCTTGGCTTGATTGAGCCCGGTGTTAGTGCTTATGAAGAAGAAAGCAAGAAAAAGACATAATAATAATAATAATAATAATAATAGTATTATTATTATTTTTTTTTTTTTTTTGTGAGACCCTACTAGATTGCCCTGGTCATAGGACAGACCCAGCAGTGCCTCGTTTTTTCCCCAACAATGCCCCCTTGGAGTGCCAGACTTTCGGCCACGGTGTTACCCAGCCTCCACGGAATCACACCCGTAGGACCCGGGTCTATTACCCCGAGCATGACGTACGAGTAGTGTCACCGCAGTGACCATCAGCCCCACCGCGACCGAGCTTTGCACCCTCTCCCCCGACCCACAATCCCCGTCCGCGAGCGCCGTTCACTGTTGTGTTCGGATATTAGCTTTGCTTCACCCACCCGTTTGGAAAGCCCCTCACCATTCAGACCGCTGCCTCACCGAAAACATCCATGAGGAGCGTTCGTCATACGAGGGTCAGACCTAGGGGACTACTTCCTGACTGCACGGGCCACTACGATATATTGGCACCACATCTCCCTGAGCCGGCCGGCTGGTCACCATACACGAAACATAGTTCCCCCCACACAGTGAATACATCACATAGCGCTCGCACCCACCCCCCACCCACAAAAATCCCACCCTACGCTGACACGGCTGCTCCTGACTTGCGTCAAGTAAGCCACCGTTCTGTCAGCCTGCCGCTCCCACTCTGCAGGTTTCTGGTGCACCAATAACCATCCACCCACAGAGCAGAGCACCCACCTCCACCAAAACCACCCTGATGGTAAGGTGGCCGATCCCACGGACCTCCCCGCCACTAGGTGAAGCCGGCAAACTGATCACGCCGGCCATCCGGGGACTCCTTCACGCAACCTTCGACAATTGCGCTAGGGACCGTTGCATTTATTTATTTATTTATTTATTTATTTATTATTATTATTATGTCTTTTTCTTGCTTTCTTCTTCATAAACACTAACACCGGGCTCAATCAAGCCAAGGTGCAAGCGCCCGTACCAAACATTGAGAGGGGATTGCGGGTACACATGCGGGGGTGCTACAAGCTCAAAACCTTGCGCACAATGTTAGCCGTGCCAAGAATAGCAGCCTTCTGCATGACACGCATATGGTATTCTTTGAGAGCCAACTTCTCTCTGGCAAATGACCATTCTTTGGTCACAAGACCGTTACTAGAGATCACAACTGGAACCACATCAACACTACGGAGCTGGTACATGTCTTTGAGCTCGACAGCAAGTGGCTGGTACTTGCGCTTTTTCTCCGCAACTGTGGTCACAAGATTCTCGTCCAGCGGGACAGCAATGTCGACAATCACCGCTGTTCGAGCTTTCTTGTCGAAGAGAACAAGATCAGGTCTGTTTGCTTCAACAGCTCTATCTGTGGTGATGGCAGAATCCCACAGGATTTTTGCATCCTGATTACGGAGAACTTGTTCCGGCTTGCACTTATAGTACGGAACCTCTGTCTCAATGAGACCAACTTTCTTGGCCAAAGCTTGATGTACAACTTTGGCAACAGAATTGTGGCGCTCTAAGTACTCTTTTGGAGCAAGCACTGGACAGCCCCCAGTGACATGCTGAATGGACTCGTTAGCCTGCTTGCAAAGACGACACCGGTCACTGATGTTGACTTTGAGGATGTGTCGCTCATACGCCCTAGTCCTGATGACCTGATCCTGTATGGCACAGACAAAGCCCTCTGTCTCCGCAAACAACCCACTTGTCCGCAGCCACTCAGTGGAACTCTTGGTGTCCACCTGATCCGAAGATAACGCTGCAGCAAACCGACCATGCAATGCTTTTGTTGACCACTCCAAAACTCTGTCAGCCTGGGTTCTAATGGCAGGCTGAAACTCTTGCTCACTCAAATGTAGCGGAGTGTAGCCACGGTCCTGGTTGCAAATAGCTGCATGCAACCCATCACCACGTGACACAAAGTACTGCCGAAGTTTCAACTCCTGCTGACGACACATCATCTCCATGCTGAGCAAACCTCTTCCACCTACATGACGTGAAAGGTACAGTCTCTCGACTGAGCTCCTCGGGTGATGTATCCTGTGCTTCGTGAGGGTGGTTCTCACTTTTCTATCAAAAGCTTGCAGTGACGTCTCCGACCACCTGACGACACCAAACGTATATCCAGCCACAGGGATAGCCCACGTATTAATCGCAGTAATCTTGTTCCTCGCACTGACAAAAGACTTGCAAATCTTGTCAACTCGAGACAGCACTTTTTTCTCGACTTGTTTTCTGGCATCTACATCTTTAATGCCAATTAGCTGCTGCAGACCGAGGTACTTGTAGTTTTCCTCGACACCCAAGTCTTGAATAACGGTGCCTCCCATGAGCCGCAAGCCTTCTTGTGGATCTTGAATCTCCCCTTTTCTCACATGCACAACAGCACACTTGTCAAGACCAAACTCCATGCAAATTGCATCACTAAAACTTTTGACAAGTTCAAACATGCTGTGCAACTGGTCTTCACCAGAAGCATATAACTTGAGGTCATCCATGTAAAACTGGTGAGAAATGCGAACTTCTGGATTCCTCTGTAGAACGTAACCATACCCAGAGGTTCGGAGCATCCTGCTCAGCGGGTTCAATGCAAGACAGAACCATAATGGGCTGAGACTATCTCCCTGAAAAATACCTCTCGAGATTCGCATCTCTCTGGTCTTGTAGCTGACCCCCCCTTGGTTTACATGAAGACAAGTCCTCCACATGCCCATGCAAGAAGTGAGAATCTGATTATTATTATTATTATTATTATTATTATTATTTTTTTTTTTATTTCCCAGCATGCCAAAGTTGAAAGTACAGGCTCCATGTAAAACAGAGTACTCCTCTTCTAACAACTTTAACAGCTAGAGACACTCGACCCTGGTGCTCCGCACTCTCGTGCAGTAAACTCCAGGGCTACCTTTTCTATTTTTATGGGTGCACCTCACCCAACCTCCCCATGCGCGCAAAGGAGACGAAGAGAGCCCAGCAACACTGCCTTCTGCATGGCATCCGCCAGCCGCTCAGCGGATCCACGGCAACCTGGTACTTGCCGAAGCCCAGAGAGTAGTGTGTCAGGCACCCCATCACGGGGTGCCTGACACCAACCTGACACCAAGGCTCATCACGCCAACCAACAGGACAACAAGAGACACCGAATGTCCCCGATAGCTTTGTCGCAAGTCCATGACAAGGTCTCGATACTTGTCGCGTTTTTCTGTGTACTTGTCAGTGATGTTGTGCTCCGCAGGAGCAGAAAACTCAATTACTGTCATGACCTTCTTGCGCTTCTCAAGCAGAACAATGTCTGGCTTGGTAGCATGGAGCTGGCGAGTGGTAGGGAACGAGTAATTTCAGAAGATCTTCACCTGGTCGTTCTCTACCACCACCTCTACGTCCCCCGGAGCGAATGGTATGACAGGCGTTTCGTCAATACCAAAATGGTGCCTTAGGTGGAAATAAAGCACTCTCAATGCAGAATTATGCCGCTCAATGTACAGAGTCCTGGCGTAGAATGAACAGGCAGAGAGCAGATGCATGGTGGTCTCGGGGAGTCGGAAACACGCCCGACACTTGGCATCCAAGTGACGCCCAAACACGACCTGCTGGTACGCAAGGGTCGCAAACACACCATCTTGCATCTTGATGATATTGCTCTCAGCCTCAGATGTCAAGCCGGAGGATTGCAGGAAGGCAAAGGTCCGCTCCCTGCTCAGGCCCAAGCTCTCGATATTTTTGAAAAACACACTGTGCATGTTCTTCTCCATGTGCCCTTGCATCAGCATCCTACACTCCGCCTCCCACACCCTCTTCTTAGCCACAGCACGAGGCAACCCCGCGAGATTCTCGCCTGGCCTCGCATCCGGCTGTTCCGAGTCCAGCTCTAACCCAAGGATTTGCGCTGCCCTTTCAGCTGCACTGAACAAAAACGCTCCACGTCTGTACAGCTCATGTTGATACACAAGCTGCAAATGGGGATCCACACTCGTTGCTACTCGACAAGCCATCGAGAGAACCATCCGATTGTAAATGTTCTCCACTCCCAACAAGCCCCTACCCCCCTACTCACGAGGGAGATAGACCCGCTCTACCGAGGCTCTCTTGTGGTGGCTAAAACTGGAGGACATGATCTTCCTCGTGGTGAAATCGAGGTCTCTAAGCTCCATCACGTTCCACTTCATGGCGCCAAACGTGTAGAGTATGACAGGGACAGCAAGAATGTTTGTCGCATGGATCTTGTTGCGACCCGACAACCTGAAGCCCCAAATCTTCTTCAGGCGTCTGACATACTCGCCATACATACTTTTATTATTATTATTATTATTATTTTGTTTTTTTTTCCTAAAATATTTTTAGCTTTTATTATGAAGCTACAGGCTCACATTTGTAAAACATGAGCATATTACTGATGGTTCTTAGTTAATGATATATACATTTTTAATTCTACTGTAAAGATAATTGTACAGGAAATATCTTCTTCTTCTTTTCTTATGCCCACGTTTTGGCGTTTAAGCCATTTTACTTCTAGCAAGCCAATAGAGATAGGATTCCTGCTCTTCCCGCTTCATGTTGCCAGACAACAAGTCAAGTTCCGCTTTTAATGCAGAGCATCTGAATAGATGCCCTCTGTCTTGGGGTTCTTTTTTACATAATTTGCAAATGTCACTATCTTGGGTTTTAAATCTCTTCTGGTAGCATCTAAGGTAGTCATGGCCTGTGTCTAATCTAAATTTAGCAGTGTCTGTGAGTCTACTGTAAATATGAGTTTTAGCTAATTTAAATATAAGGTCTCCCCATACTTTATTACTTGCTTGTTTTTTCCAGTCCAGATCAACTTTTTGTTTCACTGGACTATTGATACGAGCTTGAATTGAGTAAATGGAAATATTTGTTGTTGGCTGTTTCATCTTACTGCCCATTTTGGCTAAATAGTCTGCTTCTTCGTTACCATGAATATTACAATGGGCTAGCTGGTATCCACTGCAGAACTATTTTATTGCTATTGTCTTGATGATTTTGAATTAGTTTTTTACATTCTGCCATTCTTTGGTCTTTCAACGGTCTTTACTATTAAGCTACTTTGTCTGGCTGTGAGCTGCTCCACTCATCATGGCGGAATTCCGTGGCCACAACTAGATCTCAATGTTTTCTATAATAGAGCTTTGAAGACTGCTTGAAACTTCTAGTTGCATAAATGTTTCTACTTTTTCTTTATGAGTCAACGTTTCTGGGAGTTACCTTGCCGACCTGGCTGGCTCTTATCTCTCTCAGACACAACAATTTTTACATTTCTCCCGACTGCTGGTTTTTACTATGAATAGAATACAGGTAGTCTCATTGTCATCATCTCTTTTTTGTGCTGTCAAGTATTTCTGCTCTTGATGTGATATTCTTCCACACATAATAAATGAATTACTGTATATGTGTTGTATTCAGCATGTAAACTATCATAGCTGTATAATTATTACTGTATGTATAAAATATGGAATAAAAGTAGTAGTTCCAATAATCTACACCAGTGGTGCTAGTGTACATTCTTGTGTGATGTAATTTTCACTCTTATCTGTACCATCTTGATGTGTCAATAAACCCACGCAATCTTTTATTACAATCTATATTTTATTTACTACGTACATAAATAGAATTCAAAACAATATACAGTATTTTGCATCCAGCATGTTAAGAATTTAATAAGCGACTTGTCCTCTTACACTGATCCTCGCCATCTGTGAGTAGCGCTGCAACTTTTTGCAACTTGCAGTTCAAAGTCGACCAATCACTTGACAGCATGATGTCATGCTGTTCATGATCCATCAATGGCTGCTCTGTGGTCAACCAATCGCTTGGCAGCATGACGTCACACAACTCACACACGAGCCGCGGTGGCCCGAGGTAGTTGTCTTTATTTCGCTAGTATTTGGAATGGAGTACCGACCTCAATTTTTTTTATTGCAGAAATGGATATAGGGTGCAAAGTTATGCTACTCTGATTTTTTTCAGATTTTTTAGAGCCCGAAAACTATTTTTTAAAAATTATTGAAAGCGCAGAAAAAGTGCCGCCTCTTGCCGCCTCTCTTAATAAAAGATAGTACCCAAAAGGGACGTGGATTCGAACCCGACCTCGCCAAAACTTTTTAGCAATACAGTAAAAACTTGTTATTACGTAAAGTCAAGGGACCCAGGAAATTGGGTTTACCTTATATCGAGTATACCTTATATCAAGTTTTCCTATATGTGCAATACTAATTAATTTTTACGGGACCTTTACTCCGTTCCTCAATATCGAGTTTTTACCTTCTAACAAGTTACGTAATAACAAGTTTTTACTGTACTTCATCCCGGTCCCTAAAAAATCTGAAAAAAATCAGAGTAACATAACTTTTCATCCTCTATCCATTTCTGCTATAAAAAATTTTGAGGTTGATACTCCATTGAGCAGTGCTAGGGTGAAAACAATTAATTGTACTGAAGCAAACTAGAATAGATATACCACGTTTCGGCAGTGAAAAATGTTAACTTTTTATCTTCTTTTGTACCTAACTCGCAGTTCACAAAATTTTCACCCCAACTTCGCAACGTATTACATATTTCGTTTCTACATCATGCTTTGACCGTACACGAAGTTGCAGGGCCACTCACAGATGGCGAGGATCAGTGTAAGGACAAGTCGCTTATAAGAAGGATAACTTTCACACTGCACAGATACAGCAATTAACTACAGTATGAGGGTGGGGTTTTAGCTAAATATTTACTGTACATAAATATATACTAGCTTGTTTACAGTACCAGTACATATTTTTATACAGTATAGCTGTACCAGTATGTATTAATTCTGTACAGTCTGCATACAGTACAACTGTTATAATACTGTAGTATAATTAGTATGATAGACATACCGGTATGCATACTTCATGTATCACACTGCATGCATAAAATATATTGTATGATACACTTTCACATTGTACCAGTACAGTATTATGATTTATATAATACTGAGAACAGTATTATGATATATATAATACTGAGTACAGTATTATGATATACATGATACTGTACCACAGACAAAACAGATGAAGCACGTACGGAGTAAGGTTTTTAAGCACGTTTTGTTTCTTCCCCTTACAGTATACGGCAAGTATTCCTTTGTATTATTAGTGTCCCATATGTTCCCTTGTAAAACACTATTATACTCAAGTATATACACACAAAGTATAATTGTTATACTAAAGTATAATATATTATAAATTGTTTTATTATAATAACTTTGTATATATAATTATACTTTAGAAGTATACTAAGCATAGAAAAAAGTATAATAAATTTATGATAAATTATACTAATTAAAACATAAAAATTATAATATTGTATAATTATAATATTACAGGATTATAATAAAATAAGTATACTAAATTATAATTAAGTATAATTTTATTATTATACAAGATGGCTACTATTAAAAACAAATGAGCATCAGAAAGCGTTGTAATAATTTAGTCAGCTGATGGTAAATTTCTGTGAACACGACGATGGCGTCATTTGATGAAAATGGAGAAAAGTGACGGGAAGTATCCATAATTGCTTTTCTTCTTGTTATAATTTACATTCATTAAGGTAAAAGGATACTTTTTGATGATTTTCTTTTATAAGATTGAGCTTTAATTGTTGAGAGATTACGATGCCAGTTTAGTCACCCCAAACCTCTTTGATCCTGCATGCTCGCTTGCTCTATAAATTTAACACTGCATAATGCTATTATTGCTAACTGCTCCAATTGATGGCTTGTTCAAAATTTCTGGTATCTGTGCTGGTAGTTCTTTTACTATTTATTATAATATATATATTATATATATAATATTTGTCTACAATACAGTTCTAAAAGTGAAGAAAATATAATAAGTGATATACAACATGACCTAAATTTACTAAATAATTGGTTTAAAACTAATTTCTTAACGCTAAATGCAAATAAAACTAAATTTATGATAATAAAAAGAGGACAAAACATAATATGTAATACCTTACCTTCAGTAGATAATATTTTAATAGAACAAGTAGATGAATACAAATATCTAGGATTTATCATTGACTCGCAATTAAAATGGGAAAATCATATTAGTTTTGTAAAAAAAAAAAAAATCTCCCAGTTATTGGAATCTTATGGCGTACTCGACATTATATCCCTCCCAGTGTTAAAAAACAAACTTATTACTCTTTAGTCCATTCACATTTAAATTATATGGTAGGAATTTGGGGAAATGCCTGCCAAGTTATATTGAAACCTTTGCAAATCCTACAAAATAAAGCTCTAAAAATACTGTATAATTATGAATGGAGGAAAAATACTATTGAACTATACACTGAAACAAACATGCTGAATATTACAGGTTTAAATTAAAAAAATCTTTGCCTATTTGTGTATAAAATTATGAACAATCTCATCAAAAATAATTTCTCATTAGTACTATATAAATAGTGATGTACATAGCCACAATACTAGGCGTTCAAATAATTTTCATATTGATTTTACAAGAACTAACCAAGGTAAATTCTCCATCCTATGTAAAGCTACCCATTTATATAATGCTCTGCCTGATAACATAAAAAATATAACTTCAATAAAAATGTTCTCAGATAGAGTAAAAAAATACTATATTGCTCAACAACTTGCTCTAAGTAGAAATATGCAAACATGTAGATATTCTTCATTATTATATTATGCCTAATAATTATAAAACCTTATTATAATTTACAATCTGTATATTCTGTATACTAAATAACTATTGATTTGATAATATTTAATATTCAATCAATATAATACTATTTCTAAAACATGTGTAATTTATGTATCAATTTTGTGTTAGCTTTGACTATTTGTTTAATATATTATAATCCAAACTTATAGTGTTTATATGAATAAGCTACATCAACTTTTTTTTCTTAACTAAATTGTTACTGTTAATTATGTAGTGAAATATTTCTGTCATCATGTTTCTTTTCCAGATGAAACAAAATTTTCATTCCTCTTCTCGAGCTTTAGCTCATTGAGGTATAAATGTTTTTTTGTATAAATGAAATGTATCATGTTTATTTAAAATGAAATAAAAAAAAAAAAAAAATCATTTGTTCTATATATTTATTTTTCTGTCTTTTTATATTACGCTGCTAATACATTTAGCTGCTGTATTAAAAAAATTACGAATGAATGATAGTTACTTGGCTGATAATAAAAAAAAAATAGATTCTGAAATTTTGAAAATTTTCATGACCCTGTCGGACAAATGAAATTTTTTGTGCCAAAGTGACAAAAGTCAAACGGGGATAACCATATGATCTGGTGTGCAATACTGACCTCTCTGCTATAGCAGGTGAATGCAATAAGCTTGAAAAATATATAAAATAAAGCTCATTGTTGCAAACATATACATAAAATAAAAGACATAGATGTCTTATTATTTCACACAAGATCTTGGTAACATATATAATCACTACGTTTACATGACGGTGTTTAATACGTATCCGTTGATGACGCTTCATAAGAATAACATTATCCGTTGTCAACGAATACGTATTAAACACCGTCATGTAAACGTAGTGATTGTTCATTATTGCGGACGTGGGACGATTTACTAATTTTATGCTATTTTAATTATAGAAATTATATTAAGTATAATAATTTTAGTATACTTAGTATAATAGATTTAATATAATTAAGTATAATAAATTAATGATATATCAAACATTTATTTTAGTAAATTTAGTATAATAAGTATACTGAATTAGGCGAAATAATTATTATAATTAAGGTGGATTTTCATGGGCGGCAACGGCGACGCGGCGCGATTTTAACTTAAAAGCTGTGAACTCCTATGCGGCGGCGAATTCGCAGGTAATCGCGTTAATTACGATGCTCTTTTTCTTTTAATCGCCCAATATGGCCGCCAATGGATGTTACAGCAAGTGCGCATTATTCGCGTCGCGTCGCATGGTAAAAATCGCCATGTGACTCCACCTTTATACTTTTTTTATTATACAGAAGTATACTTTATTATAGCTGGAAGTATACTATTTTTATTAAATTATGCTATATTAATGTATGATAAAGTATACTAAATCATAAGTTTTTTTTACAAGGGATTCGAGTGTTGGTGTGTTGTTGTGGTCGTGTACTGGTTGCCTACTTTCAGGGGCAATTTGCGTTCGGTACATCATAGCATTACGAGGTTTAATTACAACTGGCCACCTCTTTGTGTTGAAGATGGGCAGTGTCCGGAGTAAGCCCATTGCCTTGCTCGCTCGATCACGACTGGACGCTAAGAAAATAATTAACTCGAATCTCCCCAAACTCCTTAAAAAAATTATTAAATAAAATAAATATTAATAAAATAGTAGGGGCTTAACAACTGCGTCTGAGTCGTTATCTGAGCCTGTTCATCTTCGCTAATTTAAAACACTATAATATCTGTCAACATAGGGCTGAGAGATTTTTGGAAGTGCATCACTGCACTGGGTGGAATGCAAGACGAATTTATCCCAGGAAGGGAGCGGCGTATTTTTATACTTGAAATGGTCACCCATCCAATTAAGTTATTACCACGCTTGACGTAGCCTGACTTCAGTGATCTAACGAGAACTGGTCAATATGCATAACGCCACGATCCACCTCTACTCTGAATTACTCTGAATTTTTTTAGATTTTTATGAGTCCTGCAACTTTCTAAATAATTATTGAACGTTCTGTAATTTAAGTTGGCACCCCTGAATCGTTAATAAAAAGGATAGGACAGAGACGCCTGTTGACGCCTCCAGGGGGCATAGCAGCACATTTAATAATTATTTAAAAATAGTTCTGGGTTTCAAAAAAAATCTGGAAAAAATCAGAGTAGCATAATTTGGTACCTTCATTTCATTTCTGCAATAAAAAATTTTCATGTAGGTTGTCCATTTTGCATAAAAATACCGTTATGATATCACGTACTGAATACTTATATAGATGGCAACATATGATTGACAAAATTAATTAAAAGACTTGAAACCAAACGAGCGTAAGCGAGTTTACACCCCACCCCTAGTATACTTTTTTAAACTCCTTGCGTAAATGAACCCTCTAAACTACCTACCTCGTTGGGTGTTTGGGCCAGATAAGGCACTCCCCCTCTGCCTCCTGACTTTATTGTAATTAAAAATTAATTTGAATAAAAATTTGTTAATTTTGTACAATAAATGAGACAGCAGAAATTTTTTTTTAATAAAATTCGTGGCGTAGTAACGCATCGATGAGCAAAAATTTGTTTTGAACTTATTTTAATTAATTTTATTTGTCATTCAAGAATTAAAAAAATAAAATAATTATATATTGAGAGAAATACTACACACACGGTCTAATAAATATCTGTCTCTTCATAAAAATCGAAGATAAAATAGTAAACCCAGTATTAAGCCTACAGAAATTCAAATTATAAATTGAGAAAAATATTAAAAACTATTTCTATATGAAAAATAAAAAAAATAATAATCGTCAGCTCGACATTAAGTATATATATATTATAGTTGATTTTAATTGTTTTCAAAAGAAAGAGTAAATTAAATTTTGTGAGAAAAAAAGTACGAAGTATAAGAAAATTGTCGTTCATTATTTAAACATGATTAATGTTTTACAACGTAACTTTTTTGATTTTGAAAAAATTATAAATTTTATTAAAAATTATTGATTATTTTCAATAAATTTCTCAGTGTCTTACCAGTGCGCCGCACTGGCGCGCACCGGCTTACTTTCACCACTGTATATTACGTTGACATAAATAATAACATAATTTATAATTAATTTGTTATTATTGATTTTCCATTAATCAATAATAAATACACACATTAAATGTATATCATATTAGATAATTTCATATTACATATGCCTACAGTAAAATTAACTAAATACAAATTACAAATTATAATTATAATTACCCACGAGAAAATAAGAGTGAAAGCTCACAACAAATTCACTCGCACATATTGACTCCAATTAACCTAAATTTCGCCCCTTTTTGGAGTCAATATGCGCGAGCGAATTAACGTGTATTGATGCAGTTTGGCGATGTTTGGTACTTTATATTGACGCATTTTCACGTATATTGATGAATATTGACGAGTATTGACGTGAATGCCTGCCGAAATACTTCGCTCGACTTCACGCACTTTCAGGTATATTGGCTCGGGCATATTGACTCCAATTCACCTAAATTTCGCCCCTTTTTAGAGTCAATATGCGCAAGTGAATTAACGTGTATTGATGCACTTTGGCGATGTTTGATACTTTATATTGACGCATTTTCACGTATTTTGATTAGTATTGACGTAAATGCCTGCTGAAATACTTCGCTCGACTTCATGCACTTTCAGGTATATTGGCTCGCGCATATTGACTCCAATTCACCTAAATTTCGCCCCTTTTCTGAGTCAATATGCGCGAGTGAATTTGATATCATATATTGGCACATTTTCATGTAATTTGATTAATATTAACAAATATTGACGTAAATGCCTGCCACCAAAATACTTCGCTCGAATTCACACACTTTCAGGTATATACTGGCTCGCACATTTTGACGCCTTTTCGTGAACTTTCACACTTTCATTGATTAATTTTTTTCCTTAAGTCCATTCATTCAAATTCACTCATTTTGACGCTTTTTCAGGAACTTTCACGCTTTTATCAACCATAATTTTTTTACAAAGTCCAGTCATTCAAATTCACTCATTTTGACGCTTTTTCACGAACTTTCACGCTTTTATCAACCATAATTTTTTACAATGTCCAGTCATTCAAATTCACTCATTTTGACGCTTTTTCATGAACTTTCACACTTTTATCAACCATTATTTTTTACAAAGTTCAGTCCTTCAAATTCACTCATTTTGACGCTTTTTCATGAACTTTCACGCTTTTATCAACCATATTATTTTACAAATTCCAGTCATTCAAATTTAATATTTTTCAAACCTTTTCACGAAATTTCATACATTTAACAAGTAATTTTTTCACAAAGTCTATACATGCAAAATTCATTCATTCCCACGAATTTTCACACCATCATTTACCAAATTTTTACACATGGTCTCATGCATTTTTCGTCGCAGGCTAGCTCACCAAACCATTGGAAGTGCGAATGCAGTCCCATGGCCTCAGTCCCCATGGATACCTGAAATGTACGAAAAATCCACAAAGAAACGCGCGCAAATTTTTACGTACAGTAATAAAGATTGTTCTCATTTGTCAAACATCGAAAGCAAAATAAAAACAATAATTTTTACAAACAGAAATATAGGCCGGTATACAGATATACAGCTACCCAGCAAACCAAAACCTGCTGGCCTACAGCTGGCCACAGACCGGCTTGCCACTGCTGGCATGCGCTGGCAAGCCATGCTGGTTCTGCGCTTTTCTTGTATACCGGCCAGATGCTGGACCCAGCGCTGGCATGCCATCACAAAATTTAATTTAATTAGCAATTAAATTAAAATCATTTAGTATAACCTGAAAATTATTTTTATGCTTAATTAATATAAGCAAAATAAGAAAAAATTATCAAATTGAATAAAAAAATTGTCACCACCAGGAATCGAACTCAGGACCATTGGCACCGTAGGCAGGTGTCCTATCCCCTACACTTGGGCGATTGTTAGTAAATAGTTGATGTTAGTGCTTACTTATTATTCAAAATATTTGAACTTGTACGGATATGAAGATTTCAATAACAAACTGTAAGAAAAGTAGCATAAAAGTATATTTTTTTAAAAATTTTAATATTTTCTTACGAATTTAAGTTGAGGGATGTTAGAAATACATGTTTCAAAAATAAAAATTATTTGTCCCGAAAAAATTTCAAAATCAAAATTTATGGATGGCATACCAGTGCTGGCCAGCATATGGGTCTCTGAAGGCAAGCCGCATGCTGTCACTCCGTCAGATGGCCGACTGCTGGCCTCTGCTGGCAAGCCATCTGCCAGCAGTACCAGCAGCAGACCAGCAGCTGGCCAGCTGTAGGCCAGCAAGGCATGGTTTGCTGGGTAGTATAAAATGAGAGGCTTTTATAAAAAAAAAACTTACTAGGCTGACTATATAATATATAGCAGTATAAGGTTTTCACTACTTTTTATAATTAATGATTCCTTTGAATAATTTAACTATTAAAGGAATTATTTTTATACTTCGTCATAATTAAATAAATTAATAAGAACTGTTTTTACTTATCTGATAGAACTTCTCGTCGTGGCTTAATCTTCGATATTTTATGCGACTCCAATTAAATCTGACATTTTGAAAACTCGACCGGCAAAAATGCAACATTAAATTTTCTCTTTTTACATCATAAAAAGTGCGAAAAAATGGCAAATATTAACACTGGACAAACGAATGGTAACCTAACTTCATTGTAATTAACTATTTAATGTTCAGGAATAAGTAAAACTTCACTTAAACACCTCATAAATCACCATACACACACGAGGAGCTTTCTATAACCTCTCTGCGTCAGCCATCTTGTGTTACTACCAACCGCCAAGTCACATGACTTCCGGTCATGTGACCAGATTTGTAGAACATTTTTTTCATGAAGTCCCCTCATGCATATTCACGCATTTTCACACTTTTCCACGCACTTTCACCCATTTGTCGACCAACATTTTTCATTAAGTCCCTTCATGCATATCCACGCATTTTCACACTTTTTCACGCACTTTCACCCATTTGTTGACCCTTTTTTTTTAATAAAGACCACTAATGTATTTTCACGCATTTTCACACATTTTTACGCACTTCGACCATTTGTCGACTAATTTTTTTCCTAAGTCCCCTCACATGAATAAAATTTTTTCACGCCTTGTTCCATGACGTCACTTGCTGGTCATGGGACGTCAAATTTCCTACTGAGAGATGCTGAAAATATGTTAAAATACATTAATATGCACTAAAGGATGTTGTTAAAAAAAATTGTCGAACAAATAGTTCAAAGTGCGTGAAAATGTGTGAAAATGCGTGAAAAAACATTAGGGGTCTTTACTAAAAAAAAATGGTCAACAAATGGGTGAAAGTGCGTCAAAATATGTCAAAATGTGTCAATTTGCATGAGGGGACTTTATAAAAAAAAAAAGGTCAGCAAATTGGTGAAAATGCGTCAAAATATGTCAAAATGTGTCAATTTGCATGAGGGGACTTTATAAAAAAAAATGGTCAACAAATTGGTGAAAATGCGTCAAAATATGTCAAAATGTGCCAATTTGCATGAGGGGACTTTATGAAAAATAATGGTCAGCAAATTGGTGAAAATGCGTCAAAATATGTCAAAATGTGTCAATTTGCATGAGGGGACTTTATGAAAAAAAAATGGTCAACAAATTGGTGAAAATGCGTCAAAATATGTCAAAATGTGCCAATTTGCATGAGGGGACTTTCTGAAAAAAAATGGTCAGCAAATTGGTGAAAATGCGTCAAAATATGTCAAAATGTGTCAATTTGCATGAGGGGACTTCATGAAAAAAATTGGTTGACAAATGGGTGAATGTGCATGAAAAAGTTTCAAAGTGAGTGAACGTACTTTGCATCAAACTGGCTGAAAGTGCGTCAGTATACATGAACTGACTTTATAAAAAATGTTGGATCATAATTGGATGAAACTGCGTGAAAATTCATGAAAATGGGCGAGTGGAATCAACTCAATTTGCATCAATAGAGGTGAAGTTGATACTAAATTAAAAATACGTCAATTTATGTGAAAATGCGTGGAGTTGCTCTAGTCAACTATGTGAATATTAATCAGTATATGTCAATATGGATGGGCGAAATTGCTTGAAATACACTTATTTTGTTAAATTATTAAAAATTTGTTAAAATGCGTGAATGACGCATCAATCTGCATGAGAGAGTCGTCAATCGGCTTCAACATGTGGGAAAATGTGTGAATTTTTCACTCGTATTCACAATTTATTCGCATTTATTTTCTCGTGGGTAGACCATCAAACTGTATACAATATCTTTTTAATTGTTTTTTATTTTCACAATTCTTAATATCATCAGGTAATTTATTAAATAAAGACTTGCCACAATTATAAATGGATTTTTCAGTACTTTCTTTCATTACAGATTTTCTAAAATAGTTATTACAGCCTCTTGTGTTGTAGGAATACAATTCACTATTTTTAATGTACTAAATCTTTTTTTAAATGTTCTGGAAATTTATCATGAACTATATCATAAAAAAATAACAATATCTTTAGGCCAAATCTCTGTAATATATCTAGCATTATAGTAGTACTGGTTATTTTTTTTACAACAAAGAATAATTCTCACAGCTCTGTTTTGTAACCTCTGCAATAAATTTAAATATCTTTTGCTGGCATTAAAAAATAAAGAAGCACAGTATTCAAAATGCGGAGCAATTATATAGTCTTATATACTAGTATTTTGCACCAATGGCTTAAAAAAACAGAAATTCTGCATAAGTAACCAATTTTTTTTTTTTCCAATCTTTTTCTACATTTTTTCAATATGTTCATTAAAATTTAGATTAGAATCAATTACTACACCAAGATATTTAACCCTTTCTTCAAATTTTAAAACTTCTCCGTCAAGAATAACATTTACGTTGGGATTATTACTTAGTATACATATTACTAATTTTTCTATCAGAATTAGTAGCAATAGACCACTTGCAAAACCCTGTTTTAGCAAAAAGTAAGCAAACTCTTCCATCCACAGTTGATTGTTGTTTTGATTGTGTTTGTAAATTTTGTTTATTTACATTGGACCTTATGGGAAATTTACGATTTTCACACACCGATTTCAATATGTTGCAAACCTACAATGGACAACATACATGAAAATTTTTTATTGCAGAAATGAATAGAGGGTACCAAATTATGCTACTCTGAATTTGTTCAGATTTTTTTGAGACCTGGAACTATTTTTAAATAATTATTGAAAGTCCTGTGATTTCAGTTGGCACCCCTGCAGCCTTAATAAAAAGGATAGAGACTGGACGCCCATTGACGCCTCCAGGGGGCGTGGCCGCACTTTCAATAATTATTTAAAAATAGTTCTGGGTCTTAAAAAAATCTGAAAGAATTCAGAGTAGCATAATTTGGTACCCTCTGTTCATTTCTGCAATAAAAAAATTTCATGTATGTTGTCCATTCTAAATATGAAATTATCACCAGAATCTGCAGTTTTTGGCCATTTTTAATCCTGAATTGCGTATCAGAAGAAGTTTTCTTTATTTCAATATGGTAAATTTCATATGATACCAAATCAACCAATTGCATGGGGGAAGATACGTAACTAGGCAAACTCCAGTTTGTTGATTTTAACTGTTGCAATAATCAACATACTGGAGCTTGACTGATTGACTGAAAGGCACAGTTGGGCACAGTTAGCTACCCAGTTCAATATTCATGTCTTTTTCCAATGGTATTTGAACTTGGCAGACTAGTTCATAATCCCCTTGTGACTGGTCTCAAATGGGACGTACATTTGAACCAAGTTGAATTAACATGTGAATTTTGAGAGTGAACTGTAACTAATTGGATGTCCCATTTAGTCCAACTGTGAAGGGTAACTGTGCCCAACTGCGCCCTACTAGCTGTACCGTATGCCGCAAATTCTTTAGTTTTCTGAAATTGACTCGACGTTTTGTAAAAAATAAAAAAAAAAATTAACAGATTTATTAGTGAACACAAACTAACCTGCGAGGAGTACACAAATCTTTACTAGACTCAGAATCCTCCACGACTTCTTCCTCATCGTCATCCCTCTTTCTCTTGCCAAAGTTTTTTGGGTGTAGTAATTTATTTACAGCCCTATAAACAAAATTTCCCATCTTTTGATTTTTAGTTACATTAGACCTAAAGAGACTTCAAGATTTAAAATTCTTGTCTCATCTACTATAAAAGAGACATTTATTGTAATTATAGCGAGACAAAAAAGCACAAAACACAAATGAACAACAAAACTATTAGAAATTAGAACTGAACAAAAAAAAAACAGCAAAATATATTATCAGCTGTTCTCACCGTTGGTTCCAAGGATTTTTTATACTATGGATAGGTGGGGGCACTATCGTCAGTGAGGCAAGGTCGTGGGGAGGAAATGGGTGGTGGTTACGATAGAATGTCCGCCATCTTACCATGGCCTGTGAAGCCAAAACCAACGTTCCTTTATACAGGTTAAGGTAGAGATAATACGGATCAGCTGGCCCAATGCTAAAAAAATACCATTCATAAAAATTATGAAAAAAAATTATAATGTTCTCCTCTACATCCCCTATCAGTAGGTAAAATATCAGGTATACAAAAACGAGCTAGTTTTCGAGTTATTAATTTTTAAAGTTGACTAATTTAACATGGAGAAACGGAACTTCCATGTTAAATTAGTCAACTTTAAAAATTAATAACTCAAAAACTAGCTCGTTTTTGTATACCTGATATTTTACCTACTGATATGTTAAGGAGAACATTATAAATTTTTTTCATAATTTTTATGAATGGGATTTTTTTAGCATTGGGCCAGCTGATCCGTATTATCTCTACCTTAAGCCACCAATTGGACCAATGTTAAAGGTCTTAGCCAATCACGTTCAAGTATTTTTGGCCACATCGTGCCGCGAAACTTTGAATGCGCCCATCATGCAATGCTATTTTTGAAATTTCGCGGTACAATGGGGCCTGAGAATTTAACAAAATTGACGCACGAAATGCGTGCGTGTCTTAACCTGTATAAAGAAACCTTGGCCAAAACAATACAAAATATTGCGCTCGGCGGCCATGATACCATGGCCTTTTGCCTCAGTAGCTATAATGCTATTGGTATAGACGTAGCCTATCCATAGTATAGAAAATCCTTGGTTGGTTTTCACTCACAGAGCAGTCTTTACCAAGGATTTTGTATGTATGGATAGGTGATGGTACTGCCGTCGGTGAGGCACAGTCGCGAGGAGGAAGTGGGTGGCGGTTACAACAGTAACCAATGGGATGTTCGCCATCTTATGTTGGGGAACTTTCATACAATTTACAATGCAGATGGTTGCGCTCGGTCGCCATCTTACGTTGGAGATTTGCCTCAGTAGCTCTAATCCCTATCTCTACGGTCTGGTTGAACCTGGTAAGGTGCCTGGTAACAAACTTGGCCATCTGCTGGTACAATTTAACATTATATCCGTACCAGCCTGGCTGGTAAGAAATGGTCACTCTGCATAGCCTGGCTGGTAAGATTTTACCTGGTGTGCTGGTATGGGATACCAGGTCTTACCTGGCAAGCTTAGATCAAAATTTCCCTCCCCCTCCTCCTGCCTTAAAATATGCTGTTTGCTAGTTTTTTTTAGTATCAAAAATCATTTTTTAATTTTCTATATACGAAAAAGTACAGAAAAAATAAATTTAAAATTTTTATTTGGTACTTAAATGATACACTCAAAACTTGTTTTGACTTATGCAGTGCTGACATCTGAGAGGTGGGGACGGGGTGGGGATATGCGGGTAAAATGGCGGCCACAGAAATCATATTTAGAAATAAATTTAAGGAATGGAAGGAAACTTTTTAAAGGGACTCTTCTTGCATCTCTTCCATCCATAATATTGTAGTCTGGGATCTTTCAGTGGCTCACAGTATGCCAATTCCTGCAGGGCACAGTACATTAAACATTAAAACTTTGATTCAAAATGTTGTGGCATAATCTTGATTCTGATCATTCAATTCGATCTTTGAAATAAATAAAAAAAACATGAAGGTATGCTTTTATTAAATATTTGATTTTAATTTGAATGATGAGAAACATAAAATATTCAAAATAAAAATATGTACTTACCATGCAAGGAAAATAATGAAGAGCAAGAAGAACAAACTGCTGGCATTGTGTCTGCAATGATCTGCAGTTGACTTATGGTTTTTCCTTGATTATGGGTTTCTGTGAGCACAAAAGTAAATCATTAATGCCTACACCTAAGCAGTATGATTTATTTATTACTGTTAAGATGTTTTTTTACCTCCAAAGTCACTTTATAACACAATTTTAACAGTAAAACAGGTCATTTTCACGGTTGTTGACATCTTCAATCACTTCCATATGTTTTGCTATGATGCTTCACTTTTTCACCACCAGGTGTCAGTGACTAATAAAAACGACTGAAAATTTGTATTAATTTTTAAATAAATTATTAATTAAAATAAATCAATTCATTCCATAATTAATGTGCAAAAAAATTGTTTTTTTTTTTGTTTTTTTTTTTTAGTATTTTGGTAAATTCTCATCAACAGTCGATCCACACAGTATAAAAATTAAATTGTATAATATAATTAATCTATATATTTACAGTGTATATCAATAAATTATTTAAATAATTTATGTATAAATTATAAATATAATATAAAATATTATTATATTATAATTAATATGTTAAATTAATAATATTTAAAAAATAATAACAAATTAGTATATAGTTACAAGATCTTCTGGTAAATCATACCAGGCAATACCAGACAGTGGCTGGTATTGCCTGGTATGCCCTGGTTCGGCTTATCAGCATTTCATGATGGCTGGTAAGAACAGATACGGCTTACCAGCACTGCTGGTTTAGTGCTTGTAAGAGTCTACCAGCCACCTTACCAGGTTCAACCAGACCGTAGAGATAGGGATGCTATTGGTATAGAGATAACCTATCCATACATACAAAATCCTTGGTCTTTACCAACCACTAAAAAAAATTGTAGCTTTTCTAAAACTAAAAATTAGAACAAGCACAATTAAGGGTACGACAGGAGAATTCTTCGCTCTAACGTATACGAAAAGTAAGCACATGATAAAATTCTACGTGTAAACTGAAGGCCAATAAGAGTATTCATTAAGCGGCAAATTGCATAATTAGCGAGTAATTGAATTAATAAGATTACATGTTACGTACCCAATTAAGCTATGTTGGTACTCAAAAATTTAAAATGCATTATCACACACAAGGTTCCTTGATCACATAAAACTACAAAAAGATCATATTGCAGTATTTTTCAACATCAATATAATAAAATATATTCCTCAAAAATGTAATGAATAATTTGTTATGTTGGTATCTCTTTCAGATCCTCGATGCGCATCTGTGCCTGCGTGATTTAAGCAAGGATTTTGTATGTATGGATAGGCGATGGTACTGCCGTCGGTGAGGCACAGTCGTGAGGAGGAAGTGGGTGGCGGTTACAACAGTAACCAATGGGATGTCCGCCATCTTAGGTTGGGGAACTTCATAGGCGCTGTCCCAATTCTCTCATCTCGTCCACTATGTCTACTACCCTTCCCTAAAAATCACATTCCGCCATATTGAATTTGCTTCCCAATACTTTTCATCCCCTACTTCGCTCCCTTTTTCGTCCCCTACCGACGCCATTTTTGTAGGGCGCATACGATTGACCCTAAATTGACGAGCAAGATGGCGTCGTTCCCTACCCTGGGAATCTTTAAATCTAAATAATTTAATTACTTAAATATAATAAAATTAATTTAAAATTTGTTGATTAATTAATTATAAGAAAAAATATATTGACAATAAATACTTATAATTAAATTATTAATTTAATAAATATAATTTAATATTGACATTAAATATTAAATTAATTTTAATTAATTAATTATAATTAACAATTATAATTAATTAATTGATTGATTGATTGATTATAATTAAGAATTATAATTAATTAATTTTAATTAACAATTAAAATTAATGGAGTAAATATATATTTTTTTCAGTATATTTAATTATGTCCTATTATATTAATATATATATAAAAAATAAAGACATTAAGTTAAGTTGTTTAAGAAAGTATATTGTATAAATTTTATCAATTAATAATAATTTTTTATAAGTATTTAAAGAAATTATGTAAATAATGTAAATATATTGAAATTTCTTTTGTAAAAAATTTGAAAATATATGAAGGCTTTATGATATATATATATATATATATATATATATATATATATATATACCAGAGTGAGTCACAATGAGGAATTTGCATGCGTGAATCTGATTGGCTTAATCGAAAGAGGGGGCTGAGAAATACATGTGTGAATTTTATGCGAATTTTTTGAGCACTGCAAGTATGCTCAAATGCATATTTAAAAGATGCACTTTACCTGGAGGCGATGGCGCATCGCCAGTGACGTCATCGCTATGTCAGGTTCGGTTCACTATAGATATGCATACCTGTACGCACCTGCATAACAGGTAGCCAATCAAAAACAATCTAGCCAAAATTCAAAATTTCAAATGCCTAGCCTATTAGTTTTAAAACTTAAAAAATGCACATTATTCCATATACGCGTATTGTAAAAACACACTGGGAGATAAGTAATATTACAAACGTACCTTTCATCATATTTAAATAATAGAAATTGTTTCGCAAATAGTTTCATTTAATTGAAGAGAAGATGCAATCGATGCAATATCAAGTCCTGCCACCAACTTTTCTGTTTAAATTATTGGCGATTATTGGCGCGTCATGCATCAATCAGCCAATAAAAATGTGTAAATTTATCATACTGGACTCCTTCCGTATCTGCTGATTATCTATTGATTTATTTTATTAAACCTAAAACTGAGCCTCTTTTCTTATCTACGAAGATAGTAGGATGCCGTAGGATTCAATATTTAAATTTATTAAGACCCTTGAATCATAATTTATCAATGTCTTTTCAACCCCCTGTTTGCTGCTGCTGAAACCAGAAACGGAAGGATTGAAAAATAAATACAGTTTTAATTTCAACATTTCTATAACGCCTGTACGTGGTCGAGTGGAAAAGCACTCGTCTTCCATGCAAGAGGTGAAGAGTTCAAATCTCCTCTGGTTCATTTTACATTTTTAGTAGCACGAAGAATTAATTCAAACGTACGGGGTAAAATAATCTTATTTTTTCTTACAATATAATCATGTTATACTATTATAAGTCACACTTTTTCATTTAAATACGCACTTACAAAAACTTTGCAAAAAAAAAAAACAAAAAAAAAAAAAAAAAAAAACAAAAAAAAAAAGCGTTTCATTCAATGATAGAAAAATTAATAAGAAATTATAAACAAAACTATTTTACCCCGTTTGAGTTAAAAATATGAAATAAACTTCTTCGTGCTACTAAAAATGTAAATTGAACCGGGGGAGATTTGAACCCTTCACCTCTTGCATGGAAGGCGAGCGCTTTTCCACTCGAACACATATAGGCGTGTTGGAAAAGTTGAAATTAAAACTGTATTTATTTTTCAATCCTTCCGTTACTGGTTTCAGCAGCAGCAAACAGGGGGTTGAAAAGACATTGATAAATTATGATTCAAGGGTCTTAATAAATTTAAATATTGAGTCCTACGGCATCCTACTATCTTCGTAGATAAGAAAAGAGGCTCAGTTTTAGGTTTAATAAAATAAATCAATAGATAATCAGCAGATACGGAAGGAGTCCAGTATGATAAATTTACACATTTTTATTGGCTGATTGATGCATGACGCGCCAATAATCGCCAATAATTTAAACAGAAAAGTTGGTGGCAGGACTTGATATTGCATCGATTGCATCTTCTCTTCAATTAAATGAAACTATTTGCGAAACAATTTCTATTATTTAAATATGATGAAAGGTACGTTTGTAATATTACTTATCTCCCAGTGTGTTTTTACAATACGCGTATATGGAATAATGTGCATTTTTTAAGTTTTAAAACTAATAGGCTAGGCATTTGAAATTTTGAATTTTGGCTAGATTGTTTTTGATTGGCTACCTGTTATGCAGGTGCGTACAGGTATGCATATCTATAGTGAACCGAACCTGACATAGCGATGACGTCACTGGCGATGCGCCATCGCCTCCAGGTAAAGTGCATCTTTTAAATATGCATTTGAGCATACTTGCAGTGCTCAAAAAATTCGCATAAAATTCACACATGTATTTCTCAGCCCCCTCTTTCGATTAAGCCAATCAGATTCACGCATGCAAATTCCTCATTCGTGTGTCATTTCTATCCTCTAATTTGGAATTGCAAAAGTGCTTGTAGAAACTTCAAATTTCGTACAGTGGTAGCTGAGGGTTGTTTGTTTTATGTTCTGGTGGTGAAAATTTTTTCCCACCCTTATTTCATCCCTTCTGGGGGGTGGGTTCCCGTTTTTTACAAAACCCTTATGGGCTCACAATGTTAATGAAAAAGCGAGATTAAAAAATTTTCGAATTTCAGTCTGAAAATTTCAAAATAGGGGTTTTCGAGTATGAGAAAAACAGTGGTGACATTAATTTTTTACTGCCGTTGACCCTTGACCCTTCGCAGGGTCAGAATTTGTCTCTCACAGACCCTTTTTTTTTAATTTTCACATTATCTTCATGTTGGAAAGCTTTTAAGCGTTTTCAAGCATGGTAAAACCAATGAAAGACCTATCAAAGTGTTAAAATTGGTCCCTGGACCTTGCAGGGGTCACTGGTGACCCCTGGCATGACCCCTGGCATACATGACCTTTTTTCCAAAAGTTTCAATTACGTTGAAATTGATGAGTTTTAAAGGGTTTTCGAGGACGATAAAGCTGGTGGAAGTTCTTGCAAAGTGGTAACATTGATCCCTGACCTTGCAGGGGTCACTGGTGACCCCTGGCATGACCTTTTTTCCAAAAATTTCAATTACGATGAAATTGATGAGTTTTAAAGGGTTTGAAGGACGATAAAACTGATGGAATTTCTTGCAAAGTGATAAAATTGATCCCTGACCTTGAAAGGGTCACTATTAGTGACTATTAGTGACCCCTGGCATGACCTTTTTTCCAAAATTTTCAATTGCGATGAAATTGATGAGTTTTAAAGGATTTTCAAGGACGATAAAACTCATGGAAGGTCTTGCAAAGTGATAAAATTGATCCCTGACCTAGCAGGGGTCACTAGTGACCATTTTCCTATCTTATTTTGAATTCTCGGATTGCCTCCATATTAATTTGCAAATAAGCTAGGGTTTTCAAGGATTTTAAAAATAATGGAAGTCCTCATAAAGTGATAAAATTTATCGCTGACCTTGAAGAGTCCCTGGTCTTTTTTTTTTTTTTTTATTTTATTATTATTTTTTTAAATTCTCAGCTTATCTCCATAATAATTTGCAAATAATGGTTTTAGAGGATCATAAAAATATTGGAGGGAATCAAAAAGTGATCAAATCTCTCTCTTATCTCACAGGGAAATTGGTGACCCCTTGCCGGTTTGAATTTGTCGGTTTCTTTCAAATTATGCTTTACGTTCTGTTCGCAGTGCTCATAATCGTCACGCACATTAGCAAGCAAACAGGAAAATTATTCATTTTTACATTAAAAATTTAATAAAATTTTAATAAAATTTTAACAAAACGCTTACCAATACTCTGGAAACAAAATAACAGCAAAATAAATTCAATACAGAGATAACCAACTTGCATTTTTTTTATTATTATTCACAGCGTATGTTAGTTTGTACTGATTTTTTTTTACGTTTTTCTCAATGAAAAAATAACATTTTTAATTATCATCAACTCTAATTTTTAATTCAACTTGTCAAGTACGTGCTTACATTATTCCTATAATTTAAATCTTGCTAGCAGTCTTTTAAAGCCATCCTAATTTCAAGAAATATTAAAAAAAAAAGTTCAAATTAAGAGATACCATGCAGTGCCTCTGTAGGGTAAAAAATAGCTTTAGCATTTTAACACTTTAAACTGACTTCCAATATTTTTATCGATCATCTTCGAAAACCCTTAATACTAGCAAATTACTATGGAAGCAATCCGAAAATTCAAAGTAAGATAGGAAAACGGTCAATAGTGACCCCTGCAAGGTCAAGGATTAATTGTATCACACTGCAAGACCTCCCAAGAGTTTTCTCGTCCTCGAAAACCCATAAAAATTCATCAATTTGAAGGTAATTAAAAAGATTGGGATAAAGGTCATGTTAGGGGTCACCAGTGACCCGTGCAAGATCAAAGATCAATTTCATCACTTTGCAAGACCTTCCGTCAGTTTTATTGTCCTCGACCACCCTTTAAAACTCATAAATTTCAAAGTTCTTGAAAATTTTGGAAAAAAAGGTCATGCCATGCAGGGGTCACCGGGTGACCCCTGCAAGGTCAAGGATCAATTTCATCACTTTGCAAGACCTTCCGTCAGTTTTATTGTCCTCGACAACCCTTTAAAACTCATCAATTTCAACGCAATTGAAAATTTTGGAAAAGAGGTCATGCCAGGGGTCACCAGTGACCCCTGCAAGGTCAAGGATCAATTTCATCACTTTGCAAGAACTACCATCAGTTTTATCGTCCTCGAAACCCTTTAAAATTCATCAATTTCAACGCAATTGAAAATTTTGGAAAAAAGGTCATGCCAGGGGTCACCAGTGACCCCTGCAAGGTCAGGGATCAATTTTATCACTTTGCAAGAAATTCCATCAGTTTTATCGTCCTCGAAAACCCTTTAAAACTCATCAATTTCATCGTAATTGAAATTTTTGGAAAAAAGGTCATGCCAGGGGTCACCCAGTGACCCCTGCAAGTGACCCCTGCAAGGTCAGGGATCAATTTTACCACTTTGCAAGAACTTCCATCAGCTTTATCGTCCTCGAAAACCCTTTAAAACTCATCAATTTCAACGTAATTGAAACTTTTGGAAAAAAGGTCATGCCAGGGGTCACCAGTGACCCCTGCAAGGTCCAGGGACCAATTTTAACACTTTGATAGGTCTTTCATTGGTTTTACCATGCTTGAAAACGCTTAAAAGCTTTCCAACATGAAGATAATGTGAAAATTAAAAAAAAAGGGTCTGTGAGAGACAAATTCTGACCCTGCGAAGGGTCAAGGGTCAACTGCAGTAAAAAATTAATGTCACCGCTGTTTTTCTCATACTCGAAAACCACTCGAAAACCCCTAGTTTGAAATTTTCAGACTGAAATTCGAAAATTTTTTAATCTCTTTTTCATTAACATAATATTGTAAGCCCATAAGGGTTTTGTAAAAAACGGGAACCCACCCCCCAGAAGGGATGAAATAAGGGTGGGAAAGAATTTTCACCACCAGAACATAAAACAAACAACCCTCAGCTACCACTGTACGAAATTTGAAGTTTCTACAAGCACTTTTGCAATTCCAAATTAGAGGATAGAAATGACACACGAATTGTGACTCACTCTGTATATATATATAATTATATATATATATATATATATATATATATATATATATATATATATATATATAATATATATATATATATAATATATATATATACATATATGTAATATGTTATAATAAAATATATATTATAAAAATATAAAATTGGAATACATATATATTAGAAAAAATAATAATGACCCGGGGGGCCTATATATATTAATTATGTATTATCTGTTTGGAAAATTTATACAATATAATAACATATTTTTAAAATATTTGTAACTGCATGATGCTCTAAAGTTTCGGTATATTGCATGCATGAATGACATCATTTTTCTATTGAAAACGATTTTTCATGGAATCCTTACAATAAGAAAACTTGAACTCCATAATAATATTTGTTTAAATTGTTTAATGTTTAATTATATTATAAGCAACATTGCATCTTTCAATCATTACGTATTAACTTATGTTAATGACATTTGCATGCAGGCGCGGATCCAGAAAAAAAATCGGGGGGGGGGGGGGGGGGGGAGGGGGGGCTGCCTTTATAAGGTCAATGTTAAAAAAAAATTGGAATGCCTATATTTTGTCCATGTTAAATCCAAAATTTCGGGAGGGGGGGAGGCTGCAGCCCCCCCCCCTGGATCCGCGCCTGTTTGCATGTAAAAATTAATGCATGTATAATATATCGTCTAATACAGTCAATATATTGAATAACACGTACGGGCTTAAATTAATTAATAGTAATATTTTTGTTCTAAATTATTTTATTACATATATTTTCTTCCTGCATGTTTTTATTTTTCAAATAAAATTATTTTACTCAATTATTTGAAAAAGCCGGTGAGGAACTTGAGGAGGTACGTACGTGTCACTTATGGCGCAGTGGTTTATATATTAATTGCATGGGTTTGAACCGACCGGGTCATGTCAGATCACCAAACACGACAGCACGTGGCGAACGTCATGACAATTTAAACTAAAATGTATAGCATCATGAATCTTCAATTCTGTGGCTGACAGGTGCGGATCCAGGGGGGCGGCTGCAGTCCCCCAACCCCACCCCCCTGAAATTTTGAATTTAACATGGGCAATATAGAGTCTAGAGGCGTTCCCCCCACTCCATTTTTTTAACAACAGGAGGCCCCCCCCCCCGAAATTTTTACTGGATCCGCGCTTGGTGGCTGATAATCAGAGGATGTCACCGGTTTATGTCACGTTTCCCTCAGTCACAGCTAGGCAAATGCCGTGATGAGAATTATTGCAGTTATACGGCCGTGGCTGCAAGAACATAATAACCTAGCTCGTTCTCGTTTCACCATGGCTCTCATTGAGAACGACTCGTTCTCAATGAGAGCCATGGTGAAACGTTCAAGTTTTTGGGATTAATTCGGAATTTGTTCGGAGTTTTTTGACTACATTAATAAAAAGTATGTTATAGCTAGAGGTTTATGTAAATATTATATAGCTATATATTAATTATATATATATATATATATATATATATATATATATATATATATATATATATATATATATATATATATATATATATAATATATATAGAGCTATAGATAAGTATATAGAAGGATATGATAGTGGCCATTTGTTCTATTTTTATAATTATAAGCCATTGAGCTCTAACAATGAGATATTAGATTGTGAAAATTTTAGTGACTTCTTAATCAAAAGAAGGGGGATAAATATAATATATGGTATATATATTATAATATATTATATACCATGCGGCAATATTACCATCAGGATTAAGAAGTGCCATATATGGACGCGCGTGTTGCAACGTACGTATATATATTATGTAACTTTATTATTTTTTCATACTTTATAATAATAATATTATTATTGATAACTCGAATCTAGAAGACATTTTATGAAAGCTATATGGAAACTGATCGGAATTTAAACAATTTAATATGCAATTAAAGTAAAGTGCGCGCTAGAAAAAAAAGTTGAGTTAGTATTTTCTAAAAATAGTTCAAGTAGTCCTCCATCATATCAAACGAAAATTCAAAAAATTCTATCTCAAATAGCTTTGCCAGAAAAAAATTCCAAAGTCAGAGTGAACGCGTCGCTTAACATGGGGCCTTACCTGACAAAAACCCTCGAATATCTAAAAAAAAATACACCGTTAGGTGGTATGAAAAAAATATAGTGATGTTCTATGACCCAAGCTTTAACCAAAAACCGATTAAAAAAATTTTCTCTCGAATCCATTTTTCCGTAAAAAAATCAAGAAAATCTACCATGTTAATTCCCATAAGATTTTTCATTATTTTTTTACGGAAAAATGGATTTTTTTTTTTTTTATTTTCTTTATTCGAACTTTTTCGATTGTACAAGACAACATATGTTCATGTCAAAAAAAAAATTATGAATGAATAGTTACTTAATTGGCTGATAATAAAAAAAAAAATAGATTCTGAAATTTTGAAAATTTTCATGACCCTACTAGCTGTCGGACAAGTGAATTTTTTTGTGCCAAAGTGACAAAAGTCAAACGGGGATACTAACCATATGATCTGGTGTGCAATACTGACCTCTCTGCTATAGCAGGTGAATGCAATAAGCTTGAAAAATATATAAAATAAAGCTCATTGTTGCAAACATATACATAAAATATAAGACATGTAGATGTCTTATATTATTTCACACAATATCTTGGTAACAAATATATTGTTCATTATTACGGACGTGGGACGATTTACTAATTTTATGCTATTTTAATTATAAAAACTATACTAAGTATAATAATTTTAGTATACTTAGTATAATAAATTTAATATAATTAAGTATAATAAATTAATGATATATCAAACATTTAGTATAATAAATTTAGTATAATAAGTATACTGAATTATACGAAATAATTATTATAATTATATTATTTTTATTATACTAAAGTATACTTTATTATAGCTGGAAGTATACTATTTTTATTAAATTATACTATATTAATGTATGATAAAGTATACTAAATCATAAGTTTTTTTTACAAGGGATATCAAACGAAAATTCAAAAAATTCTATCTCAAATAGCTTTGCCAGAAAATAATTCCAAAGTCAGAGTGAACGCGTCGCTTAACATGGGGCCTTACCTGACAAAAATCCTCGAATATCTAAAAAAAACTACACCGTTAGGTGGTATGAAAAAAATATAGTGATGTTCGAGAGAAATTTTTTTTAATCGGTTTTTGGTTTAAGCTTGGGTCATAGAACATCACTATGTTTTTTTCATACCACCTAACGGTGTATTTTTTTGAGATATTCGAGGGTTTTTGTCAGGTAAGGCCCCCCATATGTTAAGCGACGCGTTCACTCTGACTTTGGACATTTTTTCTGGCAAACCTATTTGAGATAGAATTTTTTGAATTTTGGTTTGATATGGAGGACTACTTGAACTATTTTTAGAAAATACTAGCTCAACTTTTTTTTCTAGCGCGCACTTTACTTTAAGTGCCTATAATAAATATTACCGCAAATTTTTATAAATATATATTGAATAAAAATTATAATTATTTAATTAAAAAAAAATAGTTTAAAGTACTAACTGTAAGTATAAAATAGTATAAAATAATTACAATAAATAAAAATAATTATTTTTTATTATTGTTATTAATATTTTGAAAGTAATTAATACAATTAAATTAAAATTCACTTCTAATTTTCCCTCTTTTATTTGAAAAGTGTTTTTCACCTTTTTTTAATTTGAAAAAACTACCACCAGGTGGCGAATTTGTAGGAATAAAGGGAACGAAAATTGTCGTTCCCAATACCAAAAAAACACAAAAGGGCCCTTCTTGAAGAAAGTGTAGGGTAGGGTAGTGTAGGGAAGGGTAGGGAAGGGTAGTAAACGAGTATTGGGACACAGCCATACAATTTACAATGCAGATGGTTGCGCTCGGTCGCCATCTTACGTTGGAGATTTGCCTCAGTAGCTCTAATGCTATTGGTATAGAGATAATCTATCCATACATACAAAATCCTTGGATTTAAGGTAGAGATAACGCCGAACAGCTGATCGACGTAATGCCCCTTGATTAACATGTAAACCTTGGCAAATTGACAAAAATTCTGAATTTTTTTTAGAGGCAGATATTAGTGCCTAAAAGCCATAGAAAAAATTTCAAAACGATTTAACGAGCCGATTTTTTTTAATTAATTTTTTTTAATTTTCAGCATAATAGGGCTTTCCCATGGAGAGCCAAACTAAAAAATTAATTTAAAAAAATCGGCTCGTTAAATGTGTTTGAAACTTTTGCTATGGCTTTTAGGCACTAATATCTGCCCCTCAAAAAAAAATTCAGAATTTTTGTCAATTTGCTAAGGTTTACATGTTAATCAAAGGGGATTACGTCGAACAGCTGTTCGACGTTATCTCTACCTTAAAATTGAAATCGAAAAAATACTTATATATAGTTGTATCCATGGAGAAAATACAGTTGTATCATGGAGAAAATAGACAAAAATTTGACATCACGTCAATACGATCAATACACGAAAACAAATATAAACGAAATCATTTACCACGAAATTAAATTAACACGAAACAAAATAAAAATCACGAAAACAATTTGTACGAATTAAAAAAGGTATAAATTTTTGACCGAAATAAAAAAAGGTCGAAAGTCGTCAATAGACAATAATGGTTGCATTTTTTTATTTCATAATTAGAAAATATACCTAAAATTATGCTTTTCTGAATTTTTTCAGATTTTTTGGAGTGCGGGAACTAATTTTAAAAAAATATTTAAAATCTCTGAATTAGGGTGGTACACCTGATGGGACAACCGTGACGTCATTTGTCGTGCTGTGATTGGCTATTGATGACATCACGGTTGCAGTGATTGGCTATTGATGACGTCACGGTTGTCCCATCAGATGTACCACCCTAATTCAGATATTTTAAATATTTTTTAAAAATTAGTTCCGGCACTCCAAAAAATCTGAAAAAAATTCAGAAAAGCATAATTTTATGTATATTTTCTAATTATGAAATAAAAAAATGCAACCATTACTGTCTATTAGCTAACGAAAACATTTAATTAAAACGAAATAAAAAAATTACGAAAACAATTTGACCGAAAGTTACTTGAATGAAAATAACATTTACGACAAATACAAAAATAACGAACGAAACACTTTGAACGAAATTTATTTGAATTAACGAAAAAAACTTAATTAAAAACGAATTAATATAAGCCTATTTGGGAACACAGAGTTCCACTTACTAAGTAAGTGGAACTCTGTGCCTAGGAATTATAATCAAAAAAATATTTTTAATTTAATAAAAGTTCTATATATAATTATGTATATTAAAATTACTAAAGAATATAATTATAATATATATAAAAGAAACACACACATATATATTTATGAAGTATATATATATATATATTGGAAAAAAGATAAAAATCTTTACATAAGATAATTCATGTGTAAGCCATATATATATATGTAACTGCATGCATTTTATATTTCAATGCTACCTCTCAGCATATGATTATATAATGAATTTCGATTTTATATACATACAGCTATATATATATACATATATATATCCCATGAAGCACATTTGATCGGCGCAATATTCACCTCAGATCGTTTTGATATCGCCTCAATATCAAATTCGACGTTGGTCCAATAGTGCAGCTGCAACAAACCTCTATGGCTGGACGATATTTAATATCAATGTTGCACCAACATTTAAAATAAACATTGTTCGGATATTTATTTTAATATCGTTTCAATAGTGCAGCTGCAACAAACCTCTATGGCTGGACGATATTTAATGTCAATGTTGCACCAACATTTAAAATAAACATTGTTCGGATATTTATTTTAATATCGTTTCAATAGTGCAGCTGCAACAAACCTCTAGTAGGGCTGGACGATATTTAATGTCAATGTTGCACCAACATTTAAAATAAACATTCTTAGATATTTAATTTAATATTGGGCAAATGTTAATTGCTGCAATATATTTTTTATAAATCTCAGGAATGGCCAACCAATATTTTGGCACAGTATTGGTTTGATTCCATAGGGTAATATATGTATATAACATATATTACATATATATGCCCAATATATGGAACTGCATCATGGGGCGCGCTTTTTTTTTTTTTTAAGATTTTTTCCCAAGTCTCGATGATGGAGTATATTATAATGTATAACACTTGTATTTTTATCATAGACTATTTGTTATTTCAATCTATATCTCTTTTTAGAGTTTCTCTTATTGTTTATTAATTTTTGATTCCGTTAACATCAACAGCATTAAAATATTTATTAATTGTCTTAAAAATTCCCAGCATAGTGGTTCTATTTAGTGTTTACTTTTAAAAAAAAGTACAGTGACTTAAAATAATTTTAATTTAATTGTTAAGTGTTTTTTAAATTGAATTAATTTTGCTGCCATCTATTGACAAAGTTAGAACTTATAATTGGTGCAATATTGGGCCATTAGCCAATCCCAATCTAAATATTTCGAACATCGCACTTCAATGCCCATCCAACGTTGCATTGACATTGGGATCAAACTTACATACAATGAATATATACGGCAAAGTATATTGGAGCAACATAATGAAATTAAATATTGTGCTGGAAACTTTAATCCAACATTGCATGAATATCGAGCACAAATATTTAGCAATATTCACATATCAATATTGTTTGAATATTTGTTACAAATTCCTATGATACGTACATTGACTAGCTGTCAATCTGTAGCCAACATTCAACCAATGTTTAAATATGTTAACACTGCAGCAATATCAGAAAGCCATTATTGTACCGACATAAATATTTCAAGTATTGAACTTCAATGCCCCGCCAACGTTGCATTGACATTGGGAAACTACATGCAATGAATATACGGCAAAGTATCTGGGACCGACGTAATGAAATTAAATATTGTGCTGATAACTTTAATCCAACATTGCATGAATATTGAGCACCAATATTGAGCAATATTCACATATCAATATTGTTTGAATATTTGTTACAAATTATTCCTATATATGATACATTAATTGACTTTCAATCCTTATAGCCAACATTAAACCAATGTTTAATTTTGACACCGCAGCAATATCAGAAAGCTATTATTGCACCGACATAAACATTTCAAGCATCGAATTTCAATGCCCAGCCAACGTTGCATTGACATTGGGACAACCACATTTAATGAATATATGGCTACATATATTGGACCGAGGTAGTGAAATTAAATATTGCGCTACCAACTTTTAGCCAACATTGTATAAATATTAAATGCCAAAATTGGACAATGTTGGCATATCAATATTGCCCTGACTCCACGGCACAGTAGGGCACAGTTAAGGTGCCATGCAAGTTCAATCTTGTGTTCTATTAACATATTGTAATTTGAACTTGGCAGTCCGGTTGTTAATCCCCTTGTGGCTAGGCGCAATTGTGAATATCACAGAGGGGCCTAGTCAAAGACCTTTGGTTGAACTGTGATTCTCACAAAATGGCCGAACTGTGAAAATCACAGTTCGACCAATGGTTTAGACTTGGTAGTGGTAGCTCTACCCCGCCCCTTCTCCTCATTAATTTTTTATTTTTTCATTTCATTAAAGCTAATTAAGTTAACATATTACATATTACTAAAAAAAATGTAGTTTTTTAAATATTTTTATTTTATCATGGTAATTAACAGAGTACTCTAGCATAAAAAATTAAAACATTGATGCATTAGTGACTGCATTACGCTAGCAGCTGCAACTCTTTTGTCTCTATCCAGCATTGAGCATATTGGCGGCCATTGATGTACCGGACTGAAGATATCCACATCCACATCCTCATCCACACTGCAGTACCAACATGTAAAACAAAAAATCACTATAAAAACATTAAGGAGGTGAAAAATAAGCTTTCTTGTGTTAAATAAGAAGATATTAGAAGGACATCGCTCTAATAACTTAGTACAATGATAAATCTTTGCAAAAAACACTTTGCAAAATTTCTAATGGAACACGCGTACCATGCAAAGTTAACATTTTATCCCACCATTCCCGAATAAAATTTTTCTTCGATTTTCTTTTAAATTAAAATGAAATGGTTCCAGGCCTATTTTGAACGACATACAATAATTTCATAGGGGGCATCCAGTAAATACACTGGAAAATATATAATTTGCAACAATTTTTATAAAGATCAAGGTTTGAATTTTTTCCCGCCAATTCCAAATAGGAATTTCGTTCAAAATTAAAATATAGGGTTTTATTAGTATTTTACACAACATATATAAAATTTAGATAGATCAACCAGTAATAACACCGTAAAAAAAAATAATGTGCCTCATTTCCTATTAACACCATAAGTTTGAATTTTTTTCCCGCCAATTCCAAATAGGAATTTCGTTCCAAATTAAAATATTGGGTTTTATTAGTATTTTACACAACATATATAAAATTTAGATAGATCAACCAGTAATTACACCGTTAAAAAAATAATGTGCATAATTTCCTATAAAAACCATAAGTTTAAATTTTTTTTCCCGCCAATTCCAAATAGGAATTTCGTTCAAAATTAAACTATAGGGTTTTATTAGTATCTTACACAACATATATAAAATTTAGATAGATCAACCAGTAATTACACCGTAAAAAAAAATAATGTACATAATTTCCTATTAAAACCATAAGTTTAAATTTTTTTCCGCCAATTCCAAATAGGAATTTCGTTCAAAATTAAAATATAGGGTTTAATCAGTATTTAACACAACATATATAAAATTTAGATAGATCAACCAGTAATTACACCGTAAAAAAAAAATAATGTGCCTCATTTCCTATTAACACCATAAGTTTGAATTTTTTTCCCGCCAATTCCAAATAGGAATTTCGTTCAAAATTAAAATATAGGGTTTTATTAGTATTTTACACAACATATATAAAATTTAGATAGATCAACCAGTAATTACACCGTTAAAAAATAATGTGCATAATTTCCTATTAAAACCATAAGTTTAATTTTTTTTTCCCGCCAATTCCAAATAGGAATTTCGTTCAAAATTAAAATATTGGGTTTTATTAGTATTTTACACAACATATATAAAATTTAGATAGATCAACCAGTAATTACACCGTAAAAAAAAATAATGTACATAATTTTCTATTAAAACCATAAGTTTAAATTTTTTTCCCGCCAATTCCAAATAGGAATTTCGTTCAAAATTAAAATATAGGGTTTAATTAGGATTTAACACAACATATATAAAATTTAGATAGATCAACCAGTAATTACACCGTAAAAAAAATAATGTGCATAATTTCCTATTAAAACCATAAGTTTAAATTTTTTTCCCGCCAATTCCAAATAGGAATTTCGTTCAAAATTAAAATATAGGGTTTAATTAGGATTTAACACAACATATATAAAATTTAGATAGATCAACCAGTAATTACACCGTAAAAAAAATAATGTGCATAATTTCCTATTAAAACCATAAGTTTAAATTTATTTCCCGCCAATTCCAAATAGGAATTTCGTTCAAAATTAAAATATAGGGTTTAATTAGGATTTAACACAACATATATAAAATTTAGATAGATCAACCAGTAATTACACCGTAAAAAAAATATTGTGCATAATTTCCTATTAAAACCATTAAGTTTAAAATTTTTTTCCCGCCAATTCCAACTAGGAATTTCGTTCAGAATTAAAATATAGGGTTTTATTAGTATTTTACACAACATATATAAAATTTAAATAGATCAACCAGTAATTACACCGTAAAAAAAATAATGTGCCTCATTTCCAATTAACACCAAAAGTTTGAATTTTTTCCTGTCAATTCCAAATAGGAATTTCGTTCAAAATTAAAATATAGGGTTTAATTAGGATTTAACACAACATATATAAAATTTAGATAGATCAACCAGTAATTACACCGTAAAAAAATAATGTGCATAATTTCCTATTAAAACCATAAGTTTTAAATTTTTTTCCCGCCAATTCCAAATAGGAATTTCGTTCAAAATTAAAATATAGGGTTTTATTAGTATTTTACACAACATATATAAAATTTAGATAGATCAACCAGTAATTACACCGTAAAAAAAATAATGTACATAATTTCCTATTAAAACCATAAGTTTAAATTTTTTCCCGCCAATTCCAAATAGGAATTTCATTCAAAATAAAAATATAGGGTTTAATTAGTATTTTACACAACATATATAAAATTTAGATAGATCCACCAGTAATTACACCGTAAAAAAAATAATGTACATAATTTTCTATTAAAACCATAAGTTTAAATTTTTTTCCCGCCAATTCCAAATAGGAATTTCGTTCAAAATTAAAATATAGGGTTTAATTAGGATTTAACACAACATATATAAAATTTAGATAGATCAACCAGTAATTACACCGTAAAAAAAATAATGTGCATAATTTCCTATTAAAACCATAAGTTTAAATTTTTTTCCCGCCAATTCCAAATAGGAATTTCGTTCAAAATTAAAATATAGGGTTTAATTAGGATTTAACACAACATATATAAAATTTAGATAGATCAACCAGTAATTACACCGTAAAAAAAATAATGTGCCTCATTTCCAATTAACACCAAAAGTTTGAATTTTTTTCCCGCCAATTCCAAATAGGAATTTCGTTCAAAATTAAAATATAGGGTTTAATTAGGATTTAACACAACATATATAAAATTTAGATAGATCAACTAGTAATTACACCGTAAAAAAAATAATGTGCCTCATTTCCAATTAAAACCAAAAGTTTGAATTTTTTTCCCGCCAATTCCAAATAGGAATTTCGTTCAAAATTAAAATATAGGGTTTAATTAGGATTTAACACAACATATATAAAATTTAGATAGATCAACCAGTAATTACGACGTAAAAAAAATAATGTGCATAATTTTCTATTAAAACCATAAGTTTGAATTTTTTTCCCGCCAATTCCAAATAGGAATTTCGTTCAAAATTAAAATATAAGTTTTAATTAGTATTTAACACAACATATATAAAATTTAGATAGATCAACCAGTAATTACACCGTAAAAAAAAATAATGTGCCTCATTTCCAATTAACACCAAAAGTTTAAATTTTTTTCCCGCCAATTCCAAATAGGAATTTCGTTCAAAATTAAAATATAGGGTTTAATTAAGATTTAACACAACATATATAAAATTTAGATAGATCAACCAGTAATTACACCGTAAAAAAAATAATGTACATAATTTCCTATTAAAACCATAATTTTAAATTTATTTCCCGCCAATTCCAAATAGGAATTTCGTTCAAAATTAAAATATAGGGTTTAAATAGTATTTTACACAACATATATAAAATTTAGATAGATCAACCAGTAATTACGACGTAAAAAAAAATAATGTACATAATTTTCTATTAAAACCATAAGTTTAAATTTTTTCCCGCCAATTCCAAATAGGAATTTCGTTCAAAATTAAAATATAGGGTTTAATTAGGATTTAACACAACATATATAAAATTTAGATAGATCAACCAGTAATTACACCGTAAAAAAAATAATGTGCATAATTTCCTATTAAAACCATAAGTTTAAATTTTTTTCCCGCCAATTCCAAATAGGAATTTCGTTCAAAATTAAAATATAGGGTTTAATTAGGATTTAACACAACATATATAAAATTTAGATAGATCAACCAGTAATTACACCGTAAAAAAAATAATGTGCATAATTTCCTATTAAAACCATAAGTTTAAATTTATTTCCCGCCAATTCCAAATAGGAATTTCGTTCAAAATTAAAATATAGGGTTTAATTAGGATTTAACACAACATATATAAAATTTAGATAGATCAACCAGTAATTACACCGTAAAAAAAATATTGTGCATAATTTCCTATTAAAACCATTAAGTTTAAAATTTTTTTCCCGCCAATTCCAACTAGGAATTTCGTTCAGAATTAAAATATAGGGTTTTATTAGTATTTTACACAACATATATAAAATTTAAATAGATCAACCAGTAATTACACCGTAAAAAAAATAATGTGCCTCATTTCCAATTAACACCAAAAGTTTGAATTTTTTCCTGTCAATTCCAAATAGGAATTTCGTTCAAAATTAAAATATAGGGTTTAATTAGGATTTAACACAACATATATAAAATTTAGATAGATCAACCAGTAATTACACCGTAAAAAAATAATGTGCATAATTTCCTATTAAAACCATAAGTTTTAAATTTTTTTCCCGCCAATTCCAAATAGGAATTTCGTTCAAAATTAAAATATAGGGTTTTATTAGTATTTTACACAACATATATAAAATTTAGATAGATCAACCAGTAATTACACCGTAAAAAAAATAATGTACATAATTTCCTATTAAAACCATAAGTTTAAATTTTTTCCCGCCAATTCCAAATAGGAATTTCATTCAAAATAAAAATATAGGGTTTAATTAGTATTTTACACAACATATATAAAATTTAGATAGATCCACCAGTAATTACACCGTAAAAAAAATAATGTACATAATTTTCTATTAAAACCATAAGTTTAAATTTTTTTCCCGCCAATTCCAAATAGGAATTTCGTTCAAAATTAAAATATAGGGTTTAATTAGGATTTAACACAACATATATAAAATTTAGATAGATCAACCAGTAATTACACCGTAAAAAAAATAATGTGCATAATTTCCTATTAAAACCATAAGTTTAAATTTTTTTCCCGCCAATTCCAAATAGGAATTTCGTTCAAAATTAAAATATAGGGTTTAATTAGGATTTAACACAACATATATAAAATTTAGATAGATCAACCAGTAATTACACCGTAAAAAAAATAATGTGCCTCATTTCCAATTAACACCAAAAGTTTGAATTTTTTTCCCGCCAATTCCAAATAGGAATTTCGTTCAAAATTAAAATATAGGGTTTAATTAGGATTTAACACAACATATATAAAATTTAGATAGATCAACTAGTAATTACACCGTAAAAAAAATAATGTGCCTCATTTCCAATTAAAACCAAAAGTTTGAATTTTTTTCCCGCCAATTCCAAATAGGAATTTCGTTCAAAATTAAAATATAGGGTTTAATTAGGATTTAACACAACATATATAAAATTTAGATAGATCAACCAGTAATTACGACGTAAAAAAAATAATGTGCATAATTTTCTATTAAAACCATAAGTTTGAATTTTTTTCCCGCCAATTCCAAATAGGAATTTCGTTCAAAATTAAAATATAAGTTTTAATTAGTATTTAACACAACATATATAAAATTTAGATTGATCAACCAGTAATTACACCGTAAAAAAAAATAATGTGCCTCATTTCCAATTAACACCAAAAGTTTAAATTTTTTTCCCGCCAATTCCAAATAGGAATTTCGTTCAAAATTAAAATATAGGGTTTAATTAAGATTTAACACAACATATATAAAATTTAGATAGATCAACCAGTAATTACACCGTAAAAAAAATAATGTACATAATTTCCTATTAAAACCATAATTTTAAATTTATTTCCCGCCAATTCCAAATAGGAATTTCGTTCAAAATTAAAATATAGGGTTTAAATAGTATTTTACACAACATATATAAAATTTAGATAGATCAACCAGTAATTACGACGTAAAAAAAATAATGTGCATAATTTTCTATTAAAACCATAAGTTTGAATTTTTTCCCGCCAATTCCAAATAGGAATTTCGTTCAAAATTAAAACATAGAGTTTAAATAGTATTTTACACATTATATATAAAATTTAGATAGATCAACCAGTAATTACGCCGTAAAAAAAAATAATGTGCATGATTTCCTATTAAAACCATAAGTTTGAATTTTTTCCCCGCCAATTCCAAATAGGAATTTCGTTCAAAATTAAAATATAGGGTTTAAGAAGTATTTTACACAACATATATAAAATTTAGATAGATCAACCAGTAATTACACCGTAAAAAAAAATAATGTGCCTCATTTCCAATTAACACCAAAAGTTTGAATTTTTTTCCCGCCAATTCCAAATAGGAATTTCGTTCAAGATTAAAATATAGGGTTTAATTAGGATTTAACACAACATATATAAAATTTAGATAGATCAACCAGTAATTACGACGTAAAAAAAATAATGTACATAATTTCCTATTAAAACCATAAGTTTGAATTTTTTTCCCGCCAATTCCAAATAGGAATTTCGTTCAAAATTAAAATATAGGGTTTAATTAGGATTTAACACAACATATATAAAATTTAGATAGATCAACCAGTAATTACACCGTAAAAAAAATAATGTGCCTCATTTCCAATTAACACCAAAAGTTTGAATTTTTTTCCCGCCAATTTCAAATAGGAATTTCGTTCAAAATTAAAATATAGGGTTTAATTAGGATTTAACACAACATATATAAAATTTAGATAGATCAACTAGTAATTACACCGTAAAAAAAATAATGTGCCTCATTTCCAATTAAAACCAAAAGTTTGAATTTTTTTCCCGCCAATTCCAAATAGGAATTTCGTTCAAAATTAAAATATAGGGTTTAATTAGGATTTAACACAACATATATAAAATTTAGATAGATCAACCAGTAATTACGACGTAAAAAAAAGAATGTGCATAATTTTCTATTAAAACCATAAGTTTGAATTTTTTTCCCGCCAATTCCAAATAGGAATTTCGTTCAAAATTAAAAAATAAGTTTTAATTAGTATTTAACACAACATATATAAAATTTAGATAGATCAACCAGTAATTACACCGTAAAAAAAAATAATGTGCCTCATTTCCAATTAACACCAAAAGTTTAAATTTTTTCCCGCCAATTCCAAATAGGAATTTCGTTCAAAATTAAAATATAGGGTTTAATTAAGATTTAACACAACATATATAAAATTTAGATAGATCAACCAGTAATTACACCGTAAAAAAAATAATGTACATAATTTCCTATTAAAACCATAATTTTAAATTTATTTCCCGCCAATTCCAAATAGGAATTTCGTTCAAAATTAAAATATAGGGTTTAAATAGTATTTTACACAACATATATAAAATTTAGATAGATCAACCAGTAATTACGACGTAAAAAAAATAATGTGCATAATTTTCTATTAAAACCATAAGTTTGAATTTTTTCCCGCCAATTCCAAATAGGAATTTCGTTCAAAATTAAAATATAGGGTTTAAATAGTATTTTACACATTACATATAAAATTTAGATAGATCAACCAGTAATTACGCCGTAAAAAAAAATAATGTGCATGATTTCCTATTAAAACCATAAGTTTGAATTTTTTCCCCGCCAATTCCAAATAGGAATTTCGTTCAAAATTAAAATATAGGGTTTAAGAAGTATTTTACACAACATATATAAAATTTAGATAGATCAACCAGTAATTACACCGTAAAAAAAATAATGTACATAATTTCCTATTAAAACCATAAGTTTAAATTTTTTTCCCGCCAATTCCAAATAGGAATTTCGTTCAAAATTAAAATATAAGTTTTAATTAGTATTTAACACAACATATATAAAATTTAGATAGATCAACCAGTAATTACACCGTAAAAAAAATAATGTACATAATTTCCTATTAAAACCATAAGTTTAAATTTTTTTCCCGCCAATTCCAAATAGGAATTTCGTTCAAAATTAAAATATAGGGTTTAATTAGGATTTAACACAACATATATAAAATTTAGATAGATCAACCAGTAATTACACCGTAAAAAAATAATGTGCATGATTTCCTATTAAAACCATAAGTTTGAATTTTTTCCCCGCCAATTCCAAATAGGAATTTCGTTCAAAATTAAAATATAGGGTTTAAGAAGTATTTTACACAACATATATAAAATTTAGATAGATCAACTAGTAATTACACCGTAAAAAAAATAATGTACATAATTTCCTATTAAAACCATAAGTTTAAATTTTTTTCCCGCCAATTCCAAATAGGAATTTCGTTCAAAATTAAAATATAAGTTTTAATTAGTATTTAACACAACATATATAAAATTTAGATAGATCAACCAGTAATTACACCGTAAAAAAAATAATGTACATAATTTTCTATTAAAACCATAAGTTTAAAAAAAAATTCCCGCCAATCCCATAAAGGGATTTCGTTCAAAATTGAAATGTAATGTATAATTCCTGTTAATGCAAATGGGGGTCACTGGATTCTTTTTGTTGTTGATATTCAAAATAAATACATAACATGCATTGATTCACTCTTTGATAAAGAAAATTACATAGCACATGGAATTCAATACCTGAAAGATGTAAAAAAATTCTATATCATGCTCATCTTCTTAGATTTTCATGTCTTATCAATTGGAAAAGAGATTGGAAAATTTATTTCCCCAAAGACATCGTTCAGCAAGGATCAAGCATTGATTGTGGAATTCATGTGGTGATTTGGAGTCATATTATTTGCTCTGGCTCGAATCTTAGATTTAACCAGGCAGACATGAAGCATGCAAGACGTTGGATTATGCATGAACTTCTCCAGGCACAAGTTAGCAGGGAAGTGTGTACAGCATTTGCAACACATGTAGCGAGAATGCAAAATGCAGTCATTAATGCATCAACAAAAATATATGCAACGTATAACAAATCTTATACATGAAACTGCACCTGCTCCATACAAGAGAACGATTTCATATTTTGTTGCGTTAGCTGAGTTTTTCCTTCATAACATGGAAAGGTGCTATGATCATTAGGAACAAAATGCAATGATCCTGATGCAATAAAATATAGATGCAAAGGATCGACAATGCAATCAAAAGTTCCATTTGAAATGTAGTCAAATCGACCTTATCCCAGCATCTGAAGATTTTTATTGCCCTTCATGCAGAACCCCACCAAAAAGGAAAATAAATAATTAATCATGCCACAAGACTGACAAATAGCAATCAGAGAGATAAAACCATCTATAAAACAAAATGTTTTTTTTGGAACTCCTCCCGACATCATCCAAAGTGGTGTTTAACTGTTTTTAAAAATTGTTTTTTAGAAACAAGGTGGATGTATATGGCAAAATAATTTATATCATAAAACAGTGAGAATTATTAAGAAAGTTTATTCTTTTTCTTTTAAAATTTTTTTGATACTTAACAAATTACTTTATCATTTTTATTCGTTTTTCTGTGTAGACCTTTTTGCAATTAAAATTGAATACCCACTCACCAACACATATATATAAATAATTTATTAAATATTTATTTATGTCTCTAAAAAAAATGAAAGACACAAAGAAATTAAATTTTTGCCCGTATTATCACATGGAAAAATTCCGAAAGAAATCTATATGATATTATTAGCCTATAAATATATATAAAAATTATATGTAACGTTATGAGCTTGCACCAAGTCATTAAGATTGACTAGAACGCGTCTGGAAAAAAGGTAACTCATGACCAAGAAATTTGCAAACTCATCTTACGGTGTGTCAAATGTGAATTTTTATCTTTTTCTCCACCCATTTTTTATATTCTGATTTCAACTTTTTTTAAAAAAAAAATGTAGTGCGCAGAATAAACATGTAGTTTTTAGAAACTCTATTTCGTGATCCCGTATTTTCAGACCAGTTTTTACTATGAATGACGCTTTCTTTTTCTTGTTATAAATATTATTAATACTTGCCTTATACACGCCCTTATTTCCTTTTTAACCTTTTAAATTAAGTAGGTAGAACCGGAGTGATCCTGAATGAGTAATATCACCTTCATTTACAAGTTATACATAATAAATATATATATATATATATATATATATATATACAGAGTGTTCCACAATTCGTGTCCCAAATGTAACTCGTAAAATGGAATTGCAAAAGTGCTCGTAGAAACTTCAAATTTCGTACAGTAATAGTAGAGGGTCCTTTGTTTTGTGTTCTGGCAGTAAATATTTTTTCCCACCCTTATTTCACCCCTTCTGGGGGGTGCGTTCCCGTTCTTTATCAAAACCTTATGGGCTTATAATGTTAATGAAAATGAAAAAGAAAAATTTTGGAATTTCAGTCTGAAAATTTCCAACTCGGGGTTTTCGAGTATGAGAAAAACAGTAGTGACCTTATTTTTTTTCTGCCATTGACCCTTCAACCCTCGCAGGGGTCAATGTTGACCCCTAGAATGACTTTTTTTTTAATTCTCCGAATTTGTTGAAATTGGTATGATTTTATGGGTTATCGACGATGAAAAAACCCATGAAAACACTTGCGAATTGATAAAATTGACCCTTGACCCTTGCAGGGGTCAGTAGTGACCCCTAGAATGACCTTTTTAAAATTCTCCGAATTTGTTGAAATTGATATGCCTCTATGGGTTTCGAGGTTGACAAAACCCATGAAAATACCTACGAATTGATAAAATTGACCCTTGACCCTCGTAGGAGTCAGTGGTGACCCTTGATAGGATATTTTTAAAATTCTCCGAATTAGTTGAAATTGATATGCCTCTATGGGTTGTCGAGGTTGACAAAACCCATGAAAATATCTGCGAATTGATAAAATTGACCCTTAACCCTCGTAGGGGTCAGTGGTGACCCTTGGAAGGATATTTTTAAAATTCTCTGAATTTGTTGAAATTGGTATGCCTCTATGGGTTGTCGAGGATGACAAAACCCATGAAAATACTTGCGAATTAATAAAATTGACCCTTGACCCCTTGTAAGGGTCAGTGGTGTACCCTAGTTAAAATTTTCCGAATTAGTTGAAATTGATATACCTCTATGGGTTATCGAGGATGAGAAAGCTAATGAAAACACTTGCGAGTTAATTAAAATAATTATTGACCTAGCAGGGGTCACTGCATGGTGAGCCTTGAAATTAATTTTTCCACATTCTCTCAATTTCATTGAATTTGATATGCATCTATCGGTTATTGAGAATGGAAAAACCCATGAAAACATTTGCAAATTCATCAAATTTATTGTTGACCTCGCATACTCTGAAACCTTTAAATACGAATTTTGGTGGTTTGGTGGAGATCGGCAAGAAAATCTATCAGATCAACTTAATTTAACATGGAAATCCCACAAGGAATAAATGTAAATCGTGAATCCACCTGACAAACAGTTTAAAATATTTTTAAAATTCGGAGAATTTTAAAAATATCCTTCCAAGGGTCACCACTGACCCCTACGAGGGTTAAGGGTCAATTTTATCAATTCACAGATATTTTCATGGGTTTTGTCAACCTCGAATACCCATATATAGAGGCATATCAATTTCAACTAATTCGGAGAATTTTAAAAATATCCTATCAAGGGTCACCACTGATTCCTATGAGGGTCAAGGGTCAATTTTATCAATTCGTAAGTATTTTCATTGGTTTTGTCAACCTCGAAACCCATAGAGGCATATCAATTTCAACAAATTCGGAGAATTTTAAAAAGGTCATTCTAGGGGTCACTACTGACCCCTGCAAGGGTCAAGGGTCAATTTTATCAATTCGCAAGTGTTTTCATGGGTTTTGTCATCCTCGACAACCCATAGAGGCATATCAATTTCATTGAAAACGGAGAATTTTAAAAAGGTCATTCTAGGGGTCACTACTGACCCCTGCGAGGGTCAAGGGTCAATTTTATCAACTCGCAAGTGTTTTCATGGGTTTTTTCAACGTCGATAACCCATAAAATCATATCAATTTCAACAAATTCGGAGAATTAAAAAAAAGTCATTCTAGGGGTCAACATTGACCCCTGCGAGGGGTGAAAGGTCAATGGCAGAAAAAAAATAAGGTCACCACTGTTTTTCTCATACTCGAAAACCCCTAGTTGGAAATTTTCAGACTGAAATTCGAAAAATTTTCTTTTTCATTTTCATTAACATTGTAAGCCCATAAGGTTTTGATAAAGAACGGGATCGCACCCCCCAGAAGGGGTGAAATAAGGGTGAGAAAAAATTTTCACTGCAAGAACACAAAACAAAGGACCCTCTACTACCACTGTACGAAATTTGAAGTTTCTACGAGCACTTTTGCAATTCCATTATACGAGTTACATTTGGGACACGAATTGTGGAACACTCTGTATATATATATATATATATAACACTCTGTATATATATATATATATATATATATATATATATATATATATATATATATATATATATATATATATATATATATATATATATATATATATATATATATATATATATATATATATATATATATATATATATATATATATATATATATATATATATATATATATATGTAACAACAAGCAGAGCATCTCTGTACATTAAAGCATACACTGCATTCCTATTTCAAAGCTGCTACACTTTTGATGAAGAGGGAATGCTCCATTTTACATGGAGCCCAAATTGTCAAAATTTATCATGCTTCAGCAGATGACAATGGTGATGAAGTTTGAAGAAAAATGCTGCGCTGCGTGCATTTGGTTTTATAAGTCCTGATGTCTTCTTTCAAGTTGATGAATATTGTAGAAAATCGCATCTCAAATGTACATATTACTTATAGTATTTTCTTTATAATTGATGTTGCTATTTATCGTTTTACGTTTAATTTCACAATTTCAAGTGAAAAATTTTAAGTTTTGTACATAATTGATGTTTAGAATTATTTTTGACTATCACAATTAGAATAGGCAGAGAATCTCTGTACATTATACATTCTGCATTCCTATGTAAAATCTGCTACACTTTTGATGAAGAGGGAATGCTCCATTATACATGGAGCCCAGATTGTCAAAATGTAGCATTCTTTTGCAGATGACAATGGTGATAAGGTTTTAAGAAAAAGACTGTGCTGCGTGCTTTTGGTTTTATAAGTCCTGATGTCTTCTTTAAAGTTGATTAATATCGTAGAGAATCGCATCTCAAATGTACATATTACTTATAGTATTTTCTTTATGATTGATGTTGTCACTTATCGTATTACGTTTAATTTCACAATTTCAAGTGAAAAATTTTAAGTTTTGTACATAATTCATGTTTAGAGATATTGTGACTGTTACAAATAGAATAGGAAAAGAATTTCTGTAGAATTTAAATAATTCATTCCTATTATGTGAAGCTACTATATTTTTGATGAAGAGGGAATGCACAATTTTACATGGAGCAAAATTTTCAAAATTTATCTTGCTTCAGCAGATGACAACGGTGATAAATTGAGAAGAAAAGACTGCGCTGCGTGCATTTGGTTGTATAAGTCCTGATGTCTTCTTTTAAGTTCATTGATATTGTAGAGAAACGCTTCTAAATGTATACACTGTAGAATTTATATACATTGCAAATACATACTGATAGTTTAAGTTTTGAGAACCCAAATTTACAATGTAACTCTATTGTAAATGAATAATTTTTTAACTTTGTACTTAAATATTTTTAAAAGTAATGGAATGTAATAAATTACTGTTACTACTAGCACATGATTTTTTTTATTAAAAATGAAAATAAATGATTCAAGTATTTTGTATTTAACCTCTGGATAGGTGATGGTACTGCTGTCTCTGAGAAACAGTAGTATGGAGGAAGCGGGTGGTGACTACATCAGTAAACAATATATAGGATTAGCGTAATCTAACGTTGGGGAACTTCAAAACAGTTTACAAAGCAGATTGTTGCGTGTGGCCACTACCTTACGTTGGTGATTTGCCTCAGTAACTATGATGCTATTGGTATAGGGGTAACCTATCCAGAGGTCATAATTTTCAAAATCCTTGAAGTGATCCAAAAAATTTTCCAGGCAACTATACCTTGTGAATATCTCATTCATTGACTCATGAAGATTAATGTCATTTCGAGGATTTGTGACATACTGGCTACTGTGTCTTTTATTTATATTGAAGAAATCTATACATAACTATTCCATTGAAAAAGAAAAATGCATTTGGATTATAAATAGGAGATTGCTTTACTGTTGCATCTCTTATGTAAATAAATTGAAAAGGATGTACATAAACATACTTGGGAAGTGGGCAAATATGTGAAAATAGGTTCCTGAAAAACATAAAAAAAATGACAAAAAAAAGCAAAAAAACAAAAAAAAAAACAAAAAAAATAAAAAAAAAATCAAAAATAATAAAAAAAGCTATAAAAAAAAACTAAAAAAAAACCCTTCCTAATTTTACTGCTATGACCTTGCCGTGGTAGGAAGGGCTCACCATTTCTGGTTGCTTCTAAAACATGGTTTAGTTTAGAAGCACACAGAAATGGTGCTAACAGGCAGAATCTGAAGATAAGAATATAGGAGAATAAAATCAAAGTGAAAAAAAAATGTTTGGAAAATATTCCAATGTGAAATCAACTTGCTTAATAAAAAATACACATTTCATATATACAAATATATATATCTATATATATATATATATATATATATATATATATATATATATATATATATATATATATATATATATATATATATATATATATAATATTATTCCTCATTAAAGAATAGATAGTACGGTTTATGAGATTCACAATTTCATTGTTTTGGAATCTATTACTTTTATAACCATCCCTCATCTTCTCTCGCATAACCGGGGTTGTAAAACAGCACGCGCAGCTCACACTTGACCTTTCTTGCTTCCTGCGTCTGTTACTTTTTTACTGTAGTTCTTATAAATCTGCTATATGAGATTCATAATTTAATAATATTTATTTTTTTGTTTTGTTGTAAGTGTCAACCTAAATAGTTATAAACTTTAATTAGGTGTGAATGTAGATAAAAAAAATCTTATTTCTATATCAAATACGAAGGGAACGTGTCTTCGGTGAAACAGAGCCGAGCACTAATATTTGTATTGAAGCCTGTAAGCTTGAGTTTTAAGCAGAAGAGTTAAATGTGACCTTCGCTCTATGTCAGGCAACCATTGCGCTTAAATGAAATATTTTTTTTTAGCGTGTGCCGATCTCTCTCTAGATATTGTGGAGATTTTTGTTACATGGAATGTTATATATTAAATATATTTTTCACCCATTATCGATAACTTGTTAAAGCAAATTTTCTATAAATTAATTTGATTATTTTAATTGAAACATCATTTTCAATTAATACGTCAAATTTCATATAGGTTGTGTAAAATACTAATGAAACCATAAATATTAATTTTGAACGAAATCCCTATTTGGTATTGAGGAGGAAAAAATCAAACTTATGGTTTTAATAGGAAATTATGCACATTATTTTTTTTACGGCGTAATTACTGGTTGATCTATCTAAATTTTATATATGTTGTGTAAAATACTAAATAAACCCTATATTTTAATTTTGAACGAAATTCCTATTTGGAATTGGCGGGAAAAAATTCAAACTTATGGTTTTAATAGGAAATTATGCACAATATTTTTTTTACGGCGTAATTACTGGTTGATCTATCTAAATTTTATATATGTTGTGTAAAATACTATTTAAACCCTATATTTTAATTTTGAACGAAATTTCTATTTGGAATTGGCGGGAAAAAAATTCAAACTTATGGTTTTAATAAGAAATTATGCACATTATTTTTTTTTTACGGCGTAATTACTGGTTGATCTATCTTAATTTTATATATGTTGTGTAAAATACTAATTAAACCCTAAATTTTAATTTTGAACGAAATTCCTATTTGGAATTGGCGGGAAAAAAATTCAAACTTATGGTTTAAATAGGAGATAATGCACATTATTTTTTTTACGGCGTAACTACTGGTTGATCTATCTAAATTGTATATATGTTGTTTAAAGTACTAATTAAACCCTATATTTTAATTTTGAACGAAATTCCTATTTGGAATTGGCGGGAAAAAAATTCAAACTAATGGTTTAAATAGGAAATTATGCACATTATTTTTTTTACGGCGTAATTACTGGTTGATCTATCTAAATTTTATATATGTTGTGTAAAATACTAATTCAACCCTATATTTTAATTTTGAACGAAATTCCTATTTGGAATTGGCGGGAAAAAAATTCAAACTTATGGTTTTAATAGGAAATCATGCACATTATTTTTTTTACGGCGTAATTACTGGTTGATCTATCTAAATTTTATATATTTTGTGTAAAATACTAATTAAACCCTATATTTTAATTTTGAACGAAATTCCTATTTGGAATTAGCGGGAAAAAATTCAAACTTATGGTTTTAATAGAAAATTATGCACATTATTTTTTTTACGTCGTAATTACTGGTTGATCTATCTAAATTTTATATATGTTGTGTAAAATACTATTTAAACCCTATATTTTAATTTTGAACGAAATTCCTATTTGGAATTGGCGGGAAAAAAATTCAAACTTATGGTTTTAATAAGAAATTATGCACATTATTTTTTTTTTACGGCGTAATTACTGGTTGATCTATCTTAATTTTATATATGTTGTGTAAAATACTAATTAAACCCTAAATTTTAATTTTGAACGAAATTCCTATTTGGAATTGGCGGGAAAATATTCAAACTTATGGTTTTAATAGGAAATTATGCACATTATTTTTTTTACGGCGTAATTACTGGTTGATCTATCTAAATTTTATATATGTTGTGTAAAATACTTCTTAAACCCTATATTTTAATTTTGAACGAAATTCCTGTTTGGAATTGGCGGGGAAAAAAATTCAAACTTATGGTTTTAATAGGAAATCATGCACATTATTTTTTTTTACGGCGTAATTACTGGTTGATCTATCTAAATTTTATATATGTTGTGTAAAATACTAATTAAACCCTATATTTTAATTTTGAACGAAATTCCTATTTGGAATTAGCGGGAAAAAAATTCAAACTTATGGTTTTAATAGAAAATTATGCACATTATTTTTTTTACGTCGTAATTACTGGTTGAGCTATCTAAATTTTATATATGTTGTGTAAAATATATACTATTTAAACCCTATATTTTAATTTTGAACGAAATTCCTATTTGGAATTGGCGGGAAAAAAAATTCAAACTTATGGTTTTAATAGGAAATTATGCACATTATTTTTTTTACGGCGTAATTACTGGTTGATCTGATCTATCTAAATTTTATATATGTTGTGTAAAATACTATTTAAACCCTATATTTTAATTTTGAACGAAATTCCTATTTGGAATTGGCGGGGAAAAAATTCAAACTTATGGTTTTAATAGAAAATTATGCACATTATTTTTTTTACGGCGTAATTACTGGTTGATCTATCTAAATTATATATATGTTGTTTAAAATACTAATTAAACCCTACATTTGAATTTTGAACGAAATTCCTATTTGGAATTTGCGGGAAAAAAATTCAAACTTATGGTTTTAATAGGAAATTATGCACATTATTTTTTACGGCGTAATTACTGGTTGATCTATCTAAATTTTATATATGTTGTGTAAAATACTAATTCAACCCTATATTTTAATTTTGAACGAAATTCCTATTTGGAATTGGCGGGAAAAAAATATCAAACTTTGGTTCTGCATACAAAAGGAATCAAAGAATTTTTTTACGGTGTAATTACTGGTTGATCAATCTAAATTTGATATATGTTGTGTAAAATTCTAATTATACCCTATATTTAAATTTTGAACGAAATTCCTATTTGGAATTGGCGGTAAAAAAGATCAAACTTATGGTTTTAATAGGAGGATGCACATTATTTTTTTTACGGTGTAATTACTGGTTGATCAATCTAAATTTGATATATGGTGTTGTAATAATTATGTCAATGAAAACTAGCTATATTATATATTTATAAAAAAAAATCGTATTTGGGATCAGCGCTGGGCGCGGGACAACAACTCATATATTTAATCTCATTATAAAATGTTTCTAATTTTTATTTTCATACTTTCTATTTTCAATTTTAATTATTCTATATGTCCCCCATGTATATTGCTGTTTATTAATATATGCTTGGACGTGGATAACTTACGTTTGTCCCTAAATTTAGTGGTATTTTTTAAGTTGCTTTCCTGCATTTCACTAGTGTGGATGATGATAACTTCTGGTTTGTCCCTAAATTTAGTGATATTTTTTAATGTTGCTTTCTTGCATTTCACTAGTGTGGATGAGGATGTGGATGTGGATAACTTCAGTCCGGTCATTGATGTCTGGTGATAGAATCCACTAATCAGCATTTCATGCAGCAGAGTTGAATGCATTGCCTGTAAAATTATGAAAATGAGATTATAGCACACATATGAAAAGATTTTGTAATTATTTAACTCACCACATATGTAGCTAGCCTGGGCAAAACTTCCTCAGTGTTGAAGGAGAGAATTCAAGGGGGCGGGCTGGGCTGGAGAAAGAACAGCTATGATAGGGCCTTTCATGATGTTAGAATTTGTAATAATCACTGTAAAAAAGAAGCAATTTATTAGAAAACAAAGAACTTTGCTATTTCAATATACTTTTTAAGATATTTCTTACTTTCTTTAAAGACTGCAAAGCAGACACTTCCAATTAAAAAGAGACAGCATCTCTGTTTTTGTTGACAATGACACCCATATGTTGTAAATTGCTTTTCTTTTTTTTTTTTTACTTCAATGTTTCAGTAACAGAGTAACAGATGGCGCTACCATCTGTGTATAAATTTTTTCAAAGTCCAAAATGAATAAATGAATTTGATAATAATTAGATATATTGCCAGTGTAGTTTATTTAATGAAAAAAAATATCATATAATATATCAATTAAAAAGCATCATTTAAGCCCCTTCTAGTTCATAGTCGATACAATTAACTTCAAAGAGTGTATTCAATGTGCCAAGTTACGCCAAGTGTAGAAAGCTAGGATGCTCTGGGGTACCTACTTTAAACACTGTGCCCTACTGGATACTCATGGGCATATATTACAGCTTACCTAACTGTGAACCTTAACTGTGCCCAATTGTGCCCTACTGTGCCGTGGAGTCAGATGTAGGAATATTGGCTACATATATGTAGCCAATATTCCTATATATTGGTGATATCGTATATTTTAAGCCAATATTCCCAATATCTGACCAATATTTAGCCGATGAAGTGTGCTATATGGGATATATCTATAGTTTTTAATTAACATCAATTCGTGATTTCTTTGAATTGTCTAAAGATGTGTTCACGGTGCATTTAATATATAATATAGCCTATAGCTATATATATTATAGCTCCTAAATAATATCAAATTTAATTACTTTACTAAATGTCATAATATACTGTATATACAGGGTGTTAATTTATACATAAAGTTTTTGACATTTTTAGGCGTCAATAAAAACTACAAAGGCAAACATAAAACATACTTTTTATACATTAAATTGTAGCTTGAATTTCTATGTTTTCAAAACTTTTTACAGAAATTAAATTGATCTTATGGTTATAATATAATCGTTCAGTAAAGATAGGAACGAAAAAAGGGAGTTTTTTCGGGGTTTTCAGTCTCTTAAATCTTAATTTCCAGCCTTCAGGAAGCCGGCAATCCCTGAAATTTTTAAAAATTAATTTTCCTAATTCAGTGGCTCAGTTTTTAATATGGAATCACCTGAGGACTTCTCTCAGTATAGTGTGACACTGTTGGTAGATGTGAACAGGACAGTCTGCTACAGGCTGTCTTACCCCCCACCAGTCCCACCACTCTTTTTATTAGTCGTCCGACTGAGCGGCCGGTTTACATGCATTCTTACGGGAGAGAGCCCTCACTTTGCGCCCGGATTATGGCGATTTCACGGTATCTAGAGATTTGAAATTTAAAGTAAGTAAATGCTCATAGAGTCTAATATTGCTCAACAACTTCTTTTTACCCGCAAAAATAATATTAATACGTCTAAATATGACTTTTATAAACCGGACGACTAGTATAAAAAAAAGTCTAAGCCCATTTTTAAAGCGATGACGTAGTATAGACTTTATATATATTTTGCATGACTGTGGAATTGGACTAGCTCTACCTTAATGTGAATATTTACATTATTTTAATATCAAATCAAGTTAATTCCTCTAATCAAAATATTTATGAAGGTTGATTTTCTGTTTATTTGTGGTTTTGATATTCTGTGACGTCATATTATATTACCAGACTTATAAGTTATAACTCGGTTCCCGCCTTGCGTTTTTCTCGAAAAGTATGATATTTATCAAATAAATAAAAATAACAGTGTGTAGAAAAAAATAATTCATGGACATCAGACTACAATTTACTTTCATTTTTCCACGTAAATATTTTAAAATAAATATTTTCTTACACGGAGGACCCATTTACTTTTAAAAATCCGGCCGACTAATATCAGTGAGATGACAGTCGAAAATCCATGTGAGACGGCCTGTAGGAGCATACTGACTGCTAGCAGAGCGAACTTGAGTACGCTCTGGTAGGAGACTGCCCTGATGTGAATCTTCAGCTCCCGCCATAAGTCTTAAATTTTATGTTTTAATTCACAGGCCAAATAAAGCTTAATTTCCAAGGTTCTCTGTCTTGTCTCATCCCTTCTTCATTGTTTTTAGGGGAGGGGGGTGGATTATGTGTTGTACAAAAGGTGCTCAATACGCGCCAGTCCACATTTATTTTATGGTTTTCTTCCAGAAAAAATAGGAACTTAAAAGAAATCTTTTTCGTGATATCAAGCACTCTTATTTTAACTTCCAACCGTCGTCAGGCATATATGAGTATGATGGTACCCCTTGAAATTGTTTTAATAAAATCTAACGTTTTCATGACTCAAGTTTTGATTCAGTAACGTTAAGGGCTTCTCCCTGCTTCTCTACATGGGCAGATTGGGCACTGTGGGTGGTACAGCACTGATCGAGGCGCGCGCACCTCGCGAGCTCGCTCAAAATTTCTCGCATCATGATTGACTGAGGGACTGAATAGTAGGGCTGTAAATTTTAACCGGTTGATTAACCGTCCGGTTAAAACCCCACGGTTAATCGTTTTCATAAAACACTGTTACTCGAGGATACGGTTAATTTAACCATTTAACCGAACTTCGATTGAAATTAAAAATTAACCGATAGTCAATTTTAACCGTTTCTAGCAGTGTCATAATTTTAAGCACTTTAAACCGCGGTTAATTTTTTTTAATAATTTTTTTAAATGCAAAAAAATTAATTGACACATCGTGAACTGTGAGTAAATTTTCAGTTAGGTTAAAATATAATTGCACTGATGGCACTAATTGCTAATAAAGCACGTACAATTTGTTTTTAAATTATAACTATTATAAGTTTATTCAGTCTGTTTGCAGAAAATAATTTATAATATATAAAACTATTTCGGCATGAATATATTTTTCTTTTTGTACTTTTTAAAATAATTAATACATTAGGTGAACGTTTTTGCATACCGTATAAGATAAGATTGTAAAAAATTAACTTTTAAAAACTTTTTTTATATCTTTATTTTTTTTATCGTTATATTGAACCTTGAAGGAAAAAGAATATTGAACTATATTCAGTTAAGTATGCAATTGTATTAAATCTATCTTAATTTAACGTGATAATTGTCAAAAAATAACCGATGGCGCAGAGTAAGCCGTTTCGGTTAAATTAACCGATCAAATAAATTCAAATAATTAACCGATCGAATAAAATTAACCGATAACGATTAGACGGGTATTTTAATCGATCAAACATTTTCAGAATTCTGAGCGGTTTTTAATCGAACTTCGGTTTGATTAAAAACCGGTTAAAAGTTGACGGTCACCGGTTAAATATTTTTCTCGGTTATTTACAGCCCTACTGAATAGGCCGTTGTGATTCACAGATGCTTCAATGCAACACAATGTGGACTGGCGTACTGATTAAGTTAAGCACCATGTTCAACACATAATTCCACAAAAAAAAAAAAAAAAAAAAAAAAAAAAAAAAAAAAAAAAAAAAAGGATGCGCTAGAGGACAGGGGACTTTGAAAACGGCCTATGAAAACTTAATTAATAAGGGCGTTTACCTACTGGCCTTAATGAAATGAAATGAAATAATCTTTATTTAACTTTCGCTATTCAGTACAAATATAGTTTATATATTGTTTTAATTAAACAATATAAAACAGGTGGTTCATAAAATTTATGATAGTTCATAGAATTTTATGCCTACAGTACAATATTTTTAGGATACAAAAAACCATCTTAATAATTATACATTTTATAGTTACCATGAATTATAGCTATATAAAAAAATGCACACGATGCAAAAGACTTATGGCGTGAACTGGAAGATTTAACTTAAAACATTTTAGGGATTGTTGCCTTCCTGAAGGCTGGTAGTGAAGAGTTAGAGACTGAAAATTGCAAAAAACCTCCCTTTTTTCGTTCATAATTTTACTGGACGAGAACCATTGGATCATTTTAATTTCTGTATAAAGTTTTGAATAGAAATTCAAGCTAAAAAGTATGTTTTATGTTCACCTTTGTAGTTTTTATTGATGCCTAAAAATGTCAGAAACTTAATAAACACCCTGTACTTCTTTATTGTAATAATTGCATTCGTTTTAATTTATAATTTTTTTTTTTTTTTTTTTAATTATTGTTAAATTTTTTTTTATTAATATTTTTCTTCATCGGTGTTTTTTATTTCGGTCAAATTGTTTCCTTATTTTTGTATTCGTCTTAAAAGTTTTCGTTCAAATAACTTTCGGCCAAATTATTTTCGTGATTTTTTTTTTTTATTTCGTTTTAATTAAATGCTTTCGTTGTAATTGACTTTCATTGTTTTTAAATTCATTCAAATAACTTTCGTGATTATTGAATTCGGCTAAAATGTTTTCGCTGTAAAAAATGCTTTCATCGTGCTTTTTAAGTTTTGTTATAAAACTGCATTCGCACATTTTCCATTTCGGTTAATTATATTTTCGTATAAAATATTTTCATGTTAATAAATTACTTTCGTCCTTTTTGTTTTCGGTGTAATGTCTTTCGTATAAATTGTTTTCGTTCTTTTATTTTTCTTTCTTTTGACGTAGACTCAAAAATTTAACAGAAATGAAATTGTTCTGTATTATATAATCATAATATATAAAATAATACTAATAGTTAACATAATATTGATTAAAATATTCTTAATAATGGGACTACCTAACCAGTAGTCTGTTATTCTGAATAAACATAGTAAAATAAATAAAAGTTAATAAAATTTTTATCGCGCGACATACAACAAATAAATTAAATAAATAAATAATTAAATAAATAAATTTAAAATGACTAATAAATGTCATGGAATTTAAAATTTTAATAGAGGTTAGAAACTTGTAGTTTTAATCTTACTTTTTTTAAGTGAATATTAAAATATATACATTTTAAATGAGTATTGTGCTGCGCATTTATAATATAATCCGTCTCTTGAGTAAATGTGGTAAGCACTACTTTTTGACTTGAAGTACTCAAACTAATCAAAAAATATAAATAAGTAACATGAACTCGGCAAAATGCGCAGATCTAGATGTGGTCAAATTTTGCTCCAAACCCGAAATAAAATCTCATTACGGCTTTGGGTCAAACCACGATCGATGCTCCAATCTAGTTCTGGTCAAATGAAAATGCTCCAAAGCCGAAGTAAAAGTCTCCATTAATGGAGTATCAACCTCAAAATTTTTTATAGCAGAAACGGATACAGGCGCGGATCCAAGGGGGGGGGGGGGGCGATGGGGGCGAACGCCCCCCCCCCCCAAAGGTCCCGAATACATTGAAGGTATTACCACCCACCACCAGTCGCCCCCCCTCCCACCCCAAAATTTAACATTGCGGGATAGGCCACCGCCCCTCCCAAAGCCGCGGGCTGGATCCGCCCCTGAACGGATAGAGGATGAAAAGTTGTTACTCTGATTTTTTTCAGATTTTTTCGGGACCGGGAAGTATTGCTAAAAAGTTTTGGCGAGGTCAGGTTCAAATCCACGTCCCTTTTGGGTCCTATCTTTTATTAAGGTAGAGATAACGTCGAACAGCTGTTCATCGTAATCCCCTTTGATTAACATGTAAACCTTAGCAAATTGACAAGAATTCTGAAATTTTTTTGAGAGGCAGATATAAGTGCCTAAAAGCCATAAAAAAAAAGTTTCAAAAACATTTAACGAGTCGATTTTTTTAAATTAATTTTTTAGTTTGGCTCTCCATAAGGGCTCTCCAGCCCTATGCTGAAAATTAAAAAAATTAATTAAAAAAAATCGGTTCGTTAAATTGTTTTGAATTTTTTTCTATGGCTTTTAGGCACTAATATCTGCCTCTCAAAAAAATTTCAGAATTTTTGTCAATTTGCTAAGGTTTACATGTTAATCAAAGGAGATTACGTCGAACAGCTGTTCGGCGTTATCTCTACCTTAAGAGAGGCGGCAAGAGGCGGCACTTTTTCTGCACTTTCAATAATTTTTAAAAAATAGTTGCCGGGCTATAAAAAATCTGAAAAAAATCAGAGTAGCATAACTTTGCACCCTCTATCCATTTCTGCAATAAAAAAAGTTTAGGTCGGTACTCCATTGTGCTTTGGAGCATTTCGATTTGACCAGAACTAGATTGAAGCATCGTGGTTTGACCCAAAGCCTAAAAACGAATTCATTTCGGGTTTGGAACATCCCGCGATGCTCCAATCTAGTTCTGCGCATTTTTTTCGTTCCTGGGTCGAATTCGGCTTTGGGTGCCAACACATATATAATTATATATATATATATATATACACTGCAAAAACAACTAAATACCAAAGGCATTGAGAATCTCCACAATCACTTTTGCATCACCAAAAGTGTTTAGCTTCTCAATGCTTTTATTGTTTACGGTCTTCATACCTGTTGTAAAAAGCTAAAAAGTGATCACCAATCTAACTACTCGCCAGCTTAACTTCGGTAATCGCTTTCGATCATACCATACCACTGCACTGCTAATGCTTTCTTAGTAGGAAGAGTATTATTGAGGTATATAAAATAAATAAGAGCTATGGTGAAATGATAAGGGTTCATTTCAATACAAGGTTATACAAATTTCGACCCTAGGGTAAAATTTGATGGCGGTTCTAATGGTGACCCTTAAATTTGCGACCCTTTGACCCTTAAGGGTCAAAAGACCCTTAAATTTTTTTTTTCGTGAAAAATTGCGAAATTGACATTAGCAATGTCCTTAATTAACTTTAGAGCTCTTATTTACGCATTTTAAGGGTCGACCCTTGGGGTCTAACAGGGGTCATTTTTTAAAGTATACAAATATTTATAACAAAATTTGTCAAAAACTGTGAGGATTATAGATTTAGCATTGGCTTTAATTGATTCAGTAAGAATAATGACCCTCTAAGGGTCGACCCCTAAAATATATTACGATCTATTCCGCATGTAATACTTCTAAATGCTATTAACATGCAATTTCTGAATGCTAATTCTGTTAACAAAAATCTAATGTTTAAAACGTTAGTTTTTAAATGGTAAAAACAGTGATTAAATAGCAAAGACATTTAGCTATTTTTCTAAATACTTTTAACGTTCAGTAAATGTTAAAAGCATGGAGGGTCTGAATACCGATTTTTTGCAGTGTATATATATATATATATATATATATATATACATTGTGTGTGCGTGTGTGTTGGCATCAAAGCCCGAAAAAAAAACGCACACCTAGATGTGCCCCTCGCGATTTGAGCAAAGCCCAAAATTAACATATATTTCGGGCTTTGCTCATTTAAATTTGCTCATTTTTAGAAGTGATTATATCAGAAAAATCAAAGCCCGACGAGGAGTATTATTTCGGGGTTTGTTTATTTAAATTTGATCAGTTCTACAAGTGATCAAATCAGAAAAAGTAAATCCAGACGAGGTAGTTTATTTCAGGCTGTGAGTGAATAAAAATGAACAATGCTCGGGTGGCGCATCTTATTATATACAAAATTAAGAAAACAACTGAAAGACACCTTCTTATTTTACACTGTGAACTAGTTGAACATCAGTGGTGAAAGTAAGCCGGTGCGCACCAGTGCGCCGCACTGGTAAGACACTGATCGAAATTTACCAAAAAAATCAACAATTTTTAACGAAAAAAAAAATATTTGCAAGTGTGAACAGATAACATTATAATCATGCTTAATGCATTATAGTATTGTATTTTTTTTTCTCTCTCACGAAGTTTTAACTTGCATGGCACTTTCTTTTAAAATTTGTTCGAAAAAAATAATTGAAATCTACTCGATCTATTCACTTATATTTATTTTTTCATTACGTAAAAAATAAAAACGAATTAATAATTTGAGGTATGAAATTGTTGCATTGTAAATAAATAGTAGTGCTGCAGTCAAACATTATTATAAATTAAAAGACTATAAGGGGCATTCACAAAGCCTTAAGGCCACATTTAAGGCTCAAAAATTTAAGACCAAAAATTTTGGGTCTAAAAAACACGTCTAAAATCAAGCTTTAAATTATCGAGCCTTAAATGTGGCCTTATGACTTTGTGAATGCTCCTTAATATGTTTAAAAAGTTAATTATAATATTTTATCATAATCATAAATGCACTTTTTATGGCGAGCAGGTTTATTTATTATATTATTTTTTTTAGATTTTTTAAATCAAAGAAATAATATTTTTATAATTTTTTTTTAAATATCTGTATAGGTTTATTGTTTACTATTTTTTATTCAATTTTTATATGAAGTGATCATGATGTTTTATTACATGATCATGGAAGTGATAAAATCGTTAGATTTTTTTTTTTAAATTGTAACCTTTCATCTTTTTGGAATATTGTGTTTAAACTAATTTTCGAGACATTTAAAACAATAATTTATTTATTTAAAAAAATGTAACACTTATTAAAAAAAATAAAACATTCTAAATTGTGAAACAGTTAATTAAAATATTTTTACAGTATTAACACTGCTGCCAGACATGCATAGACAACGAACAACAAAGTGCTTGTTTGTGATTTTTTTTATAAAAAAATTTATATTTAAATTTTCATTAGGCAGCACAGGAAATATTTTTGAATACTTTTTGCATCAATTTAACGTGTGACACTATATTTTTTTTCGCGGTTAAAAAGTCTGAAAAAGTATTTAATTTTACTTAATTTGTGGGTTAATTCTCATAAGGATTTCCAATATTTTTTCCAGAAAAATGACTCAGTAAAAAAATGTTTTATTTGTAAATCGAAAATCTATTAAAGAAATTCATCATAGATTACTTATTGTTAGATATTTTGTAATTGGTTCCATAGTTCAGATGAAGTGTGAGTATAAACAGTAAAATGCTGCTTTCTGTGCCATAAATTTGCATGTTAAAAAATTAAGCCTCCAAAACACCAACTTTGGGAATTTTTTGTTTTTAATTCCTAGATAGAGGGCATTTTAAAATATTTTTAGAAAAAAAAATCTTAAAAAAAAAAATTAACCCCTCACTCTAGTTGAAAAATCTCTTAGGGGTGCATCCTTGTTAAAAAAAAAAAGAAAATATTATAAATCAATTTCAGTGCAACTTTTCAATGAAAAAAATTAAGCCACGCCCCTTTTCACCAAAAAATCGCGCCTCCGGCGGGGGTTCGGGCTCTTCAGGCCACTATCTGAAGCGCACTGGTAAGAAATTGAAACTACTTTCACCACTGTTGAACATACTTATTACCTATAATGGAGTATTGTCCTCAATTTTTTTTATTGCAGAAATGGATAGAGGGTGCAAAGTTATGCTACCCTGATTTTTTTCAGATTTTTTTGAGACCTGGAACTATTTTTAAAAAATTATTGAAAGTCCTTTTTGTGACGTCACGCGGCGGCAAGTCCTATCTTTTTCTTAAGGAGCGGCGTCTCGTGACGTCACGAAAAGGACTTTCAATAATTTTTTAAAAATAGTTCCCGGGCTCTAAAAAATCTGAAAAAATTCAGGGTAGCATATAACTTTGCACCCTCTATCCATTTCTGCAATAAAAAAAATTGAGGACAATACTCTATTGGAACTTTATATAATTCATGCAGGATATTATTTTATTCTTTTAGATTTTTTAGATTTTCTTTTAGTATTTTAGTCATTTTAGACCGATAAATAAAGTATATTATTAAAGATTATTTGCTTGATTGAGATGCATTACATCATTCTAATTTAATCTTTTTACTGTAATAAAATTAAAGTAATGTTCATTATGTTTAAGTAATATCTTTTTATTTTTTATGATTCGTACACTCGGTACACTGCTGCATGCAAAACAAGATCATTAACCGTTCTTTCTCATATGAGCTTTTCTGCTTATCTCTATAATCGTACTTTATTCTTTAACGCAGCTGTCAGTTTGTCATGCATCGAGTGTCGAAGTATCATATTTATGGTATTATATTATACTGTACATATAATTGATTTATTTAAAATATATTTAATTGTGAATGGGGTACTGACCAAAAAAAAAAGTTTCAAGTTTTTGTCAATATTTCAAAAGGCACGAGAATTTCATGAAGAACAAGCCCTATTACAGCATTCTACGACAATTTCCTGATTTTATATGAATTTTTGAAACCTCTCAAATATGACGTCATAGCATTGAATCTTAAATGGGTAAATAGATCAGTTAACATTACCAAATCCCATACTTAATATTGAAATGTAACCAAAACTCCCTTTGCAAGGTTTTTAGGTGCTAGAATCACGATAATGAAGGTTTCAAATTCTTACCTCAATAACTTTTCATTTTAGCAATGTTAACTGATGCATTTTCCCATTTAAGATTCAATGGTATGACGTCATCAAAAAAAGTTTTAAAAATTCATATAAAATCAGCAAATTGTCGTAGAATGCTCTAATAGGGCTCGTTCTCTCGTTCTTCATAGAATTCATAGTACTTTTTATTTGTATTGCAAATACCGGTCAGTACCCCATTACAAATATGTATAGTTGAGTTATATAAAAAAAGGGCAAGATTTTAATGGCAAATATTAAACATAAGTTTCAGCAAAGAATACGTTCATATTATATATAATAAATACATAATTATATTATATAAAACGAATTTTAGAATTAAAAAAAAAAAAAAAAAATAAGAGGACAATCTCGAGAGAAAGAAAAATTATGTCTCAAATTCTGCTCGGCATAGAATTACAATTAAAATTTTTAATAAATTTCTATAAGTTTGAATTAGAATGGACAACATACATGAAATTTTTTTGTTGTGCGCAGAAATGAAAACAGGGTACCAAATTATGCTACTCTGAATTTTTTCAGATTTTTTTGAAACCCAGAACTATTTTTAAATAATTATTGAAAGTGCGGCCACGCCCCCTGGAGGCGTCAATAGGTGTCCAGTCTCTATCCTTTTTATTAAGAATTCAGAAGTGCCAACTGAAATCACAGGACTTTCAATAATTATTTAAAAATAGTTCCGGGTCTAAAAAAAATCTGAAAAAATTCAGAGTAGCATAATTTGGTGCCCTCTATTCATTTCTGCAATAAAATTTTTTCATGTATGTTGTCAATTGAGTAGTCGAGTTGCTAAACTTTTTTGCATCGACGATGTTGACCTTGAAATTTTATTTAGGTCAAAGGTCAGAGATAAAACTACAAAAAAGCGTATTTATTCACAAAAGATACCTAGCTAAAAAAAAATCGAGATATAGCTTTTTTTATTATTATTATTATTTTATCAAGATTGCATGCAGCCAAGGTTGTAAAAAACTCTGTCGTCCGCTATACAAACAACATAATAAACTTTGAAATTCTACTTAGTATGATTAATTTAATTTTTTTTTCAAATAAATATTAAAATATTAATATTATTAAATATTTATAAAAAAAAGTTGTGCATGGCAGTAACAAAATAAAATAAATGAAAAATTGCAACAAATTTGTATTTATGACCTTAAAGTTCTATAATACAAATTAAATATAACACTTAATATTTTACCATAACTTAATATAACTTAACTTAATTAGCATGTATTATAACATACAGTTCTCAAATTTATGGCCAAATTCAAAACTTTGAAGTTAACGATTTTTTAAATAATTTTTCAGGCTATGTTTTTTGAAAACTTGAATTTTGAATTTCATGTTTTTTTGAAATTTGAAAAAATAATACCCAAACCTCATCGACCTAGGTCAGATTTTTATCATTTGTGAAACATAAAATTACAAAAATTTTCAAAAAAACTTGTAAAAATTAATAAAATAAAATCGTAACTTCAAAATTTTGGCTATAAATATAAATTTGAAAACGGTATGCTATAGAAGACCAGACTCTCTTCAAAACCTATACCTCGAAATTTTTTAGTTAGGTATCTTCTGTGAATAAATACGCTTTTGTAGTTTGACCTCTGCATGACCTTAGAAATAAAATTTCAAAGTCAACATCGTTAATGCAAAAAAAAAAAAAAAAAATAGAAATTCTACTACATACTTATAGAAGTTTAATATGTAATTCAATGTCAAGCAGAATTTAAGATACAATTTTTTTTTTATCTCTCGAGATTGCCCACTTTATTGATATTTTGAAAAATTCTGACTTTTTTTTTTAATTGGAAAAAATGATATCTATACCTCATCAACCTAGGTCAGATGTGTAACATATCTGAAATGCATCGAAATCTATTGACCTTCCCATTGCGAATGACGTTCTCCTCCATTTCCTTATTGATCTGACGTGATTTTAACAATATATATTATATGATAATTATTAATTATCATATTAATTATGATAATATGATTTGACATTACCAAAGTAGAAAAATTATTTATTTACGTGCAGTAAACATTAAAAAAACACGTACGTGCATAATATTACACATCAGACAATATATTTTATACTTTAATTACTACATATTAATGCTACACATGTGGATACTAAGGATGTTGTGCGGGATTTATCCGCACAGTAGCGCAGCAAAATATTGTAGTAATTAAGTGTAGCCGGAGGAAAGGGGGGGGGGAAATCGGAAGTGGTTCTAAGTCATTATTTGGATGGAGATGGATGGAGGTTTTGCTGTAAAAAGTGGGTGGCAAATTGTCCCATTGTCCTATATTAATTAAGTCTTTTTTTATATATACTCATTCCAGGCAGTGTTTTAATTCTATATACTCGAAAAACACTCCCTCTCATGACATATTGTTGATATATATTATATTAATATTGTTTGATCAGCAATATAATTGTTATGTACAAAAAGAAGATATCACGCATATATACCATTAACATAACATTTTAGCATTATAAAATTAATCTCTATAATATATTAATTGTTGTTAATTACTAAGCACCTGCAGAGAGACGCAATCTTTGCGTCTTATCACACCAAAGAGTTATATAGAAAATGCTAAAGGTTATAATAAGGACAAGCTCAAGGTGGTTACGGTGTATCTTATCAGGGCATAATATTAACTGTCTCGTTTGCACAGCACGTGTATAGTATGTGGATGGATGTTGCGAGACTTATATAAAGTTGTGACAGACATCATGCATCTCTTCTCAAAACACTCATCTCTGGCATGCGTTTTGTTAATGATTACTAATGATAAGGTACTAACGGTAGTAAGCTGAAGGGCATTTAAAGGACAAAGAGATTTTTTAAAAAAATATATATTTTAATAATGTATACCAGCTAGATTACAGATCAATTTATTACATGCATTAATTTGAGTATTCATAAGCTCAACAATAAATATTACCTTAATTATAACATAAACTTTAATGTCATATATTTTCTAATAACAAAGTAAATGAATATTTAAATTCAAAATTTTAATCTATTTTTGTACTTTTTTATTATATTCTCTTGCTTATTTATTAACTTTAATTTATTTTTTTCAAATGTATTTGTGATCCTTAAACTGTGCACAGTTTCAAAATCTGGCAAAATCAATTTACAATTGTGGTTTTGTAAAACACACCACTGTATGTGTATACACTTCAATTAAAAAAGTTATACTTGTTAATTTTCTGACAAAACATCTACGCACAATTATTGCTATATTTTTACACAGTTGTTAAATAATTTAAAATAATGATACGTATTATATATTTTTCATGCATCCCTTGAGATCAAGCAACAGAGTACAGCAACACAAATATTAGTTTATAACACACGGCACAATTTTTCAAACGCTGTTAATTTAAACTTTTGCAATAATATGAAAAGCTGAAACACAAACGGTCATCCAGACAAACACTAGCTGTGACTTTAGATGAGTGATGTAAATTCACTCTGAAGAAACTATATATGGACTAAACAAGTATCGAAGAAACAATATAATATATAGAACAACTTGCACACGGCCCTGAATGTTCACCCGACACCATGAAGAAAAAGATAAAAAAAATACAGTATTATACATTAAAATTGAGCTGCAAGTTCGATAAACCAGAAATATAGTAGCAACAAAGGGAAAAATACCATATATATAATCATAAATTAATTTTCACTTTTTTTTTCAGTAAATATTTACATAATTAACATAATATTGTACCAGCCAGGGTTGTATATATCCTATCGGCCGCTGCTTCAGTTACAAATTGTTCTTCAAGATCTTGCTGAATTGATTCGAGTTATTTTTTTAAACAAAATAATATTTTCATCATTAGTATAATTTTATATTCTTAATTAGGTTCTACTAACATTTAATTGATTTAATGTTAAATAAAGTACATGTATGTTTTTCCTTTAATTATATGTACATAAAAATGACAATTAAAGATAATCAAAAACTAATATAGACATAAAATACAATAGCAGAGATATAGTTAGTACATTATTTGATGTTCCAAATGAAAACAAAAACATAAATATTAATTCATATTTATATACAACATACATAATTATTATATAACAGAAAGAATCCATTCTTTAAGTTATTTTTTAATAGTACAATTACATTCTAAATCTTTTAATGCTGGTGGCATTTCATTCAGGCGCGGATCCAAGGGGGGGGGGGGCGATGGGGGCGAACGCCCCCCCCCCCAAAAGGTCCCAAAATACATTGAAGGTATTACCACCCCCACCCATCGCCCCCCCTCCCACTCCAAAATTTAACATTGCGGGATAGGGCACCGCCCCCCCCCCCCCCCAAAGCCGCGGGCTGGATCCGCCCCTGATTTCATTCCATATGCGTGCATGGTATTAAAAATTTCCATGTTCGATAGTTGAATCTATTTATACTTTTTGGTGTAATAAGAGGACCTAAGCCGTATAAGCCAGTATTATGAGAGTGAGAATCCTTGGTAGTTTAAATGTTACTTCAAAATATTTTTCATACATTAAAGAATGTTTAGCTTGAGAGTTGAGAGTTCACAGGTAGTATTTTCCAATATTGGTACATATTAAATTGTCATGCAGTGTCTTTAAATTTATCGCCAAATTTCATGCGTTTTAATATTATTTTTTGTATTTTAAGCAATTGTGTCACTGCCCCAAATTCTATAAAAAGCCCTACAAGCTGTTATACCACATATAATAAAAGGGTGGGCAAGAGCAAAGTATAATTTTTTTTTTCATTTACAACTTCTTTTAGCTTATATATTTGTGAGAGAAGTATCTTAATTTTTTAACAACTTTTCAAATATGTTTATCCCATTTAAAGTTCTGATCGATTACCACCCCCAAATAAATATGATCTGTTACTTGCTCAATTACATATTACATATTACATGCACAATTTTGATGAAATAAATGTAAACATGAATTTGAATGAATTATTACGTTAATTACCTCATATTTTCTTAGATATTTATTAAAATATGCATTATTTTTATTTTATATATATATATATATATATATTTTTAGTGTTATAGTTAATCCATAATCATGAGCCAAGTATGTGAGATGGTCAATATTATTCTGTAAAATATTTGTAGCTTCGTCAAAAGTCAAAATGTTTATTTGCAACTATAGGATACGCAAATCATCCGCTAACATGAAAATTTTACAGTTTTTAGTGTGTTTCTAGTGTTATTGTATGTTTTTACTAAATAGCTTAATTTTAATTCTAGGCAACAAAATTATATTGTCAGTAATAATTTGTAATATGAAGTATTGAATTATTGTATTAACTATTTAATTCTATAGTATTAATTAGTGTAGTCTAATAAAAAATGCACCTTTAATATTCCACCTTTAATTGATGACAAGAAAATTAAAGAAGTTCGAAGCTCTATAATATTTGACCATATTTTTAATTTAAAAAAAAAATAGTTGAAAAATTAATCTTTTGTTAATTGCAGTAACATACGATATGCATGTTTTAAATTATTTTATATTAGCCCGTAATTATTTATTACAATTTATTTTATTACATAGTTTGGGGGCATTCACAATTTCACAAAGAATTTCAGGCTCATGTACTATCCTAGATATTTATCTCTACTAAATATGAAACTAAACATGGTATTAAAAGCCAGTAGGTAATACTAAAACATATTGGCTAAATTTTCCGGAACTCTTGGGGTCTACAGTATATTTGTAAGAAATTGTAAGTACTATGTATTATGTCTTTTTTATGAATAAACACATTTACATTGCTTAGCACGGACTTGGCACATATTTTTAGTATTATGTCCCTGCATGGTTTAATTAGCACCATGTCTGGATATAAAAATCTAGGATCTGAAGTTACAGTTCTTCCGATATTTTCCAATATTTTTATTATGTATACGAAATATAATTATTATATTGATGATTACAAAACATTCTGTAATAATTAAATCTGTAGTAATCAATGATTACTATCAGAATACAACCTTTTTTAAAAAATATGTCTTCCATTTTTTTTTTTTTTTTTTTTTCTTTTGATATTTTTTATTACAGATTCATGCATTATTCTTATTTTCTACTTTCAGATGTGATGTAATTTAAGATAAAAATATAAAAAAATATTAAAAAAAAAAATATGCTCTTTAAAAATTTTACAGTACTATATGGATACGTAAGTACATAATTATCTAAGCATTCATTAATACATTGTTTATGGTTGATAATATACCATCAGCATTATATCTTTTTATATTCTACTATAAGTGATAAGATTGACTGCATTCTGCATTGCTTGAATAATAATACTTATTATATTATTATTATTATTATTTAATATTTAAATATGTAATTGAGTTACATACAGGCGCGGATCCAGGGGGGGGGGCGATCGCCCCCCCCCCCAAAGGCCCCAAAATACATTGAAGGTATTACCACCCCCCACCCATCGCCCCCCTCCCACCCCAAAATTTAACATTGCGGGATAGGGCACCGCCCCCCCCCAAAGCCGCGGGCTGGATCCACCCCTGGTTACATATATCCTTATTTTTATTAATTCAGCTGCCTGTTAGGATATCAATTTTTGTGCAACCATGCATGTATAGTGAATTGGTTGCACAAGGACTATATATACAACATTTATACATAATAATAAACACTGAAATTATACATCTTCAAAATCGGATATTAAAAATGTTAATATCTTATCAAAATATGTATCATTCTCTTGCTTAAAAGATTTAGGGAATTATATACAATAAAGTATTAATATTTAATAAAATATTTTATATATATACGAGCTAAATGGCACTTGTAAAGAACGAGGGCGAAAGTGGATGGTCAGTATTATTATTGACTAGATTATGAGGAGCACACTTGTCGGAATGCGGATGTATAAATAATAGATTGAGACCTTTCTATCTTCTTTGTTATATTGAGATTTTAAAATAATGCAAGGCGCGAGAGTGATATCCGCGAGTTTTTTTTTTTTTTTTTCTTTTTTCCTGACTATTCTCACGATACCTAATGATATCATGTTCTGCTTGCACTTTTTATGAATTGATTGTAACGATACTTTCAAATTTAGAAAAAAAAAACTTGGTCACACTGAATATTAAAAATGAGTATTATCATTATGAAATTATAAAACCGAAGAAATTCCCTCGTTTTAAGTTTTTTTTTTTTTTTTTTTTTGGTATCTACGCGGAATAAATATAATTTTAAATAAAAAATAAAAAAAATAGAACATTTTGATGGTTGATGGTGAAGGTGACCTAATTAATGAAGGTGAAAATTTTAAGTGGTATTTTTGGGAAGATGCATTGACTTTCATCTTTGTGCATCATTACGTTACGCGGTCCTCCTCCTAATAATGTTTGATGCTCTTCTATTTATATGTAAGTGAGATAAATATTATATATTAAAAAGGAGGGACCAAAAAAATTGATACGTGTAATAATTATACATATTATATGGTGATGAAATTTAAAATAGTTGAAATTCAAAATGAAATAATCTACAATACAATTATTTCCTGCCATTTTTTCTTTAGTTTTAGAACTCATGCATAAACGGTTAAAACTAGTTAAAAGTGTTTATAGCTGAAGTTCAAATGAGTAGGAGATTACATGAACTACATGAATGTGAACGCACGTATTACTATATAATACCTATTATAAATGTATACTCAAAATGGTGATATTCATTCTTATACTTATAACACAAGGAACAAAGATAAAGTACGTGTGGAGGAGCTAAGTCAATTTTTCTTAAAAAAATTTGTTTAACAAACAACAAAATTCTATGATTTCTTACCAAACTGTTTGAAAAGATCGATGATAATTCACTGTTTGAGAAAAAACTAAAAAATGTTCTAATACACAAAGAATTTTATAACTGTTAAAGAATTTTTGAGCAATAACATATCTGAAAATGTCTTAAATATAAATAAAATATAGTAATGTTAATATTATACGATATTATATTTATGTATCTTTGGTTAATTTTGACGAATTTGGTAAATAATTTTTTGTTGTATGTTTTTTTTTGTGTGTTATTTCGTTATTTCCCTTTTGTTTAATAATTAAAGTATATCGACGTGAACCATGTTGTCCTGTACAACCAGTTGTTTGTAGTAAATGAATGAATGAATGAATGAATGAATGAATGAATGAATGAATGAATGAATGAATGAATGAATGAATGAATGAATGAATGAATGAATGAATGAATGAATGAATGAATGAATGAATGAATGAATGAATGAATGAATGAATGAATGAATGAATGAATGAATGAATGAATGAATGAATGAATGAATGAATGAATGAATGAATGAATGAATGAATGAATGAATGAATGAATGAATGAATGTATTAGGCCTGTTCGTAAACCCTGCTCGGTGTACACTTTCTGCACCCAATCGACCTTATGTACATGCGACATAAGGTCGATTGGGTGTAGAAAGTGCACACCGAGCAGGGTTTACGAACAGGCCTATTATGTTATATTCTCAATGAATATACGGTGTATTTTATACCTTTCTTTTGTATACTAACTGTAAGATATAATATAAAACTCTATATAGATTTATGAATTGAAGATATTGTAATAGTAATATTTTTTTTTCCAAGTTGAAGTCTAATCCATAATAACATAGAATAGATCTGATCTTACAAATATTGTGTTTCGCATTCAAACACACTTGTCATCCTTGTTGAGCTTGCTTTATTTGGTCCATATAGCCCTCTGGTGGATACCAGAGGGCTATGTTTATCATATGAACCTTTTGGCGCGGAAAGAAGAAAATAATGAACTATATATATATAGCAAAGAGACGACATACATATTGTATATATAGTATTTTACCATAAGAAGTTGTTGAAATGCGTATTATAGGTTTATAGTCTTGCAATGGAGAGTATCGACCTCAATTTTTTTATTGCAGAAATGGATAGAGCGTGCAAACTTATGTTACCCTGATTTTTTTCAGATTTTTTACAGCCCTGGAAGTATTTTTTAAAAAAAATTGAGTCCTTTTTGTGACGTCACGCGGCGGCAAGCCCTATCTTTTTCTTAAGGAGCGGCGTCTCGTGACGTCACAAAAAGAACTTTCAATAATTTTTTAAAAATAGTTCCCGCGCGGGCTCTAAAAAATCCGAAAAAAATCAGAGAAGCATAACTTAATTTGCACCCTCTATCCATTTCTGCCAATAAAAAAAAATTGAGGTCGATACTCCATTATAAACGATTTTAAGATCTCGGCTGCGGTTGACATCATATAACTCACTTTTTTTTCTTATTTTTCTTTTTTTTTTTTCTTTTTGAAGAATTAAACACCAGTGGTGTATACATATAGTGCGTTTGCACTTGCTAAGGAGTGCGGCTGTTGGCCAGCTTTAGGGGAAATTTCCCACAGTATTCACCTACGTCCAGGAAACCACAGAAACCTTTGGACAGGCGATACCTTTCAGTGTCTCCCGAATGCACGTAGTGTAGTAGAATGCACACACACGCCATCTCTTGAGAAGCATCCGAAATCACTGCCCACCTCCTGTGAAAATCACCTTTCACCTGAGGTAGGAAGCGATCCTGGGATTCCCGAGTGACAGGCAGTGATACAAACCCCTAGGCTACCATTATAACCTGAAGAACTCACCTTAATCACAATGTATGTATTAATTGTACATAAGGTAAATTGTTCAGGTGAAAATGATGAAGGTATATTTATATATATATATATATATATATATATATATATATATATATATATATATATAATATATATATATATATATATATAACTTTACTATGTTACTTCATTACGAATGAAGTAAGTTTTAAGAATATATTCAATGCAGGCTCGAACTGGCCATAAGGCTGGGTCAGGGATCCCTGACTGCCCCCCCCCCCAGATTTTTAACATAGGAGCATAGGAAAAGTGACCTCAGACCCCCTGAAAAATGTCCCCTGCTGCCTGTAATGCCTATATGGCCCTGACTGGCCCCTATAGCTATAGCTTCCCAGTCCGAGCCTGATTCAATGTGTTGTATATTTTATACAATACTTGATTTTTTTTTTAGATTATAAGGCACGTTGGAATTGTGATACACCACGTTATTTGCGTTATTACACCACTACATAAATTTTTGCTCGAAGTATTTTTTGTCATTCAATATATTAGAGGCATTATTTTTTTACCAGAAGAACATTGTTTGAATTTTTTAAATCGGTTTACATTGGGAATTTTAACACTGAGGGTAGAAAAATTCATCACTTAAATTCAAACTTTTAATATGTGAACCGATTTTCAAAATCTGTTCCTGGGGTAAAAAAATAAACGCTGATTGAATGGCAACCCACGAGAAAATAAGAGTGAAAGCTCACAACAAATTCACTCGCACATTCACTCCAATTAACCTAAATTTCGCCCCTTTTTAGAGTCAATATGCGCGAGTGAATTAACGTGTATTGATGCACTTTGGCGATGTTTGGTACTTTATATTGACGCATTTTCACGTATTTTGATGAATATTGACAAGTATTGATGTGAATGCCTGCCGAAATACTTCACTCGACTTCACGCACTTTTAATGTCATAAAAAGAAGCTAATTTTATTATTTGATGTGTTTGATCCCATTTTTTAATGAAGGCTTCTTTTGATTAATTTTAAATTAGCACCAATGGATTCAACATGGTAATTTTACCTTTGAAGTAAAAATTTGGTAGACATCAAATAAATTTTTTATGCCACTTTAATTTAACATGGAAATCCCAAAAAAGAAATGAAATTTTTGGGTTTGAGACCCCCAGATGGATTGAAAAAAAAAAAAAATCAAAAATTCACCGCCAGGGTCATAAACAAATGTATTTCTCAGGTACGTTTGATCTATACATGACGTATAAGAGGTGATGCACTTGTAGCTAATTGCTAAAATAATGTAAAGCCATGGCCAAATTTCCACAAAATGTTAATTGTTACTATAACATCTATCATACTTTAAATTATAAAAATATAACGTTAATACAGCAAAGCGTTACTTTGAATGAAAAACGTGCATGCAGTAAGAATTTTATTAATTACCACATAAAAATACATACTCGAAAACATATTTAGAAAGAACATTATTATACCATGGTTTAAAAATTTAATGTTGTTTCTAATTATTATTTTTTATTCCGTCAAGACTTTCTAGAGGGAACAGTTTAATAAATTTGCAACTTAAATATTTAATATGAAAAGTGTTTTCTTAGTTTTGTACAAGTTTCCACTTGAAGTATAGTAGCAAACACATAAATAAGAATTCACGCAAATTTGATACCTCAAGATTTAACAAAAATTATATATATGTGACGAGTCAAGCTCAAGCATGGCAATTAATCGTATTAATATACTTTTATATAGGAGTATTATTTTTTCTTCATCTTTTACTATATACTATACTGAATTAAAATATTGCATGAATGGTTATTATCCTGTAGTGGCGTAACTGTAAATGAAGTGCTGGAAATGTAGGAATGTTGGTGAAAATAAGCAGTTTTCACCGAGAGTTAAATCTAAGAGTTAAAGGTCAAAAGGTGCATGAGAGCTTCTTCGAAAGCGTGCGTATATTTTACATCACTTTTTTTTTCTTTTAATCTTCAATATAATTTATATAATGATGTGCACTATTATAGATAAAACTATAAATAAAGTTATAGCTAAACGATGAATAATGAATGATATACAATAAATATAAAAAGTGTGTATAAATAAAATAAATTTCATTGTATATTAAATTTAATTATAACAATAAAAAACATTGGAACTAATTAATAAAAATATCATCTTCATAGGATGGAGATAACATTCTCGTCTACGAACTAATGGTATTGGGGGGAAAAAAAGTGTCGGAGACATGATGATCGAGTGACATCTATAACGGGACCTAAAAATTTGCATAATTAGTGAGTTGAAAAAATTGTACAACAATATTTACATTGACGCAACCCTAAAAATTTTCTCGTCAACAAATGGCTGCAACCATCTATTGGCAAGAGAAATTCCCCAAGCCTATAGAGCTGTATTTCGAACGCAACCGAGTCATATGCTTAGAACACGCTTCGTATTGCAATCACTTTTAGCATCACTGCCCAGGTGCCTGATTTCGTGCAAACCGATGCGCAGCAAGCTATTCAACGTACGTATTGATTGGAAAGAGGATGTCATTGTGAAATTATTCAAAATCTTATTCTAAATCAACGCGAGTATAAGTAGTAAGAGTGTATGAATTTTGAAAGAAATCATCAACACGGTATATTTAAACAACTATTATCATAAAAATTTTAACACAAGTTAGCCAATAAGCTAATTAATTTTATATCATGAATTAAGTAGTCAAGTGTGGATCTAAATTATTTTTTCGGGACTGGTCTCAATCTAGTAACAAAATTATGCTTACAATTAGTGTAACTGCATTTTTTTTAGTGTAAAATTAAGAAAATGTATTAGTCTCCATGTTATTTAAATATAAAATTTTACCAACTTTCGTCCCTTTCCCCTCCCGCGCAAGCCTGGACCCTCCCTGGACACTCACCTGCATGCAAACCGATTGATTTTTAATTTCAGTAGTGAAATCTCTTCGTATGGTATAAGTATGCATTAATCTCCTGTTAAGCTCTTGACTACTAAATAATTCCATTTACATTAACTGAAATGTACATTAACATAGAGTACAGGCATTTATATAAAATATATCTATCCAGCAGCTATATGTATAATACGTAATTACTTATAGTGTTTTGAAGCAGCTGTTCTTGCATGGCCAGTTTTTGTACGAATACTCTATGGAAAGATTAATTTAATATGCTTGAACAATTAATGTATGAATTTGTATATTTGTATTTTTTGTATTTATTTATTGCACATATAGAACCGTAATTATACGGTTTATTTTTATTTAAGGTACCTTAAGGTACAAAATGCATGTTTACAATATTTTAGTATTGCAATACCTGTAAAAGAAACATAAAAATTAAAACATATTATCATCAGTTTTACATTATTATTACAATTACAATCATACATATTATAGTATTATCTAGTCAGTCCACAATACCTGAGAAATAAAAATTTTATATAAAAAAAACTAAAACATTTTTAATAATAGAAAACAATCTGAAACTAACTCTTTATTATATTACTATATTATTAAATCAATCTATTACAAGGAAAGCATTTACATTATTTAAAGCTGTTCTTTTTCTTGTTATGGCATAAAAATTATTCTGCAGTAAAAACTCAATCAGTTTTGACCGAAACTGTTGATTACTAGGTAGATGTTTTAAGGTATCAGGAAGATTATTGTACAGCTTTGGGCCTAATTAATGAACTTTTTACTTAGAATAAGTTGTACATTTATATAGGTCATTGGTAATTAACGCAAGGAAAGAATTAGAAATCACATTCAAAATTTATTTATGATAGTTTGATTTTTATTATTTTATATTCCATGTACTGATACTGATGTATATAACTGTATAATAAAACCTATAAAAGCTTTTATTTCACTCCTCTACTAGCTGCATGTGTTAGGGATGGACTAAAAATTATACGGTATAATATGTATTAATGTATTATTGAATACATTTTATATATATAAATGTGGGAGGTGTGGCGCAGTGCGCTTGACCGGGTCTCGTCAGATCACCGAAGTCAAGCAACGCCGCGCGTGGTTAGTAGTTGGATGGGTGACCATTTTCAACAAAAAACACGTTTCCCACCCAGGGGTAAAACGTTGCGCTTTTCCACTATGTGGTTCCCCTGGCTTTGGACCATTGTACTTCCGGTTCATTGACAAAAAGCTGTAGCGTCCATCCTGGCTGAGGTTTCCACGTTTCCCTCAGCCGCAGGCAAATGCCGGGATGGATTTGCAAGGCCGTGGCCGCCCCCGTTCCAGAAGAGCCCGCGAAACGCTCAAGTTAGGGTTTCGGAAGGTTCGGGGTTTCAAAGTAGTATAATGTAATTAGTAAATAGAAGTACCCAATAGGGTTTGATTAAAAAAACAAAAAATATATATATATATATATATTATGTATATAATATGCAGTTCTAGCTGTTGCGATGACATTAGCATTATTTATATGTTATAAAAAAATACTATGTCATCACTGTCATCAACGAGATTATATTAATAGTTTAAGTAATAAATTCAAAATTATTTAATCTTTCTAAAAGACATAAGTCAACAATACATAATAATTACAATGCACTTATAATTTTGTTAAACATTCAGTCTTTCTAAAAAAAAAAAATCATCAATTCTGGACACATTCTTTAAAGATAAATAACACCACTTCTTGTAAATAATTTAGAAGAAGTGGTGTACGTTATTTGTAAATATGAATGTTTTCTTCAGTTTTGATATCCACAGGTATTAAATTATTACAAAACAATTGAGCTGAGTACATAAGAGCATTATCATAAGCCGTCTTACGTCCTATGATATTCAGGGGCTTACATATATTATCTCTATTATATGCCGTGTATTATACAAATGAGTAAGCTTACAATGAGCAAAATAATGCGGATTTTTTTTTTCACAAAAATTAATACTCATAAAATATACAGTACAGGAACAAGTAAAATATCCAGCTCCTTATATATTTGTTTACAGCTCACTCCCGCAGAGGGATACCAACCAGCTAATATTTTAACTGTACTTTTTTCCAGTTTAAACACACGTGGCATTAGACATTGATTGGTATGACCTAGAGCTCACATTTCAATTCCATGAGACAATATTAAATGGAAATACGCAAAATATACATTTTTAGCACTGCAATATCAATAACATCTCTGAAGCGTCTTGAGGTGATTCCATTTCAGATTTTTGTCAATGACAAGCTTCAACTTAAAAATACCGCAGCGCCGCATTCTGACATCGCTCCATAAGGTTTGTTAGGAGAAAAATCTTATTTATTTTTTCATTCAAATTCTATGCTGCACAAAATCTCGAATATTTTTTATGTCGTGTAAAGTGATCTTTCCCGTGGCTCATATGAATTATTAATCTTGCCCTTCATAAGAACCACCGAAAAAAATTAAAAACCAGGTACCGCTGGGTTAAAGGATAGGAAGCTTGATAGAACATGTCGTCGCGCGCAGTTCGCGCGCTAGATTTTCACTGCCTGAGAGAATTGTGTCGTCAATATTAAAGCTTCTCATTACCACACCAAATAATTTTGATTGATCAATAAATTGTAAAAATTCCTCCCCTCATTTTATTTCATTTCGCGAATTTACATCACCATTAATTAATTGAAAGTTAATTAAATTAGTTTTAGATGCATTAAGTTTTAATTTATTTTTTTATTACATTCACACCAAAAATGATGTTTCTAAGTTTGTTTTTTGTACTCGTGTACAAAATTACTATAACAAATTCACCTCTGAGCATCGCAATGTGGACATTTTCAACTATTCGTTATGTCAATTTCGAACTATGGTGATGAATGCTCTGCTCTAAATTATTATTACTTTTTTTTTATTATTATTATTTTCCTTTGACAATAATGTATAATTAATGCTTTACATTTTGATTATTATTATGTATCATATTTTTCTCCTTTTTTTTATGTGTGTGTAGTACGTGTTGTTTGTTTTATTGTATTTAGTGCCTTGGTTCTGTAGCTGTTGCTGAATAAATAACAATTTGAATTTTTGAATTTGAATTTGAAAATTTAACCTAAAAATGAGGTCACACATTATTTGAATTAATTTATGCGAGTTTGAGCTACTAATTTTGAAACTCGTGTCATCAGCAAATTGTATTATGTCAATTAATATTGCTATTATTGCCATTATTATTGATTAGATCATCTACATAAAAAATTAACAGAAGGGAACCCAAGATAGTGCCCTGACAAAACCAATAGAAGTAAATAATAGTTCTGATTTTTTAATTCACCATTTTCAGTGTTGAGCGAAACATACTGCTGTCGATCTGATAAAAACTTTTTAATAATTAATTGTAATGGAATACCTCGGAATCCTCGGATATCCATATTTTTCAAAGCTTGTTTAATAATATTACATGATCAACACATTCAAAAGCCTTCGATAAATCAAGAAAAAGTCCAAAAACATTTTCTTTATGATCCAAACATTTAGGAGTTTTTTCCACAAACTCAAATAGGGCTGTGATAGATGACTTTTATCACGTACAAGTCCATAGCAGAAAGAAAGATATTACATCAAACCTCGTTGTTCAATTGACCAAATTTTATATATAAAAAAAAAAAAATAGTAGTTTCTCTATACATGATCATCATCCAAACTTATTTTTTTATTGAGTAGTTTCCAGTTACAGTATATTTATAAGAATTATATGCATATATATGATATATATCTAATTATAAGACATATCAAAATAAATTGTTAAAAAATTATTATACTAGTTTTAATATTTTAAATTTTAGTTGTGTCTGTTTTATCAAATTTTTAAAATAGACAACTTTCATTGTAACAGTCACGAGTTCAAATTTCTGCTCTTTTCTCCTGTTCAGTCGTTATTATATTTATGTTCGTGGCCAGAGCTAATCTAAAGGTTGAGCACGTTGTAATTCTCTCACTCGTCAAAAGCAGATGTGGCGTAATATTTTTCCTTTAGGCTGTTACAATGGTTATATTTATTATAGTCCGTCAGAAATGATGTGTACATACAATATAACTTTCAATTCATAATTAAATATTTATTTATTTTATTATTTTACCCAAAGTACACAGTATTAGAAGTAATGGGATGGAGGTAGCAAGCAAAGCACTATATATAAGAAGCGCCATATCACAAAAGGTTGCTAACTTACGAATTCATACTAATGCTATATAGCACAAAAAACTAGAGTCAGAAACAAACAAATATTATTAACTAATTTAAGAAGGAAACTGCTTATAGCATCACATTTCTTTACATTGCAAGGCAACTTATTCCATTCAGACACAGTTCAGAAAACATTTTTTATGTATCTCTAAACGAGCATGTGATGGAATAACACTAACAACACCATCTTGCCCTCTAATTTGACGCCCATTTTTAATATTATCAGTAAGTAATATTTGAGTCCACCTGACCTGTTCTATCGATATCAATTTTATAATGCAAAAGTAAATAATTAAATTAATTTATTATTGCAGTTATGGCAATACATACAACATATAATGTCAAATCTTCTTTATAATATACAGCTCGAAATTTTTATTTCATCTTGAAATTTGTTAGAGGAACTAATAAGATAGTACTCTAGTTCTAATTTTGATGTGGAATCAATATTTTTACCAATAGATATATATTTTGCTAACTTTGAGTTCTCAGTACTTCGGCAACAAGCGAAACATTGAAAAGGACATCATCAACACTCAACAGCGTCATCATGTCATCACTTCATCACGCACAACATGATAATCTAGATGAAGGGATGAGCCACATGGGATACATGGGTCAGCCAAGCTTGTCGTCGTTGAGGAAGTGCCCTACTCTGATGAAACGATCGAGCACTCATGCAGAGAGTTTCTGTGTATACCAGCAGTATTATACAGTATATACGCCGGATCATTGCGATCCTCCTGAAAATAAACGCTCACAGTATTTAATATGATGCGCCAGAGCTGCCGACTGATAGTTAATTTATCTTTAATTTAATATTTATATTAAATTTGTCTTTAATATACCAAGATTAACCAGAACTGTGGATGTATACTCCAATACTAAGATCTTAAATATTATTAAACAATATTTTAAGGAGAATGTAAATGTTTAATTAAATCTAGAATTATACTTGAATTTAATGATAAAATTCATCATCATTTTACGAGAAATGCCAAACATGTTTATTTACATTAAGTGACTTAATGGCAGAACTGATCAAGAGGCATTCCTACATGGAGGTGCTATATTTTATAATTATTTACCTGTATTAATGTTAGTCTAACATTAATATATAATTATGTTAGACATGCTACTAAAAAGCTATTCAAAATTTATGTTGTGAGCTTACTGTACTCCAATAATGAGCTAAATTAGATTAAATACAAATAAATTTAAAATATAGGACTTTTTAGTTATCAGTTTTTTGTTTGAAAAATAATAATATATACTCATAATGATCTTGAATATATGCCTGCTATGTATTTTATGATGGTTGTTGTGCCGTTATGTTCTCAGTCTTAATTTGAAATTAATTTTCTGAAAAGTTTATAACAATTTTTTTAGAAAAGAATGTGTGAAAATATATGTATAGTACTTTATAAAGTGACTTATTGTATAAAATAAAAATAATTATTTTTTATTTAGTATAACGAAAATTTGCTTATATTCTAAGAATGCATTAAATTTAAATTATCTTGCCATCTTGCCACAAATGTACTAATGACAGTAATGACCGGGACACGAGTTTTCTAAACTCATGGGGTCTATATTCTATATTGTACAATTATTTTAAATATATATATATATATATATACATATATATATATATATACTTTATACAAGCAGAGAAAGCAAACTAAATTGTTTGAAAATTAAAACTAACGGTAAGTCTGCATACCATCATCACCAGTTATATCGTAGGGTGTTCGTATATATATAAAATCAGAGCCCAGAGCATAGAGTGATTAAACTTATACAACGTAATTATAATATGACATGGGTTAAATATAATAATATAATTATACATGAAATAAAGAATTTGTTTGAGAAAAGAGAAAATTCATTACTCTCTATTATGTTACTATGTACCAAAATCTTTGTTGTTACAGTGATTTACACCTTTTCCTTACGCCTGCCTGTATAAATGAATTGACAAATTGAATCTTAAATAAAACTAATTTAGTAAACTAATACCAAAGAATAGCGCATGCGCAACAGACTGTATGATGATGTTGGTTATATATATTAGTTATAGTATAACGTGTGATAAGCTCAGGTAATCGGACAAGGTTACCTATAAAAGCCGCTACGGCAAATGTGATAATACAGACTCTGCTACTGCCGAAGACGATGGCAAGATATCAAGCCGCAGCGGTGAACCCTCGGAGTGGAGATATGAAGTTTTTACTACCCGGACTAAATGGTAACAAAATTTTACTTTCTGCTATGTTTGAAGAAGAAGTTATAGATTATGGACCTTTAACAACAGCAAGAGTTGTTTCTATGGTTGTTCTTGGACTTGTCAGTTTTGGCCTTGGCTTACTTCCGATTGGGCTAGTGCGTGTGTTTAAATTAGATTTAGCAAAAATGCAGAAAGGAAAATCCAAAATAATGTTAACTATGTTATTATGTTTTGGAGCTGGCGTATTGCTTTGTACAACATTTCTTCATATGTTACCAGAATTAAGAGTAGAAGTCGAATTATTACAAGCCTCTGGGACTCTGCCGTTAACAAGTTCCACTGTACCACTGGCAGAACTATTTTTCTTAACTGGATTTTTTGCTGTTTATTTAGTAGAAGAATTAGTACATTTAATGTATGGCTCACAACATCATGGGCATGGACACAGTCACGAAATACTTAAAAATACGGACTCTGAAAAGCAACAGAAGGATGAAAATGGTATGACTTCTTCCAGTAATGACTTAATTAATACTAAAAACAAATCCATTAAAGATTCATTGCTAGAATCAATGAGCGGAATGTTAGTTGTACTTGCATTGTCTTTCCATGCTATATTCGAAGGCCTAGCTGTGGGTCTTGAGACAGATGCTACTAGCGTTTGGTATTTGATGGGTGCTGTGGCGGCTCACAAATTCGTGATCGCCTTCTGTGTGGGCACGGAGCTATTGATGGCCGGCACCAAGCGCGCATTACTCGTGCTCTACGTGGCCACGTTCGCCGCGGTCACCCCTCTCGGCATCGGTATCGGTATGGCCGTCACCGGAAGTTCCACAGTGCAGATCGAGACTGTCTCCACAGTCATCCTCAAAGGAATGGCGGCGGGTACACTTCTCTACGTGGTTTTCTTTGAGGTGATGCAACGTGAGCGACAAAACTCGCCAAACGCTGGACCCTTCCAATTCATCGCTGTGATCATCGGACTTGGAGTGATGTTTGGACTCTTAAACGTTGGTAAGTATATTAGTGCACTCTATGACCTGAGGTAAATTTATAGATTACACGAAAAAATAAGTAAATTCAAATTACTAGTAGATTCATGTAAATCACGAAGTTATAATACATGAGATCTTTAATGCACTTTTTGTACACTCTAGAGAGATATTGAGGATTATAATATAAAGTATACTAGCATGGTACTCTATATATCACGTGCACCGATGTGAAATAAGAAAATGTCTTCTAGGCAAAAATTGGCAACCAGCAGTGTTGCATTATGGAGCAATTGTGATTTTTTAGTGCTATATATATGAACAGTATGAACAGGCATTTTTTATATTATATTGACAATGGTACTCTGTTATTGATGAACTTTTAAATAAAACAAAATTAATTTCATATAATGTTCAATTGTTCGTAATAGTTTTTTAAAATACTCCTTAATTAATTCATAATGAGTAAAATCCGAAAAATCGATAAGTAGTACAATATATATATATATATATATATATATATATATATATATATATATATATATATATATATATATATATATATATATATATGTATGTATATATATATATATATATATATATATATGTATATATATATGTATATATATATATATATATATATATATATATATATATATATATATATTAGTGTGTAATTTGATAATTAGCTTGAAAACTGGGCTATCACCCTCGCGCGCTGATGATGTTTACTTGATGCACTTAAAACACACACAGTTGAAGCGTGCACATGGCAGTTAAAATATAAAAACACATTACGTTTCGGTAGGTCCGAATAAACACTCCTACCCTCCTCAGATATTGCTATATGACATTATAATGGATATTGCACAATTATTATGATACCTCGCTTGTAAGATTAATAAATCTTTACATTATTTAATTTGCACGTATAGTACAGTACGTATACAATATGAATAATTAACATAATTCTGAATATTAGATATAATTAAAACTTTATACAGTATAATTATATGAAATAATTAAGATTAAATGATCACATTTCATAGGTACTCATTTATTGACTGAAAATGTTTATTTTTGTTAAAAGACTCGCAAATATGTTGCCATTTAAAATCTCCCATAAATGTAGCACATTAGGAGTACGACAAGTTGCATATATTTTGGGGGCAAATCAATGAGATGACGCTATAACAGCATAATTATAAACATTTACTGCAAAGAGTAGTGCAGATGGATGTAAAAATGTATCATTGTCTATGTAGTATTGAATTATTTGTTATATTCTATATGAAATCGTATCAGATTGTAAACCACGCTACAGTATATTTATAAATAAGTTGTACTAAGGTTTACAGTTGCATGAAAAGTTCTTGTACTTTGCAGTGTCTTTAGTTCTTGAAACGACGAATGTGCTATCTATTAATAGTTTCGTCTCTTTCATATATTTTCATGATAAAGTTTATTGCTTTTAACTCCCATAAATATTAATAAAATATATAAATATTTTACTAAAATGCTTTGAAATATTTTAATAGTTAAGAAAATCAATGGACAACATACATGAAATTTTTTTATTGCAGAAATGAATAGAGGGTACCAAATGATTATGCTACTCTGAATTTTTTCAGATTTTTTTGAAACCCGGCCAGAACTATTTTTAAATAATGATTGAAAGTGCGGCTACGCCCCCTGGAGGCGTCAATAGGCGTCTCGGTCATACCCTTTTTATTAAAGATTCAGGGGTGCCAACTTAACTTATACAGAACTTTCAATAATTATTTAAAAATAGTTCCGGGTCTCAAAAAAATCTGAAAAAATTCATAGTAGCATAATTTGGTGCCCTCTATTCATTTTTACAATAAAAAAATTTCGTGTATGTTGTCCATTATTATAAATATTATAAATATAGTACTAATAGGCAAAATATACATTAAATTCTAGTTGGATCTGACTCCGTATGGTCTATGCAATGGTCTATAGTACGAAATAATAATTACAGTTTGTCATAGTGTATTTATATAATGATTTTTTTTAATTCATGATTGTTTAAACATTGGCACGGATAAGAAAGAAGAAAACGAAACAATTGCAACAATGCAATTTTAAAAATTACAACTTCACAGTGTTATAGTTGCGATAATAGGTAATAAATTAATAACACGTTATCGTTTCACTGATTTCACTCATTTATAAAACGCTGTTCTGTACTAAAAGAATTTTATTCTTTCATTTTGTGAATGAATCATCCTCGTAAGTTATCATGATTAAAACATAGAGCCAATGCCAACTTATTTCTTAATGAACCCAAAAATTTCGAGTTAGTATTTTGCAAAAAAATAATTATAGTGCTCTTGCATAGTGATTCAAAATCTCAAAAATTTTATTTCTCATAGATTATCCAGAAAAAAAAAAAAATCCAAAATTAGACTGAACCTGTCTTTTAAAACTACTCAATATTCTCGAAAGAAATTCGTGGATAGGTGGTACGATAAAGCTACAGCGATGTTCTATGACACGAACTCTAACCAAAAATTTTATAATGAAGATTCTCTGGATTTTTCCGCATGTTAAAATTATTTTAAACGTTTTTTGGTGAAAACTCGAGTCTAATGTAAAATGACTCGTTCAGTCTGACTTTTAAATTTATTTTTATTGGACAACTGTGGGAGATAGAAAATTTTGGATTTTGATTCCATATAGAGGAGCAATTTAATAGCAACTATTTTCAGAATATACTAATTCAATATTTTTTTTCCTACTAGCTTTCATACTAATAAATATCTGTATATTTAATAATATTTTTAAAATTAAACATATATATACTTCCTGACATGTCCGGTTTAAATGGCAAAGAAAATTTACAAGAAATGCGAAATGTCTGTAGATTCTCTTTCCTTTGTCTTAAAAATAATCAGTCATCGTTAAAATTGAAGAGAATATTATAATAATTATAAGACAAATTCCTGCAAAGTATTCATCAATAGTCAATGCTGTCAACAGTCTTTCAGTATGCGTAGGTCATACGCGAGCTTTTGCGAGTTATTTTAAAACATTGATTGCGTAAACATCCGCCTCAAGTTGAAAGCTTTCTATCTTGAAGTACAGTCAAACTGTTTTCATTTTCCCACCAGAAGCACCCGGAAGTGGATGTTCTCCTTTTTCTCTCCTTTTTCTGTTCTACTGTCATTCCTATTCGTATTTGGAATTTGAAATTTTCCAGAGATGTTTCAAATAGGCTTATTTTAAAAAATTCAGAACTCAAACGTTGGAAGGCCAGAAAGCACTCACTTCCAGCTACTTCCAAAGAGAATGTCAAATAAAATTAACTGCATTTCTAATTCATTGCAACTAGCGTTTTGTTGTAACGCCTTTAATTTATATGCATGCAAACTGTCATTAAATTGAGAGTTTGCAAGCATTAAACATTATTATTTATAAGTATTATTGTTGTAATGTACACAAAACAAGGGGAATCCCATGTGACGTTGATAGCGTCGTGTTGTTTTGCCAGCATCCTCTTTATTTAGAAGCTGCTACACAGTTAATTAATGTACTGCACAACCAAGGTTATCGCGCGGCGCATGCAGGTGAAATATAAATAAGGCAATATCATTATTATACATGATGGAGAACAATAGAAGCGCGCTGCACTATCTTATAAGCTTGGAGGATCGTCACTTTTATGGAAAAATGTCGAGTGTATAAGCGAGAGCAACGAGAAGTACAGTTTAAGGATTAATGAATGTCACCGCGTTGGCCATTGCTGGCTAAACTGAAAATATTTTTAGACCATAAAATAAAGGACAAAATAATTATTAGTTTGCTGATGTAAAAAGCAAATATATATAATATCAGTGTAGATTTTGAGCAATTCATTTTTTTTTTTTTTTTTTTTGTGTGTGAAGATCGAAGGTGGCGATTTGACTAAAATCCTTAGCAGTCCCCATTTAAAAAATACAAATCTTAGATGCTGAATATCTCGTAAATTTTACCAATTTTGGTATATTTTTTTATGGAAAATAATTTCATGGTGTCAGGAAGGTTTGCTGAAATTTTCAGATTGATGTACAGTCGTCGCCTCGGAAAATTTCCGTTTGCAGCCTTGTTAATCACCATGCCCCATAAGAAATGGAAAAGTGTCTTAACACAAAACATGGTGATTTGCAAGGCTGCAAGTGAGAAATTTTCCAAGGCGACGAGTGTACCATCTACTATAAGCCTATTTTTCTCACCACTGATATTAATCCTTAATATACTGTAAAAAAAACTTGGAGAAAGCATGTTAAAATTTAATTACTATGTTATAAACACATGAAAATTATTTTCAGCTAAAAAAAGAAATCTATATATAGCTTACTAAAATCGTTGTAATGATTAATCAAAAAGTATTATAGTAATTATACACTTAGGAAATTAAAAGTTTTTATTTAGTTAAAATATTGTGTATAGTAATTAATAATCATTGATAATATTAAATTGCAAAACAAAAAGTATAGTTGGTCATATTCTTATTAATAACATCAATTTGATTAACTCACCATAATGGGTGCGATTCACGCAGCAGTTAGGCAGGTTTCTAAACGCAGTTAAGCTAAACGTGGTTAGAACCCTGGCTAACTGCTTCGTGAATCACGGCCCAATATATTTATTATATATATATATATATATATATATATATATATATATATATACACACACATACCAAGGTTCATATATATTTAACTTGGTTTTCATTAGAAACGCTCGGGTGTCCTTCGGCTCGGCTCGGCCATTGAAATTCTTCATTACAAACAATACACAAATGAAAAACACGACGAAAACCAAGTTCAATGTGAACCAGAGTATAGTTTAGTCCGCGAGCAAATACTGACGGGGCCCCTTCTCTATTCATGCCTCAGGGCCCTAAATGAATGAACCAGTTTACTCATAACCGGCTGCATGAGACCGTCCAAAAGTGGACCGGGCATTTTCCTCTCAGTCCGACCCATCATGTTTTTGTTTTGTTTTGTTTTGTTTTGTTTTGTTTTGTTTTGTTTTTTTTTCATATGTACTTGCTATTTAGAGCCACTAATTAGAAAACTAAATTAATTAAAGTATTCTGTAACTTTCTTTTAAAAACATGAATTGTTTCTCTGAAACAAAGAATTTTTAGTCCTTAATTGTTTATCAGAATCGTTTCCATGGAACTAGAGTATTAACGGTCAAAGCTTCTATAGAAAGTTGCTGAACTGAAGAGCATAAATGTGATAAACAATCGTGCACTGGAGTAATAATGCTTGATATTTATCTATGCATTATCTCGCACGATGCACACCTGTCCTGGAATTAACTTTTGTCCTTGTCTCTTGGAGTGACACACGGGCATGACACGTAAACAAAAGGAACAAGATTATCACTGGCATTTGTATTTATGGCAAACAACATTATACAACGTTATATTATATAAACTTTATTAAAATTTAGTTTTGTATTTTACTAACTCTCTTCTTTTTCATATCAATGTTGACGCAAAATGTTAATAAAAGGAAAAAAAGTACATTTTTTTTTTTTACTTGTTAACTAAAAGTAAAACGCCTGTAGCGCTTATTTCTCATTATTTCTGCACGAATGAATTTTTCCTTGCTTATTGTATGCATATGCTACACCGCTTCGGTATGGCAGTTTATGGCTTTAACTCTCTTTTGAATAATCTTCATCATTAAAAACTTCTACATTTTCTAATAGATATTAAAATTTAATATATTTAAAAATGTATACTTGCACCTGGAAAATCGTTTGTAATGCTTGAAACAATGGTGTGTAGAAGGTATATTGTTAAAAAAATATCATAATTATATCCTCATATCTCCAAACTCTTGTGGTGTGATGTTTAATCACAATAATACTTTTATTACAATAGATTGTTAGAAGTACTCGTAGAATCACAATCCCAAAGGGGAGGAGAGGGGTAAGGATGGATAATAATAGGACACCTATAAGCAATTAATGGACAACATACATGAAATTTTTTTATTGCAGAAATGAATAGAGGGTACCAAATTATGCTACTCTGAATTCTTTCAGATATTTTTGAGACCCAGAACTATTTTTAAATAATTATTGAAAGTGCGGCCACGCCCCCTGGAGGCGTCAATAGGCGTCCAGTCTATATCCTTTTTATTTAGGCTGCAGGGGTGCCAACTGAAATCACAGGACTTTCAATAATTATTTAAAAATAGTTCCGGGTCTCAAAAAAATCTGAAAAAATTCAGAGTAGCATAATTTGGTACCCTCTATTCATTTCTGCAATAAAATTTTTTCATGTATGTTGTCCATTATTAGTTATATATAATTCTATATTAATGGTAACGCTGATTTTATATGCAATGGATAACCTACATGAAAATTTCATAATGCAGAAATGAATAGAGGGTACCAAATTATGCTACTCTGAATTTAGTCAAATTTTTTTCTAGTCCCAGAACTATTTTTAAATAATTATTGAAAGTTCTGTAAATTAAGTTGGCACTCCTGAATCCTTAATAAAAAGGATAGCGACTGGACGCCTATTGACGCCTCCAGGGAGCGTGGCTGCACTTTAAATAATTATTTAAAAATAGTTCTTGGGTCTCAAAAAAATCTGAAACAATTCAGATTAGCATAATTTGGTACCCTCTATTCATTTCTGCAATAAAAAAATTTTCATGCAGGTTGTGCATTGCCATAATTTTGTTTGCTGTACAGCTTTTCTGTGCATTGCACTAAATACTTAAATATTTTGACATCTGAAAGTAAAGCCCTTATGTCAGAAAGATTATCAGATATTCATGCGTTAGAGGAAGAGGTGCGGTAAATTAAGACCAAGAAAGGTATATGCAACACGGTAATTAATAAATTTATTACATTTTGAGAAGCCTTATTATCATGTAATGTACAATAATGTATACACAATTAGAAAACATACTAAAACTGGACTCTATTCTCTATTATACTCATACGCCAAGCGTATAGTTTCCACATTAATGTCAGAGACTTTTAAGATTTGATAATTATTTATAGTTAATTTAACAGTATTGACAATCACTATGTTTACATGACGGTATTTAACACGTATTCGTTGACGACGGATAATGTTATTCTTATGAGGCCTCGTCAACGAATACGTATATAGTATTAAACATCGTCATGTGAACGTATAAGTGAATGTTGGACCTATTATAGGTATGATGTATATACAGTACACCGTGTATTGAAGCGTTATTTTTTTTTATCTCACGTACTGATTCCATGAAGCATGCATGCCTTAAAGCTTTTTCTCTCTCAATGTATAGTTAGATTTTATATCGTGCACGCACTTCAGTTTAAACCATTATGTTTCTAAAAATAAAGGTTTTTCATTGTTGTGTTTAAAATTAATTATTTAACTGAAATGAATCATAATTTACACTATATAATAATTATGCATTGTGCTCTCATGGTCCAGCCAGGCTGCAAGGTGCAGTAGCTGACGTCATATGCAGGCAAACGAACGGACGGACAGGTATGATACATTATTATGAGAAACCGCCTGGCCATCCGTCGCTCACCGTGACTCATGCGACCTCAGCAGCGCGCGTGCTTGGTTTCTCCAGAAGAGAATGCGTGAACACTCGCGCACAAGGAAACAAGCTAGCAAGCATGCTCGTAACATTATCTGAATTTTATGTACCTTCTAAGAAATAATGCCGTCATCCATTCGTTATGCAATTAAAACAGCATGACTAAATTTTGAAAATAATTAAATTTCATTTTAGCATTCGAATCTTAAAGAATATACATAAAATTAATATAGCTCTAACTTCTGGCATTTACTTTGCGTTCATTTCATTACGATATATTGGGTGTGCTCGTAAAACACAATCAGAAAATAATCATTTATTCAACGATCCTTATGTTCCACGTACAGTACAGAAGTTTCATGAATCGTTTGTGCATTTACGAATCTTAATTATTATTATTATTTTATTCAGACACGTCGATTATTAATGTTGTGTGGGAGTTGTTTTAGTAAAAAAAATGTTGCCTAATTTTTTGATCCCAAAATAATAATATGCCTTGTATATTGGTTATTGCTTATATTGGTTTTATAATTTTTTCTGAATAAATAATAATCTGAATTGAAGAAAAATTTTTGCTACATTTTTTAGAGTGATTCATCATCTACTATGAATAGTGATGTTATAACTCTTATCTGACTATAATATCAAGTCTGATTTATTGAATGAATTTGAAAAATTTAGAATTGAATAATAAATTTATAAATGTTTAAATTACATCATATATACCAAGAGCAGCCAGCAGCAGTTTGACCGACTCGGGAGACATTAAAGTTTCAGTATTGAGCGCATGGAGTACCCGCCTCGAGGAAAGGGGTAGGCGGTGGAAACGTTTTCTGCGGCTGAGTCCTGCGGGTTGCATAACTACAAAAAGTGAGTCGCTAGGGATGAATGACGCGTCTAAGATATAACTTCCAACTCATCCTTTATTTATCTTCAAGACTTTCCTAGTTTTCTCCTTAACTTCTGTAAACTAAATTTACAAATAATTTTGATAAAATGATAAAATTGATTTATAATTTTAATAATGCCATGTAAATAAACAATTTTTTAAATATTCGTTCGAGTAAATTTGCGTTTTTTTTTTCAATTACTTTATTACATTGTTATATTTTTTTATTGTTATTATTTTAGAAAGGGGGAGGCTCTCTTCTGCACCTCTTGGATCAAAGCCTTGTCGAGCCTAAATGAAACGAAGATATTGAATTTAAAGTTTTATCACAATACAAGTATTCCAAAGTAAAATTTAATTTGAAATTAAAGCAATTTTTCTGGTTGTGAATAAAAGAGTTTGTCAGACACAGCAGAGGAATTCGAAGCACACAAATCTTCTCTCTTTAGTTCTCATCTCTCCATCCTCTCTCTCTCTCTCTCTCTCTCTCTCTCTGACCGCACCGCACTCCTCCCTGCTCCCTCATGGATCGATGAGATCTCTTCTCTTTGCTCTACCCTTAACACGATGCTTGTTGCGAAAACAAGGTTGAAAAAAACTTCACAAAATAAATTCAATTTTATCGTTGTTCAACGTTCACAAATGTCTTTAATACATTAAATTTCATATTTACAATTATTTTCTCAAGGCGTTAACTTTGTAAATGAAACACTTTGAGTGACAAGTGAAATTTTTTATCCAATCTGTCGTGGTAATTTGTAGTTTTATTTATTTATTTATTTATTTATTTATTTATTTATTTATTTATTTATTTATTTATTTATTTATTTATTTATTTATTTATTTATTTATTTATTTATTTATTTATTTATTTATTTATTTATTTATTTATTTATTACAATAACTATAAATTTTTATGGTGAAAACCAAATTCTTTCCTCTCTCTCTTATTTATTACTTTCTTCAAATTTGTAATTAATGTGTTTTTTTTTAATTGTTGATGTCAATTCATGGCCTTCAGGCACAAGGATTTACTAAACTACATTGCCTGACAAAATTATTAAAAAATTTAATTGGTTCAAAAAAAATGCTTCAACTTGATTTTGTTTTAGAAGAAGGTCGTCAAATCTAGAGGGAAATTATTGAAATTAAATATTAATATATCTTATATATTAATATGTATTATATGGCATAATTCATCAAATGGATAAATGGACATTGTTGAATTTAGATACAACAATTGAATTAAAAGTTGTGAATGGTGTTGTTGCGGCGCCACGGTCGCGGTGACGTCATGAGTCTGGATAAAGCCGCAGAGCGAGCGTGGAGCATGGTTCAGTTCAGTTGCATGAAGCGGCCGCGCGAGTGGCACAAAGACTTGAAGCTCGCCGCCGCACCGTGAGTGTGTGATATAGTGGACGAGGAGTGTGCGGCTTTGTTGTGAACACTGGGTGACGACAGGCTCCAGGAGTGACAGCATGGACACCTCAACAATGTCATCAAACATTTCCACAGACACTACGATGGATGATTTACTTACCGCAAAAATAGTGTCAATGATAGTTTTAGGAGTTGTCAGTTTTTTATTAGGAATCTTGCCAATGCGACTTGCAAAGTGGTTAAGATGGGAATTTAATGCATCAAGATCACAATTAATTTTATCTTTGCTGTTGTGTTTTGGAGGAGGTGTTCTTTTATATACAACATTTCTGCATCTGCAACCAGAAGTAAGAGAGGGCGTAGAAGCATTGCAAAAATCTGGAAAGTTACTAACTTCTGATAGACATATTCATCTTGCAGAATTAATATTTTGTTGTGGATTTTTCTTTGTATATTTGGTGGAAGAGCTTGTTCACGTATTCTTAGACTCGAGGCACGAGGAAGAAGATGAGGCTGTATTGCACAGGACTATGAGCATTCGCAAGTGCGGTCGGCACCCAACCGAAACAAACACAGAAAACTCAACAACAAACAATTCTACTAACTTAATTCCTCGCGTAAGCCTTGGTGGTAAAATTGAATCTGGAAGTAATTCAACTCAAGGATTAATATCTTCATCAACTTTAACTTTAACGAAAGCTTCACCATTAGATGCCGAGATCCGCATGACAGGTGGGCCATTAACAATATCCAATACTGTGGAGCCCGAAGTAGCAGTTCAAAAACCACCCGCCACACCTAATCCGTCTCCACAGCCACCAAAATTCAAACAACATAATGGACATTCACACGCAATTCCAATACATCATCACAATCACGATGCAATGAATTCTGGTACTGTCGCAACGTCATTTCGAGGACTGTTAGCTGTACTAGCGCTGTCGTTTCATGCTATATTTGAAGGTTTAGCCGTTGGATTAGAAACAAGCGTTGCAAATGTTTGGTACTTATTTGCTGCAATTGCTACTCATAAATTAGTAATAGCATTCTGCGTGGGTGTGGAACTAATGAACTCTGGTACACGCAAGTGTCTGTTGGTGTTGTACGTAGCTACGTTCGCCGTTGTGTCTCCGCTCGGTATCGGTATTGGCATTGCCGTTGCACGTGACACTGAGGGTGGTGGTACCGAGAGTGCGGCCACCGTGATCCTGCAAGGCATGGCAGCCGGGACATTGGTGTACGTCGTCTTCTTTGAGGTGCTGCAGCGAGAGCGCGCCAACACGCAGTCGGGATTCTTTCAGCTCATTGCAATCATGGCTGGCTTTGCCATCATGCTGAGCCTGCAACTTATCAGTAAGTATTAATTACTGTCCGGCCGAGACCTTCATAACAACTCTTCGAGGTTTGTCGGCAACACTCCCGCAACTTGACTCGTATTCGTAGCTGACATACTTACAACTAGTATATGATCATTTTCAACATATTTAAATAATTGCTGTAAACTGTAAACCTTTGTTAAATCAACTAAAAGTTTCCAAATGCTCTATTTATAATGATTTGAGATAAATAAGTAATTATGATTACAATATAATCATTAAATTACTTTATCTCACACTAGACCTACGGTGGCTACTTTTGCTTTCCTCACGAGCACGCGCCAGAGATTTGAACGTTTGAGAGGGGGAGTGAAGGGATAATAATGGATATATATCAATAAAATTATATAGTATATTATGCATCATTCTGTTATGAATATGCAAAGCTTATAAAAATAAACACATAAATTTAATCCTTTATTTTAATCGAAAGGAGAATAACAATTATTTTAATACATTTTGTTTTAAGGTTACTGGGTTACTGCGTACATAACCTGCTCTTAACTGTCAAATTCTTTACTTAAATGGCATCTTATAATACTCTCGTAAAATATAAAAATGTATAATCGTTAATTTTTAATTATTCTTTGATGTTGGTTAAGTGGTAAAATAAAAGTGATGTTTACTTTTCACTGGCTTCTCTAGAAACGGTTGTTAGTGAAGCATATAAAGTTTGAAAGGTTTGCTGCATGATGTTACTCATGCCTCATGCCACAAGTTCTCTATACTGTATAAATATATATTATAGTTGCAATGCAGCGCTCACATGCAGAGACATTCATCACTAGAGAAACTTGCCGAGATTTTGTCGCGGAGCGTACAATTTTACTCACAATTATAGGACGCCCGCGATGACGAGGATAACTAACACACCGCTCGATGCATCATGAAAAGCATGAGTAATTAATTAGCCATGCGCCACCACACATCTCCTCCGCTTGTACACGTACAACCATACACTGCCACCCGCGCCACAGCATGGCCTAATTATCTGGTTATATGAACCGTTGTATTATAAAGCTGCTGCCTATAAATATATGATAATGCTAGTAGCAATGTTGCATAAAAAACTCACTCATTAATTAATCCAAAATTAAATCAAATGAAAATTTGTTGATTATAAATAGAATAACCATTGCGTTTTATTTGCATAAGAGGACTAATGTGTTTGTTTCATTTAGTTAAAATTGAGTATTTTTTTTATTTTGTTGTCTAATTAAATCACGTTTTTGCAGACAAAATTTTTGCTATATTATTATGCGTGAATATGTAAAATTGGGCTACGTCTATTTTATTATTTAAATTTTACAAATCATTAGTCATCGGTGCCATTATAATTTTAAATAAATAAGCTCATCATAACATCACACCAAAAGACTTTTCTTTCAATTGAAGCTTACTTTAAAAATATCAAAGGGAAAATTAAAATACGAGTATAAAAATAATATCGGGAAAACATGCCATTAAAAATTAAAAGCAAAAAAAAAAAAAAAAAACAATACATTTATGCAATGCATAGAAAGCCAGAAAGAATAAACATGGTAAGGATGTAATTCCCTTTTTTTTTCATAATTATAGAACTCTCGCATTTGTAACTATAATTATCATGTATAATAAAAAATGTTTACAGTAGTTTTGTTAAATTATATGATGAGTTGAGATGTAAAGACATTTTGTGCAATATTTTTACCGTATTATGAGCAGTGCTTAAATACGTGCTATTTAATGTATTGTAATGAGTACTAATGAGAGATGAAGTTTTAAAAACTTTTAATACTGAAAATACAAAGTTCTAGAGAAATTTAATGCTTTAGTTTAAAGAGCCTAAATAAATATAGGCTCTTTACTTTAGTTCATAGTTCATATTTTGCGCACCCTACTAGTTATAGAATACTGTGCATGTGCATACAGTAAATAAAAAAATGTCTACCTCGATCCCTGGAGATTTTTTCTTTGTTTTTAAAAGCATTGCCTAAATTTCTTTATGATTGCAAGTAAAATTATTATTCTTATCTTCATTAATTGGTAGAAATATGACATATCGTATTTTATTTTGTAGCTTTTTTTTTATATCGCTTATAGTGAGCATGGCGGATACATATCAATATTTATACTTCCACCTCTTTGCTTTCATTAGTTCTATATATAATTCTCGTATCAATAAGTGGTGTAAAATAAAATCATATCTTTTTGAGGGGTATTAACTTCTGCTTGGTTGAGGAATGGTTGGGTTTCTGAAATTTTATTATAGGAATCTCAAAGCATGCGTATAAAGGATGTGTCGAATCAGCCCATTTTTTACGATTGTGTTCCAACTCTCTGAGATATTATTATGATTTAGTATACCTCAAGTTTACTTTTATTGACAAGGATATAATATACTGTATACAGTATATATTATAAATATGGTTATAAATACATAAATATGGTTGCAATTGATATTATACTGTATTATTTCTTTTCTGAATTATACAGAGTTAATTTGAAATTTATGCTTAAAGTAAACAAAACTTCATTAAAATTTTAATGATCTCTCATTTGTCTTTTCCTTTCTGAATAAATTTATATATATATATATATATATATATATATATATATATATATATATAATTTTTTTATCTCATTTCCTATTGTTTCCGCACGATTATGCACAAACGATCTCCGCTTACTTTTTTTGCTCCTTTTTTGCTCTCGACCTCCTTCACGTCGTATTTTACGAGAACAATCTCACTGGATCGAGTCTCATAGCACTAGCCGGAACGCTTTTTAATCTGCTGATACCACATCATGATGCAGTGCAGTGCATCATCGATGTTGCTATAAAAGTGTCGTAGTTGCAGTTCTGTCCTCTTTCTCTCCCTCTGCTAATTTTATAAAACATATCAATCAATGCCAATCTCTAATAAACAACTCAAAAATGCTTATTGAATTAATTATCAAATTAACCTTGCTACATTAACTTGATTTAATTCAATTTTAATAAAAAGCGATTAGAAATGAAATTTTCAGAAAAATTAACGACGGAGGCCAGACCCTCTGTAGTTACGTCTCTGCGTATTAGCCCATTTACACAAATTATAAATTATAGGACCTGTTATGTGATATAAATTAAAAATAAAGACGTACGTAATTTTTATAGTAACCGTTTCCAAAAATTATAATTGATGTTAAAAATAATACAAAAAAATGCGATGCTGGTGGCCGGATTATATATAATATATGTAATGTATTATAATTTGTTAAGTGGTTTCTTCATTGATCAAGGGAAAAATTGCATTTACTTGCATCTTTATTAATTTATAATTATATTTATTAATCAAAATATTATTCAATATAATGATGCATGTTTTTTTTTTTTTTTTTATAATTGAATTTAACAATTTCCAAGTCTATTATACTAATCTATAGCTATCATATTTCATTACAGACTAAAAGTCACACAAAGCATGGCAAATGCATGGTAATAATGATGATTTGATGATGAAGGAAGGATCATGTGTGAGTGGGTCATTGAACGATGACAAAAAGCTGGTCAATCTGGTCTCATCTTTTCCCACCAACTTACGACTGCGGGAGGGAATAAAGACAGGCTCGTGAGTAAAGCTAGCATGCATAGATGTTAAGAGGATCGAGGAGATGGAGGGAAGGGGAGCTTTTGGTTTCATCCGCATCTGATTGACCCACATTACAAGACAATCTCTCAGCTGCAACAATCCTCAGCTGCGGCGGGCGGGATGTGAAAGCCACCCCTTTACCTAATCCGAGTTGCCGCAAGCATGAGCTTAACAGAACTCTTCTAACTATATTAACTTAATTCCTCTGGCAGCGGTGCTTTCTCACCGCTTGAAGGCACATTGCTCCTTATCGTCAGCTAATTCAATTGTTCATTCGTCTTAGTATATGGAGGAAAAGGGGGAATCTATTAGTGTATCTATAAGGTAGGTCAGTAACCTCACGTAGAAACGGTAGAAAAACAGCCGAATCAGCTAAATTTCGTACGTGAGCATGAAACGAGAATCTTATTTTGTTTCGATTACTTCTTCCTCCTCAAGTATATATTAAAATATAAAAAAAAAAAAATCAAGCTATTTAGCTGATAAAGATTGCAAAAGAGAATAAAAAAATTAATTTTATTTTCTACACATAAACATGTATTTATTTGTAAATTGTGTAGAATTGACGTAGTGAGAAAATAGTATTGGAAAATTTCTGCTACGCGATAACCGAAAAAACACACCTTACTAGCTTATATCGTATTACGTAATAGAGGTAGGTGTGTTGGAAAGATTGGAGGTTGTAGCTCAGGGTTTAATTGGCGTATAAGTGTGTAAAAATTATTGGCACATTGGAAATCTTGTTTTGTATACACTACTTTTTTTTTGTATTTTTAGAGAAAAAAATTAAACTTGGGTGATTTTTTTTCCGAAGGCAACCTCGAGTAAAATGACTTTTTTCCCCAATCCGTGCGTGCTTAAAAATTAATCTAAAATTTAGAAATCAAGTTGACAGTAAAATTTTTAGGAAGATGTAGATGTAATACACTATAAAACTAGTTTAATTTTTCCTAAATTAAATCGTTAATATTTAATCAAATAAAAATGTAAAAAATCTCATTAGAATATACTATTTTTCAAGAAAATCAAACATACTACACTAAAAAAGATGTAATCGATTTTCCACCGTAGCGTTTTTTTTTTTTTTTTTTAATTAAGCTTCGTGGATTTTGAATGAATTATGTAATTAACTTTGGTGCCGGGTGTCGAGGAGCAGTCTAAAACCTTCAGCTGTTTCGTTTTACGATTTTCATATTAATGAGTAAGCGAAATTGTTAAGGGAGATAATAAATGTTTTACCAACTTTTCGAAGTAAAGTGTTATATAGTAGTTAATATAAAAATATCAAATTTATTCAGAAATTGCATTAACAAACTGCATAATCTTTAAAAATAATAATAATAATGATAATTTTCTGTAGGTCTGCTATTGAATGAATGGCATGTATATAAATGTATAATGGACTGACTGTGCAGTCCAATTTGTTATGATATCATTGTGATTAAAGATTAACGCTTTTAATAACAATTTTAATACATAATTATATAAACTATAATAATCCATTCAGCATTGATATTTATAATTAAGTGTTAATAATTTTTGGAATGTTAAAATTTCAATTTTATTCAACAAGTCATCATTTCAATGTTTGTTAAACATTACCAAAATATTAATTTCAGTCGATGAAAAAAAAGTTAATTGCTCTATGCAAGACCAATTAATGTCAACGGTTGATATTTTTGCTTGCACTGCACATTATTTTGTTCCTTGGTGCAGAATGAATTTTAAGTGACTTCAGATATCGAAGGACCCGGTGGCATGCTGAATATCTCATTTTTTTTTTTTTTTTTTTTTTACTCTACTGGTGCTGAATCTACCTTTGAGTAAAAAGTTACTTATATATATTATAGGGCGCGATTCATGAAGCATTTAACCAGGTTTCTAACTAACAAGTTTAGCTTAACCACGTTTAACTAGGTGGTTTAACACTTAAATTGGGTATAGTTAAACGTGGTTAAGCTAAACGTGGTTAGAAACCTGGCTAACATCTTTGTGAATCGCACCCATAATAGACTTGCAGTAGTTTATTTTAATCTTTTTTAAACTCATGATTAAAATTCTGGAGCTCTTGTAATATATTATCACTACCTCAATTACCTCATATTAACAAAAAGGTTGATTGACCTCTGACCAAAACTAATACGCAGTTCAAACATGGCATACAGGGTTATAAGTGTACAAACATAATTAGTTAATTAAAAACCTAAATGTAGAATTACAAAGAAATGCAGAGAAAACACACACAATACGGTCTTTTTTTTTTCAGAGTGCGTTAAAACAAAAGAATTATTCTTCCACAATTTAGCTTTTTAAATAAAGATTCAAAATATACTTATGTATTAAAAAAAAACTTTCTTCTGTGATTTTGCTGCAAACATAATTAAATAGTTATTTAAAAGCAGAAAACGCGTCTCTTGAATTTAATTTTTATTTGCTTATATTGAATGCACGTCATGGTCGATTCGATTTCATTTTACATTTTACTGATTATTAACTTTTGTTTTATTTGTTACCGTTTGTATACAAGAAGGTAGGTAAAGAGAAGGTAGGTAAAGACAATTTTAATCTTGTAATTTGTACGTGTTCTTTTGTTATTTATGAAAGAGTATATATCAAGAAAACAAAATTGAATAAAGCTAGAACCATAGAGTCTAGAGTATATTATTATATACTCTCTATGCTATATAGAACTAACATGGCAACTGCCAATAACACCAAGTAGTTTAATCTATATATATATATATATATATATATATATATATATATATATATATATATATATATATATATATCACTGTTATTACATTACAGTTCAAATTCAAAAATTCAAAATTCAAATTCAAATGGTTTATTCGTCAAATTCCACATACAGTCAACCGGGGTAACATTGAAGGGTTTTTACTACCTTTCTGATCATAACTTTTAAAAAAAAAATATCTGGCAAATAAAAAAATTACCAGTTGTGTAACTTAGCTAGAGATGTCTAAAAATGTTTGTAAAGTTTTTTTGCCCCAATTATTAACTGTAAAAAAAAATTAAAACAAGCCCTTCAAAGTTACCCCGGCAATGGGGTAACATTGAAGGGCCTTGCGGACACTTATATTCAAGCAACTTAAAAGTGTAATTTTTTTATTACTGTGTCCTACCATGTAATTTACTGTTCTGGACATATTTTTCAGTAATTTAGTATCATATTAAACCATTATTTGCAGTTAATTAAAGGTTAATTAGATAATTAATTACAGTAATTAATTAAAATCCTCCAAATATTTTTAACATTCATTTTATTTATTTATTTTTCTCTCTCTGAACATATTGGGGGGCATTCACAAAGCACTTTAACCCCAACTTTAGCCCCAAGTTTTATCCCTGGTACTAAACATGGTGCTAAACCAGGGGCTAACCATGTCTAGCTCCTAGTTTAGTACCAGGGATAAAACTTGGGGTTAAAGTGCTTTGTGAATGTCCCCCAATATTGTGTCATATATGTTTACAAACATTAATAATTTTATAAGAATGCAGAAGAATTTAAAAAGTTAAGTTGAAACTTTTTAGAAATTTCTTCTCTTCATGTTCAGGCTTGAACTGGCATCATTTCCGGAATAGTATTCGGATGGTTAACAGAGAACTTGAAGTCCTTGGTCAGTTGGTTGTTCAATTATGAACATACAGTTGAACCATTTTGAATATCACAATACATCTTCTTTAACTCGACAAGCAGATAAGTTCCAGAGGTGAAGCCTCAGTTCCGTCGCTAAGTCGCTAATCGCAGTGACGAGCTCACTTGTCAGTTGTAGACAGGGTCTTGTTTTTTTTTTTTTTTTTTTTTTTTTTTTTCACTATAATCTGTGTTATTTCCATTTGTAATTTTTTGTCATCATTGTTTGAGCTCTTTTTGTCATTCACACTCTGATCACTTACTCTTGACTTTGCAACAGACGAGGAATGTCGACACTCTTCACTCTTACCTAGTGCCATCTTTAGGCAAGGGAGGGGAGGGGTCATGCATGGTTGGGATCATTCGTGTTAACTAAATATACCACCCATTGCCCCTCCATCTTCCATAACCCCACCAGACTCGGCTGACTTACTCTGACTTCAGACCTGGAGAAATGTGCTGGAGACACACTTTTTCCTGATGCCACCTGTAGACAGGGAGGAAGGGGAGGGAGGGGGAGTCCATAGTTTTGGTCACCTCTAGAATAGTTCTTAAGTTCAAAAAACTCCCACCCACTGCTCCTTCTAGTCCCTGTACCCCTCCATCCCAAAACTTTTAGCGGACTCACTCTGACTTTCATACTCCGACAAGGAGCAATATAACTTGAGGCAGTGGCTTGGTTGCCTGGTTCTACTTGAAAGCAAAAGGAGTTCCATGGGGGGGGGGGGGGGGTGATGGCTAGGTGACCTACTGGTAGGTCTAAATTTTCATAAGTGCAGTCTTGATTGTATACATGCACTCTTTGTATTTGTTGATCTCTTCTGTACTCGAATCAGGCCTACCGGTAGTCCGTAAGAGATTTCTTAATGAATCTGAAATTAAAATTTAATTAGTATGATTGTAGTTCTGTTCTAACCTTTATCATAAAATTAATAAATTAATTTAACAGTAACTGAGTCTTAAAAATGTTCAGGCATGAAATGAGACAAATATAGTTCTAATGTCAAACAATAGTACAGTACCGGTAATTACAGGTAATGGCATAGACATTCCCCCCCCCCCCCCCCCCCAATTGATGTTGTGGTACATAGAGAAATACATGGGCAATGGGTGGGTTCACTTTCCCCTACTCACTTCTCATGGGAGATACATTCTGAAAGATGGAAGACTTTTTTTTTAACTTTTTTCTGGCTCCGCCACGGAGTACCGGACCAGAATAAAGTGCTAAAAATCATTGTGGTGGACTTAAAAGAGAAAAAAGTAGTTCAAAATTAATTGAAATATATGATGCAATGATATATAGTATGATTTGTGCACTAAATTTTGTATCAGATTCTTTTTAAAGCTTCATTCAAGTAAATAGTGATGTTCTCTAAAGCCCTTCAAAGTTACCCCGCCGAGCCCTTCAATGTTACCCCATTGAAAGTAAAAATTCATAAAAAAAAAAGTTACAGGAAAAATTTCAAATCCTTTGGTACATGTGTTAAGAAGGGTTAAAATATAACACTGAATAGCATTACAAGTTCCAACTTGTATTTGCTTACCTTGTGGATGGCTTATTTCCAGACTTCTTATTTTGGTCACATTTTTCATTCTTCAGTAAAAAAAAATAATTATCTCCAATTTATCAACTGCAACCCTTAAATCTATTTTTCTCTATTAGCTAATAACATGTTCCTACCATATAGTGAGAAAAAACTTCAGTGTACACATTAGATTGGTCTATAAAAAATCACAAATCTTTATTTTCCTCATTTTCAAAGTTACCCCAGGCTTTCAAAGTTACCCCGGTTGACTGTATACAAATACAAACATTGATAATGCAGCACTTTGAATATGAAGGTTAGACACGTCAAAAAACTTGTTTATTAGAACTTAAACTGTAAATAAGAACTAACACTGTAAAAAACACAATCATTAAGTAGTAGTTTCACAGAATTTTTAAAATCTCTGTAATTTTTCAAGAAGTTGAAAGAGGTTTGAAACAATTAGCTTTTTAAAAAATAAATGTTTCACAAATGAGACTAACAGATTCAAAAGAAGACAATAAAATTATATTGTGCTTTCTTTAAATCTTTAAAATAACCGGGCTTTAAATAAAATGAATATTTTCTTATCTCCGTAATTGATCGATTGTATGAATTAACTGGTGAAAAATGTAATATTTAATTATTATTATTATATATATTTTTTAACTATTTGAAAGTAACTCGGGACTGTTATTGTGAATGCCAATTGTTGTTTTGCATCTGTTAACGATCATATATTATAATTTAGCCTAAATTACATTTATGATACAATTTCTTCTTCTTACATTGTTAATTACTCTTCGTGTAACTTTTATTCATGCAATATAACTTTACTTGCTAAAACTTAAGAGCGTATGACAAGCTTCAATGTAAAAATGCCGCAGCGCCGCATTGACATCGCTCCATTAGGTTTGTTAAGAGAAAAATCTTATTTATTTTTTCATTCAAATTCTATGCTGCACAAAATCTCGAATATTTTTTATGTCGTGTAAAGTGATCTTTCCCGTGGCTCAAATGAATTATTAATCTTGCCCTTCATAAGAACCGTCGGAAAAAATTAAAAACCAGGTACCGCTGGGTTAAAGGATATAGGAAGCTTGATAGAACATGTCGTCGCGCGCAGTTCGCGCGCTAGATTTTCATTGGCTGAGAGAATTGTGTTGTCAATGTTGAAGCTTCTCATTATAAAAATTAATTGTATTTTATTAATATTATTGTGAGTAAAAGTGTTCACTTACCGATGTTAGTTAAATAAAGCTCGGATTTTATACACAGTGCAGTTCCAAAAGGATAATATAGTGTATCGTCTTTAGCGCTAGTCCATCAGTTTTGACGTATTCAAATCGTTAAATAAGAAATGGAAATGCTGACTTTGAAAAATAATATTTGAATATTTAATAGCCAGAGTAGTACATCACAAAATATTAAATCAATACAGTATGGCACATTGCGTCCTGGTAGGAAAACCAACGTAACTTATTTAATATATTTTATATCATTGCTGTGTTGGTGTGTTTTCTTTACTCATCAAGCCTGAAAGGAAATTGGTTTCAGTCTAAAAAGGCCATACAGTCCCCATGGGCATGCATCACTCTGTCCCGTCACAATTCAATTTTCCAGCTACTTTTTTTCTTATTTTCAAAAATCAATTGAAATAATAAAGAGAAAATATCCCATGTAGTGTTAAGCCGGTATTACACGATACAATTTTTCTAACTATTGAATACAATTTTTCATTTTTCCTTACAAGAAAATTTCATCTCCATACAAACAAATGGAGTTCAAATTTTCTTGTAAGGAAAAATTGTATTCAATAGTTAGAAAAATTGTATCGTGTAATACCGGCTTTATTATTAGGTTTAACCTGCAGAAAGTATATGACTTCAATAATATAAAGTTGAGAATTTTTATGGCCTTTTCAAAAGTGAAGTTTGTGTGTTAGAAAAGAGGTTTCAGAATTAAATTGTTCTAAGAATTTATTGAAATGCTGTGCTCTGTATAAAAAGAATGTTACACGTAGTATGCATAAAATATATCATCATATAAGTCAAAAGCAATCAGTTGCTAAAAAATAGCTGTACATAACAATAATAATAAAAAAATGTATTTTTCAGAGTGGTGTTTATTTTAGTATTATTTTGTTTTAATACTTTCTATTGGTTTGATCTGATGGCCAAAAGATTCTAAAAGCAGACAAACTAAATTTATATTTTAGGCTAAAAGCCACAAAGGTGAAAGTTTGTAGTTTAAAACTATATGACTGAAACTGTCAAAATTTCAAAACATATCAATTTCATTTTTTTTTTTTTTCCTTTCATAACATTTCGACTAAGTGAATTTACGTCTTTGTTTGCGATTCGCTCAGAAATATTATTTACTATTAGGATACGCGCGTGTCCGATATTATACGTACGCGTGTCATCAGTGTTGTTATGGTATTTGGTACCTACTAGATATTGCTGTAGCATACGAAGAGCAAGCAAGCATATAGCAAACGGCCTGCTAGCCCTCCTGCCCTGCCTTCTCTACTCTGGCTCGCTCCATATATTGATCGTGCAGAAACTTTACTGTGAGTGAGCAAGAGAGCATAGCACATACGCGAGATATTTCGCTCTATACTATGTGCTTCACTTCAATGTAAACTTATAAAAAGAGTAAAATAAAAACATACACGCGTATTAGATAATGTATGAAATGTGTATGCTTTGCTTTGTTACCGTATTGCGGTATTGCTATATACTGCTACACTAAATATCTTGCGATAGTTCGTTTCAGTTTAATATGAACTTTAATTAAATGAATCACTTATCACTTCAAAACAAAACGTACACTCGTCGCCTCGGAAAATTTCCGTTTTCAGTCTTGTTAATCACCACGCTCCGTGATATACTAACAATGGTGATTAACAAGGCTGCAAACGAAAAAATTTCAAGAATTCTAGGCAAATTAAAAAAAAAAGCACATCAAAATTACTATAATTTTCAACAAGAAATTCTGCTTTATATAATTATTGAGTGCAATTTACGAAGAAGTTAGGCAGGTTTCTAACCACGTTTAGCTTAACTATACGTTTAACTAGGTGGTTTAACACGTAAAACAGACCTGTATAGTTAAACGTGGTTAAGCTAAACTTGGTTAGAAACCTGGCGAACTTTTTCGTGAATCGCACCCATTTAAATCCCATATATTTTTATATAACCTAGTAAAAAACACTAAAAATGCCTGTTAAACTTTATTAAAAAAAATAATAAGATATTTTTAGTGTCTATTTTTGCGAATTGTTATGATGACAGCGTTCTACATTTTTGTCTTCGTAAAGTTGAAAAAATTGCTGAAAATTTGCTAGAATGGTTCTGCATAAAAAGGCACCTTTTGCTCGAAAAGGCAAATAAGGCAAAGAAAAAGGGCATCGTTTCATAGGCTTATTATCATTATCTAGGAGTAGTCAAATCGACGATGGCTTCAAGTTTGATGTACATGTTGGCACCCAAAGCCGAATTAATAAAATAATAATAATAAAAGGACTTCATTGTATAAAAGGCGTTTTATTATTATTTTTATTATTAAGGCTGAAAAAAATCGCAGAAGGAGCATCACGGAATGCTACAAACCCGAAATAAAATCTCATTTCGGCTTTGGGTCAAACCGCGATGCTCCAAACTAGTTCTGGTTAAATGAAAATGCTCCAAAGCCGATGGAGACCTTTACTTCGGTTTTGGAGCATTTTCATTTGAACAGAACTAGTTTAGAACATCGTGGTTTTACCCAAAGCCGAATTTTGAATTCATTTCGGGTTTCGCGGAATGCTCCAATCTAGTTCTGTGCATTTTTTTCGTCCTTGGGTGGAATTCGGCTTTGGGTACCAACATACATATTGAAAAAAATATTGCTAGAATAAGATTTACACTAAAAACTATTTACCGTCTAAAAAAAATTAATAAATAAACACGAATAAAAAAAATTCGAGAAAGTAATAGTATATTTCGTTCTTGCTAGTTCGGTATTGCTGTATGGCGTGAAATGTTGGGGATTAATGTAGCTCTGGAAAAATAACTAAACTTCAAAAATTACAGAAGAGAATATATATTAAAAGTAATAAAATATGGAAATAAATTAGAAAGTGAATTTGAATATTATAGGCATTTTAATGTTGTTCCGATTAAAAAACTAGCTAAATCTGTCACAACATTTCATAAATTTATTAATGATATGAAGCAACTGGAAAGAAGATGTCATTCACATTGAGACAAGAAAGCAATTATCAGAGCCTGTATTTGTAATAGATATGGTGAATGGTGAAAGAACCTTATTGGATGTCCTCTTGCCTAAAATTTGGAATAAAATTCCGTTGTTTATTAAATAGTCAAAGGATTAAATTGAACTTAAAACTAAAAAAAAAAAAAAAATGGTTCATATCTATACTCTTTTTCTAGTTTTTTTTTCTGATGAGCTTATTTAAAATTTAATATAATTTTAAACCAGCACCTATCCATAAGGCTTCCGGCTTTAGTAGGATTGTATTGTTATTTTTATCAATAAAAATATTTAAAACAAAATTTTGATGTAAAAGGACATCCTTAACGACAAGCAAATAATAGACCCCATATGCACAAAAAGGGAAAATGCCTAGAATCCTCACTCTATACGTGAACTATACGTTTATGTTCATTGAACTTCATTGCATACCATTGCAGGTATAACTTGTTTTAATGTTAAGTAAATATCATAAAAGTTAATAGAAATGATTTGAGCAAGGTACTGTAAGATACGTACATATGTGAATAAGAATACATGTGAGCTATCGATATATATATATATATATATATATATATATATATATATATATATATAGAATTAACTTTAAAAATGAATTTATTATCTTAAATACATATGCTTTCTTTAACTAATTTTTACTCCACTATATTATATATTTTTTTCTAAATAATTGTCCATTAGCTAGCTAGCACGAGTTTTGTTTGCAATACCTCAAAGGCTGTAATAAGTTATAGCTAACAAGTAAGTTAATTAAGTTTAATTATCTGTAGTTTGTTATAAGTGACAATGTTAAATCAAATTGAATCAATTTAATAAACTCCATACACACATGCAGTATATGTTTGTATATATAGCGAAGTTGAAAGTTTACTCAAATAATACTGTCAACTTATTACGAGGGATATCTTGCAAACTTTTAACTTCTATATATTCTTATTGTTAAAAACTTAAAAATCTGTATGCATTACAAAATGAAAGCACTGCAAAGTCTGCACTGCAATATAATTTTATGCAGGATTCAATATTGAATCATTATAGAGGGATTTGATGCAGTAATCAGATATTGATTATATGTTTAACCAAAAGTACACATACAACAATCATATTACCTCGTATCTCGTATTATTGTATTTTTTATATTACATAATTATATTAAATTTTTGAATAATATATAATTTAGATGTATTAAATTCAGTTTAACGTAATAGGTCATAGATCGTGACCTGGAAATTAATACTGTTTTGAGCTTGCTAGGTGATGTCGGCGTGACAGCCGGCGACAGCTGCATGTACTGCAATGTACTGTACAATACGGAGGGAGCACACTGGGGTACGGCAAGCTTGACCTTTTACAGATGGGGATTTCATTTAGGATGAGCGTGAGGACACAAATTTAGCACAATGACCCTTTTACAATTCGGCATACATTAATTCAAGTTGTCATCAATAAGTTTTTTTTTTTTTCTGTATACATCCACATCTACTGTACAGAAAAAAAAATAAGTTACATGTTTGGTAATATTTACTATACCATCAAGCACTAAGCAATTAATAATTAATCCGTATAGAAGGAATCTTGGGAATCTGTGAAGGGGAATAATTACAATAATGGTATTTTTAAATGTTAATGAAAATCTCAATGCACACTTTCTGTACATCAATTAAAAGCTCTAAATTAAAATGGTTTGAAACTGAAAGTGGTTTTCTTAAAAATTGAAACAATGTAGAAAATGAAAATGCACCACTGCGTTTTTAAGTTTTGTTTTGCAGCACCTAAAATTTAATGTATCGGACATGTTGCTTGATGATTTGATGTTTTTTCTTACTTTTTTTTTTTTTTTTTTTTTTTTTACCTTACATACAGCCATAATTAATAATTTGATTTTTCTCTGCGTGCCTTTAACCTTTTTTAACGTATACACTATAATAATAGTAAAAATAAAAGTGAAAGCTGGACATTTGGGCTGTTCCCGACTGCATAACCAAAGTCTGCAATAATATGTTCAACATGCAAGTTTCTTAGCTTGAATAAGTCTAGACAAGATTCATAAGCTCTCAAGGCCATCCACAAGAACCAACAGGTTTTGACTCGACAGTTCTACGTTAAAATAATAAGAAAGAAACGAACACTTAACAAAAGTTGAAGCGGAAGAATGTATACAGTATATTCATATTCAAATATTCAAAATGCTCTTATATAATTATAATACTACTGAAGTGTAACTAGTTATATTTGAATTGATTTTGCAAAATTAAGCTGATAGTGACATTTATTATATTATTTATTATTTATAATAATTTCATGAAATAATAAAGTTTTAGTTCTGCTGCATGTCAGTACTATTATCATATGAATCTTTATGCAATTCCCTGAGATGCAACAATTTGTAATGCGTTTAACACTGGCACCAATATATATATATATATATAATATATATATATATATATATATATATATATATATATATATATATATATATATATATATATATATATATATATATATATATATATATATATATATATATACATATATATATATATATATATATATATATATATATATATATATATATATATATATGTATATATATATATGCACCATTGCCGGTTATCAATTACTTGGATTTTCTTGCCAGCGTCTTCTGGCAAAATCTCGCCCGTCTTTCAGCGGTTTGAATGACGATCGAGTGTGTCAGGCGCGGATCCAGGGGGGCGGGGCTGCAATCCCCCCCCCCCCACCTTGAAATTTTGGATTTAACATGGGCAATATAGGCACTTCCCCCACTTATTTTTTTTAACATTGACCTTATGGAGGCAGCCCCCCCCCCAATTTTTCAGCCCCCCCCCCCCCCCTCCCGAAATGCTTTCCTGGATCCGCGCCTAGAGTGTGTGGCCTCAATATTGGTGCACCGCTGGTTTCTCGACTAACGTTGTTTACTTAACGCGCTCTCCTTCTTACCAATTTGTTACACTCTTGCAATATTTGAAATTTGAATAGTAATTTTTCTAATATTAATTTAATCAGTTCAAATTAAGTTAGATAGCTTAATTAATTCTGTAATATCTAGTAAATTAGTTTTAGTAATAATTTCTTCGTTTGCTAATTTTGAATTCCATTGCAAGGCAAACAATAATACAATAATGTTTAAACACTTTAAATATATATATAAATTCGGGTTGAAATTACAACATTTTGAAGAGTTATTTTATTTAAGATGCAAGTTAAATTTTATTAAATATAGTGTTTTCCATTGTATTGTGCAGGAATGAAATTAATAGTGAAACTATATATTGCAATAATTCATTTTGTGAGAAAAAAAAGGTGGGTTATAATTCACACCATTATAGTCTCATACGTCCATCGCTCGATTTGCATGTCTATTCTATAACTCTTTGTGTAAATTTCGTTTTTCAGTTATACTATTATATATATCATATTATTTCATTTTGCTACAATGTCGGACATTCTTGGCTCAAGTAAGGTTTCAATGTAATCCGTTCACCTTCCTAGACGCTTAAATACAGCTAGTATAACTCTCCATAATGTACGTGTGCACACACACTCGAGTACCCTCCAAGATCGAGTTAATTCTCATCAAGTTCATGGTTTACTTTGAGCTCTCCATACGCCTGGGTACTATAGGTACGCCGCATTTTATTTGTCGTTCTATGACATCATGCTTTGCTGTGCCAGGTGGCATGGGCACGTAATACCATGAGCACAACCAGCACACTTACAGTTCAAAAAAAAAAAAAAAAACATTAGCAGTAAATATATATACATATATATATGTAAATAATATATATATTGTATGGTAAGATGTGTCAGATAATACAGTGTATGTAAACTACTTACTACTACTAAAATTACTGTAATTAAACTCAGCAACTACTAGAACTTTAATTTTATGTAATATAATTTGAACACCAGCACCTACCCATAAGGCTTCCGGCCTTGATAGGACTGTATTATTATTTTCACTAATAAAACTATTTTTTGCAAGATTTTGCACTGTTCATAGAAGGCTAGAAGCTGATTATAAATCAAGACTCAGTTATTTAAGGGGTAGGTAGACGGATAGACTGTAACATCTTTAAATATTTAAAAGTAAAAAAAATCTCAAAATTTATTGAACAGAGGTGAATAGGCCGTATTCTAGTTCTCTCGATCGCCGGGCAACCCTATTTTTTTCTAGTCACATCACTGCCTAAAAATTGTCAATTTTATGCCAGAATTATAATTTATAAAAAAAAATAAAAATTTATCATCATCAATTTATATCAATATTTACCAAACAAATGTAAACTTAACTGTAATCTGCAATAAGAAATGCATTGTAAATAAAGCCAGTGCATGTTCAGTAATATATTATAGCAATTAAGTCGTGTCTCTTTTTTTTTATTTGGTGCGATTTTGCTGCTACAAAATTATGAAATATCGAAATCATGCATGCTTAAATCGTATATAGTACAGTAATATTAAATCTTAAGTTTTAACCATGCAGTGATGATTCCTCGAGTTCTTTCAGTAAAATAATGATGATAATTTTTATCAGTTTCATACTCGGGAATTCAGCAATAAAGAACTTCAAGAATGGGAGAAATAATAAAGGTTTAATTTTTGTGGCAATTGACGTGTGAAACCATCCCGTTTCAATTAACAAATCTGTTTTAATTATAGTTTATATATGCGATCTATAATATTCGATATGTATGAAAATTAATGAGATTTTACAATCATATAAAAAATGTAAAATATGTGATATTCTTACGACACGTTACGTTGATAAACTTCCCGATTAAGAAAAGGTGTATGCTTACACATTTTTAAGACTCAAAATAATCAATTAATTTAGAGCAGTATAAAGCGCTCACACTTAATTATCATTTCCATTTATTCGATTGAATTTTTATTGTAATTTCGATTTGATTTTTTTTATATATATATCATCATATATGTTTTATTTTAGGTTTAAAACTGTTAACCAAAATTAAATTTAATGGAAATTGATTTTATATCAAATTAAATGATGTGACACTAGTCCGGAAATTAAAAATATTATGCTTTTATTGGAAAGGAAATGAGAAATCGTGAAATAAGAATGTTCAATAATTTAATAATAATAAAAAAAACTTGATGTGCTTCACCTTTAAAAATCTAACCGTCAGATGTTAATATTATAGTTATATGATATAAATATATATAGTATAGTAAAAGACACAGTGTACAATGAAAGTTTTAATGGTCTTTACTGCATGGTAACAACTTAAACAGTTCCTCTAATTAGTGTCTATATTATTCTAAAATGTCATTAACTACTACTACTAGTAAAGGCCAGACACGCGAAAGCCTTTGAAGGTCGTACTATGGAGTGAGAAGTTTTGGTTGTTTTTAGAGGGAAAAGTTTGCTTGCTTGCTGTGCTGAATGCCAGAGGCCCTCTCGCCTGCCCTTGAGGCTCCAGTTCGTGCTGGCACGGTGGGTGGACGAGCAAACTGTAAAATTATTGATCTGCAAGTCAGATGATTAATCTTCACGTCATAACTAACTATAAGTGAATGATGGCTTTGGATAGACTTGAAAGATCATATTATATAAAAATTTAGCCTTTTAAACTCTTATACAGATGACATGCAAGCTTATATTTATGCCATAATGTAAAATCGAATTATATATATTCATCTTAAAGTAATTTAAAGGCTTAAACTGTTGAAAATACATTGACATTGAACTGATTGAATTGAATGTTTAATTTTTGATGTATCTTACGTATATATGTATATAGTATTTGACCTTTTTATGGAGTTATTACGTCAGTTACGACGTCATTGTTTTTATATAAAAATAACTCTCAAAGAATAAAATATTTGCAGCTTACATGAGCGTGTTTGATACCCATCAGCTCAGTTCAGTGAGCTATACAAAAGTAAGATAAAAAAGACGAATTTTGCAAGGCTCGATGCTTTATATACAAATAAATATCAAAACGAAAGGAAATCGTAAAACATCAGGAGCGAGAAAAATATTCACTTTTTTTTTTGTTTATTTGCTGCTAACTCGCATGTACAAGTTACTGCGTTTCAACCCTCAATCTTTGTTGGTCTAAACAAATAAATCGATATAAAATCGAATTTTCATTCCGATCTTATCGTAACATTTTATTTGATTCTCTCTCCATTTTCCTTGGTGTGTTGTTGCTATCAGCAATATGATTTTACGCAGCCCATATATATACGATTTTGGCTCAATTGCAACGACATTTGTGAGAGCAAAAACAGAAAGAACTTGAGAGGGGAAATTTGCCATATTTTTTTTTTACATTTGTGTTCAGCCATTCCATCATCTGTATATATGGATCTATGCTTTCTGTCTTTTTCCTTACTGTAATTAATTCCCAGCCTATTAGTGCATTAAAATGCTTAGAAGCTTCTAGTTCATGTGAACCTCTTTGTATAAAATTGTCACATTGTTCATGAATAGAATAATCAGAAATCTTGAACTTAAATATGTTATATATAAAAATAAACTATAAAACTTTGCAGCTTCTCCAATGAGGTATTAGAATGTGAAAATTTTAGTGACTTAATCGAAAAAAGGGGTAAAAATATGGCACTGTGAATTTTTTCAGATTTTTCTGAGACCGGGAACTATTTTTAAAAAATTATTGAAAGTCTATTTTAATGACGTCACGGGCGGCACTGCCCTATCCTTTTTCTTAAGGAGTGCCGTCCATGACGTCATTAATATAGACTTTCAATAATTTTTTAAAAATAGTTCTCGGTCTCAGAAAAATCTGAAAAAATTCACGGTGCCATATTTTTACCCCTTCTTTTGATTAAGTCACAAACATTTTCACATTCTAATATCTCATTGTAATGAAAGTTTTTTTTCTATATGGATTTGATGAATATCACATGACATTATATCAAAATTTCTAGAAGCCATATGCTTTATTATATGCATTAAGATGACCTGTAATTTCAAACAAATCTTGATACTTAATACTGAATATATAGTAGAGAAGACAAATGATGCACTTATAATCAAATATGCCATGATCTTTAACCCAAATCTATATATAAATTCATTTGACGTAATAACGCCTCATTTTTTTTCTCAACACGTTAAGTACTTAATTTCTTCTCATGAGTGCCTCTCGGTCGGGAGATTCGGAGAGCCGCTCAAGTTTCAGTGATCCATCAAAGATTTATGATGCTTTATAATTTTATATATATATTATATATGTATGTAATATATATATATATATATATATATATATATATATATATTTATATAAATTTTCGCGTCGAAATGTACAGGATTGGGGGCTGGGCGGCGCATGCTTGCACTTAAAAAAAAAAAAAAAAACTTTTGCAACTATAATAACAGCAAGTTTCATAATTATATATCTTGATTTTATAACAAAACGAGTAGACGAAGAATAAAATAATGTGAAAATGGAAACACAAAGAAACATATGAGATGAGACAAAATGTACATAGTCTATATCAATCTAATTCGGTTGCAATTATTGTAATGAGAAAGCACAAAATTTAAGTAAAAGGCTGGAATAATAGATAGTATAGATACCATTAATGTTATGGATGATATCTTCTTTTTTTTTTTTTCAAATTTTATCGAATGCCTTAGAAACAGAGAAAGCTAATATATTATTATTATTATTATTATTTTTTTTTTTTTTTTTTTAGACACTACTAAGCCGTCTCATAGGTCAATACAAGACAAACCTAGCAGTACCTCCTCGACCCCAGCGCTCCGCACTCTCGTGCAGTAAACTCCGGGGCTGCCTTTTCATGTTTTTCTTTTTATCGGTGCACCTCACCAACCTCCCCATGGGCCCGAAGTAGACGGAGGGAGCCCAGCAACACTGCCTTCTGCATGGCATCCGCCAGCCGCTCAGCGGATCCACGGCAACCTGGTATTTGCCGCAGCCCAGAAACCAATGAGTCGGGAACTCCACCCATCACCCCAACCAAAAGAATGACCAACACAACCGAATGTCCAGCATAGCTCTGCCGCAAGTCCATGACAAGATCGCGGTACTTATCACGTTTTTCGGCATACTTTTCCGTGAGGTTCTGGTCCGAAGGAGCAGAAAACTCCACCACGGTCAACGCCTTCTTGTGCTTCTCAAGTACCACGATGTCCGGCTTGTTGGCATGGAGCTTGCGAGTGGTGGGAAACGAATAGTTCCAGAAGATCTTCACCTGGTCGTTTGCCACCACTGCCTCAACGTCCCCAGGAGCGTATGGTATGACAGGTGAATCGTCAATACCAAAATGGTGCCTCAGATGGAAATAAAGCACCCGCAGTGCAGCATTGTGCCTCTCGATGTAAAGAGTACGGGCATAGAAAGGACATGCAGAGAGAAGATGCATGGTGGTCTCGGGAGAACGGAACTAGCAACTAGCCCTGAAAATGGATGGCGCTGAAGCGTTGTGCCTATACCAGGCCGCCGGTGGCAGAAGGCGAGTGGCTTCGGCCGCTCGCTGCGAAGCCCCGGTGAGTAGGAGGGTCGCGACGGTGAGCGCTGAAGGGTCTGGGCGTGAGCCTGCCTGGAGCCGCCGTCGGTGCAGATCTTGGTGGTAGTAGAAAATTCTCCCGATCTAGTGGCTAGTTGGAACGGAATTATTATTATTATTATTATTATTATTATTAAACAATATAAGCTGCAACAACAATGAACACAATGATATATTTCACGGTTTCATTCTTGCAAATTATGTCATAAAATCAATACATGCAATAAAATAATAATAGAAAAACAAATCAACATAATTTTTATATTTTTTCCTGTTAGAGTGCACCATTGCAGTTTCTATGCTCTTAGTTAATACTAAATTTATGGATATTATATACAAGCTTCAAAAATCTGGAAAAAAATGCCAGTTTTAGGTGTTGTGATATCTCGTAATTTGCGTGTTGAGTGCGTGTGTTGTGTGGTTACTGTAGTTTTGGCAGAAATTTTAATTTTTATTGCGTTTTTTTGTACTGCTGAAAGGTGATAAAAAGTACTCCAACATTACATATATGTGGCAGGTGCTGACTACAGTATAATATACAATTTTTATATTATAATAGAATTGTAGTCGTTCAAGCAATAGTAAAATAGGTGAAGGTCAAAAATAATGATGGGGAAAACTCATCATGATATTTGAATTTCTTTCAAAGTGTCACGTAGATAATATATAAGCTAGCTTGGCTGTGTAATTTGTAGCCGATCTGATGTCGTGACACGTGATTTGATAAATCAGATTTTTTTTTATGAAATTTTGAGTTAGTAAGAAAGTATCTTCTAAGAGCACTGAACATTTAACTCAAATTCATCATGAAATTTATCTTGAAGTCTTTTCGAAAATAGAGAATAATCTACAATCAGGTGAACTCAGTGGCGTAACCATTCTAACCAAGGGGGGGTCGGGGGTTACCCCCTCCCCTTGAGGATCGAGTAATGACTGTTTAAGAACAAAAAAGGAAACTTTTTAGAAATTCAAAAAATAAATAATATCTCATGTATCAAGCAAGATCCCTTTTCTTTAAATTATCAACAACTTATAAGCAAGTTTCAGATTTTAGTCAGAAAGTGTGATTTAAGTGTTTTATTTCCCTTACAAACTGCATGCATATACTTACTATTGTAATTAAAACGTTCTCACGTGTGCTGCACTTTTATTTACTTAATTTCTCCAAGATGAAAGCAAAAATTAACAAATAAGAGTTACTAAGCAACATCATTTTTTTTTTTTTTTTTTTTTTTTTTTTACAATCGATACCTTAATGATATGTGAACTCGGATTATTTAAAATCAAATTCTTTAAAGAAATGTAGTTACAAATTTTTATTTCAGTTGTGCACGAGTCTATAAGACGAGAATAACGATAATCTGAAACCATAAAAAATATGCTAAAACTGTTTTTAGAAAGCACTTAGAACTCAATTTTCTTCCGAAAAAATATCCGAATTGCAGTATACTACGATATGATAAAAATTTGTAAGTACTGTATATAATCATGAAAGTAATAAAAATAATAAAACTGGTTAGATTTAACTAGAATATTAAATTTACTCAAAACTTTATTTATTACGTTAGTGCATGACTGTAATGTGCACGTATATATATTCATATATTGAAAAGAAATTAAAAAAGTGGGGCGAAAAAATTTAAAATAAAAAAAATGCATTAGGACATACATTTTCTATGATAGTCTCAAATACTCTCAAAACAGTCACGTGACCTTAAAAAAAATCGCGCCTGCGGCGTACTATACGCCCCCTCCCCCTGTGGAGTGTTCTCAGTCTTTATCCTGAGGATCCCCACTCCTTGCTCCTTGAGAAAGTCTTAGCTACGCCACTGGGTGAACTTAATAAATATAGCTTTTATTACAGTCGTAATTGATTAGTCATTTTTTAGAAATAAATATCGAAATATAATAATGTGAAAAAAGGGATTAGTTTACAATTTATACATGTTATCTGTTTATATAACAAAATATTAAATTTATTCTGTCTAAATCAAAGTTGAAAATATATTATAAAATTAAATAACATTACGTAAGAATTTCATAATTTCGTTGGTGTTATTAATTATTAGTTTTTATTACTATACTACTATACTTTAGTATTTCCATAGACAGAAATAGAATGCTTTAGAATCACCGGACTCTAGGTAAGATGTTACATGACGTTTGTGACGGGCAGAAAAGTGAGGGGGGGGGGGGGGGCGAAAGACCGTGACCTGCATGGAAATGAGAAGTAAGCGCTATAGCTAGCCGCTATGGAAAGTGAATACACCCGCAGCGCGAGTGATTTCGGTAGCAGGCTGTGTAACTCAGATATGAGAGCGCTGTGCGTTAAGCCAGAATACATGATGTAGAACAGGAGGCCCAGGAGGCGATTGAAATCACACATCAAAAATCGAGAATTGACACGTACACTATGAAACCATTAACATGAAAACTGTTTTAGTATCATCACACAACGAATTTAGGCATCAACTTGTTTATGCAGTATCCAAAGTGAGCCTCATATCCAAGACGCCACTTTGCCTCTGCTGCATAATTATGTAACCATCTCCATTTGGATACTGAACATTTAAGTTATCTGTAACTAACCGCAAAGCGAGATTTTTCTCACATTAAGGCGGAAACTTATTGTTTGAGTGTACATGCTGGTGAATTAAACCATGCATTACTAACAATGCAACGTAAAACTTAGCATTGTTCTCCAGTAAAGAAAAATACTACGTAATAACATAATGAACGTCACAATTGGTCAAATCATGAAATATTTATTAATCTCAGGAAAAGATATCGCATTAAATCAGATGTGAATCATCATTCATAATGCTATTAATATCACAATCCTTTACAAAGAGGCACTCTCGTTAAAAGCTGAAACTATATAGAAATTAGCAAAAACATATCAATCATAACTATATAATTACTGCAGATTACTTCATATTGCAGGATTTTTTTTTTTTTTTAAATCTTTCTGGTATCCGGAGAACTCGGAGCGGGGGCAACTGGGAGCCGGACGGCTCGGAGCCAAACGTTAGGACAACTCGGAGCGCGGACAACTCGGAGCGCGGACAACTCGGAGCGCGGACAACTCGGAGCGCGGACATCCTGGAGCCATGGCAGGACAACTCGGAGCGCGGACAACTCGGAGCACGGACAACTCGGAGCCATGGCAGGACAACTCGGAGCGCGGACAACTCGGAGCAACGTATAATATACATATTCGGATCAATTTCAGCTATTTTCATCATAATGTCATTATCAATATTTCTCTGCATTCTTATATGCACATCAAGTTTCATATATTCTACAGCAACCATTTATAATTTATTATTATTATTATATTATTTATATTATGCTTATAATGCGGATTGATAAAATGTTCAATCAGATAGGTGTCGTTTCCTTACCTGCCGGCCAAATATTAATATTTGAAATTAATATTTAATTTCAAATATTAGATACACAAGGAACTTTAAAACGACGAATGAGGTGGATAATTAAGTGGATAAATTAAGTAGAAAAATAAAATTATAAATGGTTGCTACAGAATATTTTATGTGCATATAAGAATGCAGAGAAATATTGATAATGACATTATGATGAAAAAGATTCCCGGACAACTCGGAGCGGGAGTTCTCCGGATACCGATGAAAATAGCTGAAATTGATCCGAATATGTATATTATACGTTGCTCCGAGTTGTCCGCGCTCCGAGTTGTCCTGTCATGGCTCCGAGTTGTCCGTGCTCCGAGTTGTCCGCGCTCCGAGTTGTCCTGCCATGGCTCCAGGATGTCCGCGCTCCGAGTTGTCCGCGCTCCGAGTTGTCCTAGCAAACACGTTTGGCTCCGAGCCGTCCGGCTCCCAGTTGCCCCCGCTCCGAGTTGTCCGGGAATCAATCTTTCTGTGTATTCTCAACAATTTAATATGAAATGCAATTATGGGCAATACATTATGTGTATATATATTTATTTATATTATAACAAATATCTTTAAAGTGAGTATAAAAATGATACATAATCAACTAACTGATATTACAAACTTAATTTCAAGGTACTTCATGAGATTTTTCTCCAAATTCCATCTCCTGGTTCTTTAATTTAACACAATTCGTGAATTTTCAATGTATTTTTAATCATGTATATTTTCTGTACAATATCCGTGATTGCATGATATCATTATGCAATTTTTCTTTGGTATTGTCCCTAAATTTAACTGTATAGAGGTTATAATTTTTTATAAAAATATTTCTTTTGTTTTTAAATTTTAACTTTTAAATAGTTGCAATGAAATATAAATACACTACATATATAATCATAATTGTGATGTGATGATTATGTGAATATTTTTAGTAAAACTTCGTAGCTTCATCCGAAATGTAGTTCTTTATATAAATATAATATAATAAAACTGACCAAGAGTAAAATGAGTTGACACAGTTTTACATGACCAAATGTAGTAAATTTGATTCCAAACTAATGCAGCCCGTTGGTAGTCCGGAAGCTACATGTCGTATACTGCTATTATTTTTTGTAACTACAAATGGGATGTAGGCTAGTACAAATGTTTTTAATTTACTTAAAATTTAGCACTACACGTGATGAAATTTTATGCTTAATTGCTATTGCCTCACAATTTCCACCAAGTTATATTTATATATTATTAATATTATTATATCTCGCATACAAGTGAGGATATCCCTACCCATTACCACGTCTCAAGCTCTAAGCTCATAACCAAAAAATCATTTCCAGGTTTAGGGTCATTTTATCACTTGCAAGACAAGAAAATAAGTGGACATCTTGGCCAGCTGCATGCTTTGCTCATTTTGTTATTTGCATACCAAGGATTTTGTACATACAAAATCCTTGATGCATACATTTGAAGCTATCGTGTGGATACAGTATAAAGCATGGATCAATAAGCGCTATAGATAATAAACGCTCTTAAATTCATAATTCATATTTTTTTATGCTTAAATGCCACATTATACACTCCATCTAGGACAATTTAGAATTTACAAGTTACAGTATTATATTATATCTGCAGCTGCAGGTAAAATAATATATTTATATATTTACTTATAAGTAAAAGTATAATTATGTAAAATATTAGCTTTTAAATTAATTAACTTATATCTAAATCACTAGCAATGCAAGCTCAAAAATAGTGCTTAAATGCTTTAAAACTACTTTATGCAGTTATCACGGCGTTATTTGGTATTTTGAGACGTATAATTTATAGTAGTTTTATTACTTGATTTATGAGCATTAATTGCTTATAAGTGAAAGACAATGTATTTTCCCAAGTCCAACCATCTCAAAGCAATTTTTTTTTTTTTTTTTTTTTTTTTAAGACAGGAATTTTATTAGTCATTGTTTGAGACCAATACAGCTAAACCACAGATGCATCATGCAAAACCTGACATTTTTTTTTTTTTTTTTTTTTTTTTTTTTTACTTTTTAACTAGCTACTTTTCTTTTTAACATTATATAATTAATACGTTGAACATTAACATATATCTATCGCAAATGTCTGCTTTTTCATCTGGTAGTCTCATTTATACAGCTTTTATTTGAAAATTTGATTATATATTATACTGTCAAAATTAAACTGTTACATCATGTTTTGCAATCTTTTATTGCTAAAAAAAAAATAAACATTTTTTCTCTTGAATAGTGCATGTCATGTATTATATATATTATATTAACCAGCTCTTTGTTTGTTATGTTTAGCTGGACATGACCATCACCACCACGAAGATGATGCCCACGATACCCATGGTCACAAGCATGGCGACGCAGGTCACCATCATGCTGGCGTAACGCAGGCTGTGCAGAATGTGACAGAACGCCTACTTGAGACTGTCGCCGGTCACTTGGCAGGCGTCACAGAGTCAGCTGACCACCACCACGATCATGATCACGATCATCACCACTAAGTAAACACCGACTGTCGACAACCTCCAATGAATAAAAGACATTTCATTATAATTTTTGGATTTAAAAAGGTTTAAGTTCTTACAAAATGTGCATTATTTGTGTTAATGAATTTTACTCTCCGATGATGGTTAGAAATTTGTTAAAAATGTAAGTAAAAAAATTCTAGCGTAAATTTTAAATTTAAATTGTATAAATATTATTTAATTGTTAATTATAATTATAGAACTATCAATTGTATTAATAAACGTCCTGGCAATGTCAAAATCGCTCTGATCCAATAATTTTATAATTCAAACATGTAACTGAAAATAAAAAAAATATATATATATATAACAAAAACACGGTTGCTAAAAAAAAAAAAATGACAGTGTTACATGCATGCATTAAGTTTGAAGTGAAGTTTGACAGCAAAAATGTATCATGGTTGAAATATAAATAATTATCTTGGAGACAAGTGAGACAACTTTACTGGAGATATAACATAAACAACATTTTATTGTTATCAGTTTTTTAGCACAAAGGACCGACGGGGGCTCTAGGTTAATTTGCCTATGCCCTGGGCATATAATTAAAACAGATGACGTTGATATCGCTAAACATATAGCCACGTCGGTATCATAATGGCTTTGACCAAGAGCAGGTTCCAATATATTTTTGGAGATGGTGGAGACAATAAGACATACGAACTGGTGAAGACCTGAGAAGTGTGTCTTTTTTCAGGACCTTTTGTAGAGAAAACCCTAGATAATTAAGTTGCTGGATGAGCTGGATTTTATCGCAAGTCAGGATGAACCAATAATTTTTTTTATATGTAAGCACAGTCAAATTTTACCCAGGTCAGTTATAATTAATTATGATGTGCATCTTAAAGGCATACAGGCCTCAAATTACAAATCAGACAGTCAACAAGTGGGTTTAGAGTATATAATCAACATTCGCATCATTTTTTTCCACGCGTGATGCATCCGTGCGAAGTCGCAGTTCAAAGTAAGAAATTTAGTCCTTGATGACGTCACGAAGTCCTTGATGACGTCACAACTCAATGCTAATCGGTGCTAGCTTTGAGTTGTGACGTCAGCAAGGACTTTCTTTACAGCGCGACTTCGCATAGACGCACCGCGCGCAGGTAAAAATAATACGAATGTTGATTATAAACTCGAGCAACACTTAATGTCTGTCTAATTTGTAATTTGAGGACTGTATACCTTTAAATCAATAAGAATGTGTAAGATTATATAATTATAGGAAGTTTCTATTACTACTGAATTGCATTGATGATTGTTTTATTATAATAATATCAATAATTATGAAATTTTAGTATTGTTAATGTAGAGCACAAAACCTATTTAAATAATATAATATTGTTACTATAAATGTTATATAATTATATTATTATTATTTTTTTTTTTAGCTGCATGCAAATGCACACATGTTTAAGTCTTGCATGTTGATATAACATAACTATGTTGTGTTGTATTTTAAATTTATTTTTACAATAAAAAAGTATATTATTTGCATTTATACTTTCATCATTATATTAGCTACTTAAATGCTTTTTTTTAAATTGCATCTCGCTGTCAGTAATGGGTGCGATTCACGAAGCAGTTAGCCAGGTTTCTAACCACGTTTAGCTTAATAACCACGTTTAACTAGGTGGTTTAACACATAAAACAGGTATAGTTAAACGTGATTAAGCTAAACGTGCATGGCTAGAAACCTGGCTAACTGCTTCGTGAATCACGCCCAATATGACTATTAATATACAAACATTAAGGAGTAACATTTACAAAAATGTCAGCAAAATAAAGGAAATCATTCAATTTTGGTACATAATTTAAATTAATGTTACAATGATGCACTGTGAATGTATAATATTTGTTATCTTAATTAATGATTAATGACCTACACTGTTTAACATATTATACTGATGACAAAAATTAATTGTCTTTTTTAATAATTCCTGAGCAACTGAATATATATTTTATATTATTTTGACTGACATTATAAACTTTTGATATGATGTAAGAAGAGTTAGTTTTGTTTTATGTATATATGTAATCACCGTGCACAAGTATTGTGAAGTAAATGATAATAAGAATAACTGTACGTTATTGTGCTGTATGTTTAGTTTCCTTGACATTACGAAGAGTAGCTATAATTGTAAGACACAAAAGTGTTGTTTGCTTATTGACTTTGTAGCTTTTTTATGGATTCAATATTGTGATATATTTTTACTCTTTCTGTATAAATGAATATTATAAATGAGATAAGTAAAAGCTTTAATGATGAGTTGGTATGATAAAGTGATAAAAATAAATGAAATTTGAGTTTGGTGTGATCTTGTAGTTGTTAATAAAAAGTTCATATTTTATAACATTGTTCTATCTTAAGCCTTGTTATGATGAATGGTTAAAATTAACTAATAGTGCCAGGTGACTTAAATAATAATAAGTTACATAACGCATTAAAAATAAAATAGTTTATCATAAAATTATGGTAAAATTCAATCAGTTCTATGCAACTATTAAATTGACTTTAAAAATATGTAAATAGCTATATACATCATTGCATGATTGGCAATATTTGTAATCAACAAGCCTTACTAAATTTTGACAGCTTATTCTAAATTTACTTACAGTTAGTTAATATGTAGCTTATACAAAAAGAAAAGGAAACTTGAAATATTGGCTGGTCCAATTTGAGTAAAATTGTTAAATTTCAAAAATTTCTAATATAACTTTAATATTTTTCAAAATAATAATTGTTAGATACTAAAAAACTTTAATGTATTTTTCATAAATTTATCTTCGGCCTAAAATATTATACTAATAATAATCATTACAAAAGTGTTATTATTATTTTTTTTAATTTATTGAATAGAAATAAATTTATGTACAAAAGAAGTACAGCCTGTGGTCATCACTCAGTCACTATTATAATTCTGCATATACTGTGAATACAACCGTACAAGGAAATAAATGCATAGCATGCAGCGTACGAATACCATGAACGTGACATTTTTTTATAGTAGCATGCAGTATCTTGTAAACGCTACAATCCAAGTCAGTTCATTTTTCAGTGATCCTATTGTCATACCTAAAACTATATGTTCACCATTAAAAAAAAAAAAAAAAAAAAAAAAAAAAAAAAAAAAAAAACTGTTTCAGTACGAAAGCAAGGTTTAAGAGAGGAAAGAAAAATATCGATTCCCTTAAATTTCCTAAATAAGGTTCCATCTATTTCCTATTTAGAAAGTGTAGTAAATGTAAATCGAAGTAGAAGAGGTTACCAAAATTATAAAATTAATAGTTTCATTAATAAATAATGAGGGAGGAAAATAAATTTATTAATAACTTTTAAACATGTTTATAACCATCGGGCAACATTTGAAGCCTCTATGTTTGTTAGCACAAATGTCACGAACCTATTTATATAAATTATACATATAAAATATATTAATTTTAGTGCAATGAATAATAGTTCGTAAAATAGGCAATGGTTTGATTGCATCAAAATGGAAAAAAATATAACTTCTTTTGATCATAGGAACAAAATAATTATTATTGGCATCAGCATAAAAATATTGTTTCACAATATTTCATTAATTAACTGCTTGTTACATTTTAAGGCTTCTCTACGTACGCTGCATGCATTATAATAATTGATTATATATATATATATATATATATATATATATATATATATATATATATATATATATATATATATATACACACATATATATAGGTTTTATATAGGTTTTATAGAATATAGACGATTTTGTCTAATTAAAGCTGCAAATATTTTACAGTTTTCAGAGTTCATGTTCAATGATTGGACCATTTTTTAACGTGATTAGTGTTATTACTATTTATATTCTAGAGTTTCCTCTTTTTCAAAAAAATTCGAAGAGAAGTCAATATATATATATAAAAAAAAAAAAAAAAAAAAACATCTCCAAAGAATTTAAAATCCTCATAAAACAGCTCTTAATTCCTGATTATGAAATTAAGGTAAGGTTTACTTAAATACTTGCCCCTTTTCACAACACGTACCATCTAAATCTTCAATTAATGTATCGATTCAATCCTGTATTTCTATTTGCGCTGTTGTAAACAATTTAGAGTTATTACATATAATACACTTCTATATCTCATGCGTTTCACTTAATGTTATTTCATATAAAAATATATATTGTATCACTAAGTGTGCAGTCTATTATATATTTCAAATAAAGACATAAATTTCATTAAAAGTAGATAAATTTATCATTTTTACATTCGGCTATAATATATAATTGTTTCCTGATAATCATATAATATTAACATTATATATCAATATGAATATGATAATATATGATATAGTAAAAGTTCTTTGGTGTGTTTCAACAATATCTCTTTTAATTCAAAAAAATATTAATACAATAATTGTTCATGATAAAATCAATGATTGAATTCGATGTTATAAAATAAAATATCATTTTATAAATATGCTCCTATGTATAGATAATTTTATTATGTTATTTTATTACCTCTTAGAAAATTTTAGCAATGCCATATAATAAAGAATTGGCAATGCTGCAGATTAAGAACATATTGCTGCATTAACTTTAATTCTAACAAGAGCTTATTATTTATGGACATATGCTAATATTATATTGCTTGCAATGTATATTTACTAATTTTTACAAGTTTCAACACACCATATTTTATATATTATATGAAACAAATACATTTTTTTCATTTATAGTCGTGATAAAACTATATGTATATATTTTATTAATTAAAATGGATTTTTTCATTATAAATGTTTTTATAATTTTATTGTATTATTGTGAAGTTCTGTCTTCCATCCCATAATATATAACAAATGATGATCGAAGAACCTTCCTTTTCTTCCTCCCCATCTCCCTTGTGAATTGCACAAGTTTAAAAAAATATTATTTAATCATATTTAATGGAAACAAATTGCCTTTTACTTTACATTTCATTGCCTTAGATATTATATCTTAAGAAGAGTATCACAGTTTCATTATTCTCACCGAATTTAGGTGAACTTGTTGACTTTTTTTTTTTACTCTACATCCACATGTATCCATTTTTTGATTCATAAAGGAATAATCGTTTCTTTTTATCTTTTTATGGACAGAAAAGAAGTGTAGATCGAGTTTAATTTTTCTGATTATGAATATATATATATATATATATATATATATATATATATATATATATATATATATATATATATATAATATGTTAAGTTGGAAATAAATTTACTAAAAATTAGGAAAACAACATCAAAATCAACATGTATTCCAACAAATGAATAATTGTATTCATTTTTACAATTAAGTGATAATTATGCAGTTGAATCAGCTATTATAATAGCTATATAAGTTGATAATATATGGCAGTGATGCTACAGCAAAATTGTAATTATTAATTTATTTAAGTTATATATAATCAGTCTGCTACGTACGACGAACGACAGGAATATATAATATATAATATATATATACAGAGTGTTCCACAATTCGTGTCCCAAATGTAACTCGTAAAATGGAATTGCAAAAGTGCTCGTAGAAACTTCAAATTTCGTACAGTGGTAGTCGAGGGTCCTTTGTTTTGTGTTCTGGCAGTGAAAATTTTTTCCCACCCTTATTTCACCCCTTCTGGGGGTTGCGTTCCCGTTCTTTATCAAAACCTTATGGGCTTACAATGTTAATGAAAATCAAATAAATTTTTTTTCGAATTTCAGTCTGAAAATTTCCAACTAGGGGTTTTAGAGTATGAGAAAAACAGTGGTGACCTTAATTTTTTTCTGCCATTGACCCTTCACCCCTCGCAGGGGTCAATGTTGACCCCTAGAATGACTTTTTTTTTTAATTCTCCGAATTTGTTGAAATTGATATGATTTTATGGGTTATCGACGATGACAAAACCCATGAAAACACTTGCGAGTTGATAAAATTGACCCTTGACCCTCGCAGGGGTCAGTAGTGACCCCTGGAATGACTTTTTTAAAATTCTCCGTTTTCATTGAAATTGATATGCCTCTATGGGTTGTCGAGGATGACAAACCCCATGAAAATACCTGCGAATTGATAAAATTGATCCTTGACCCTCGTAGGGGTCAGTAGTGACCCCTAGAATGACCTTTTTAAAATTCTCCGAATTTGTTGAAATTGATATGCCTGTATGGGTTGTCGAGGTTGAAAAAACCCATGAAAATACTTACGAATTGATAAAATTGACCCTTGACCCTCGTAGGGGTCAGTGGTGACCCTTGACAGGATATTTTTAAAATTCTCCGAATTTGTTGAAATTGATATACCTCTATGGGTTGTCGAGGTTGACAGACACCCATGAAAATATCTGCGAATTGATAAAATTGACCCTTGACCCTCGTAGGGGTCAGTGGTGACCCTTGATAGGATATTTTTAAAATTCTCCAAATAAGTTGAAATTGATATGCCTCTATGGGTTGTCGAGGTTGACAAAACCCATGGAAATACTTTCGAATTGATAAAATTGACCCTTGACCCTCGTAGGGGTCAGTGGTGACCCTTGATAGGATCTTTTTAAAATTCTCCAAATTTGTTGAAATTGATATGCCACTGTGGGTTTTCAAGGATGACAAAACCCATAAAAATACTTGCGAATTAATAAAATTGACCCTTGACCGCTTGTCAGGGTCAGTGGTGTCCCCTAGAATGACCTTTTTAAAATTTTCCGATTTAGTTGAAATTGATATACTTCTATGAGTTATCGAGGATGAGAAAACTAATGAAAACACTTGCGAGTAAATTAAAATAATTATTGATCGATCTCGCAGGGGTCACTGCATGGTGAGCCTTGAAATTCATTTTTCCACATTCTCTCCATTTCATTGAATTTGATATGCATCTATCGGTTATTGAGAATGGAAAAACCCATGAAAACATTTGCAAATTCATCAAAATTATTGTTGTCCTCGCAGGGGCCACTGGTGACCCTTGAAATTAATTTTTCCGAATTTTCTCAATTTCATCGAATTTGATATGCCTCTATGGGTTGTTGAGGCAGATAAAATTAATGAAGATGTTTTCAAGTTGGTTTACATAATTCATTAATTAATCCGCAAGGGTCACTGGTATGGCCTCTAGATTTTGAATAAATTTTGAATTATTGTTTTATTAATATCATTATTAAAAAAAATTAAGTGGGCCAGTCACAATTGGAGAATACTGACTCAGCCACTGTTACATATGGGGTTCGATTAATTTTGTGCTAAATTTTCAGTGGTTGACGACTTCAGTTGGAAAGTTGAAATTTGGCGCACAGAAAGACAAGGGTTGTAAGTTTCAAGGATATTTTTGTTTCTTTAAAAAAAAAAAAAAAAATCTTCTCTCAATTGTTTGACGGGTGCATGGATTCATGATTTACATTTCTTCCTTGTGGGATTTCCATGTTAAATTAAGTTGATCTGATAGATTTTGTTACCGATCTCCACCAAACCACCAAAATTCGTATTTAAAGGTTTCAGAGTATGCGAGGTCAACAATAAATTTGATGAATTTGCAAATATTTTCATGGGTTTTTCCATTCTTAATAACCGATAGATGCATACCATATTCAATGAAATTGAGAGAATGTGAAAAAATTAATTTCAAGGCTCACCATGCAGTGACCCCTGCTAGGTCAATAATTATTTTAATTTACTCGCAAGTGTTTTCATTAGCTTTCTCGTCTTCGACAACCCATCGAGGTATATCAATTTCAACAAATTCGGAGAATTTTAAAAATATCCTGTCAAGGGTCACCACTGACTCCTACGAGGGTCAAGGGTCAATTTTATCAATTCGTAAGTATTTTCATGGGTTTTTTCAACCTCGACAACCCATACAGGCATATCAATTTCAACAAATTCGGAGAATTTTAAAAAGGTCATTCTAGGGGTCACTACTGACCCCTACGAGGGTCAAGGATCAATTTTATCAATTCGCAGGTATTTTCATGGGTTGTCATCCTCGACAACCCATAGAGGCATATCAATTTCAATGAAAACGGAGAATTTTAAAAAAGTCATTCCAGGGGTCACTACTGACCCCTGCGAGGGTCAAGGGTCAATTTTATCAACTCGCAAGTGTTTTCATGGGTTTTGTCATCGTCGATAACCCATAAAATCATATCAATTTCAACAAATTCGGAGAATTAAAAAAAAAGTCATTCTAGGGGTCAACATTGACCCCTGCGAGGGGTGAAGGGTCAATGGCAGAAAAAAATTAAGGTCACCACTGTTTTTCTCATACTCGAAAACCCCCAAGTTGGAAATTTTCAGACTGAAATTCGAAATTTTTTTTATTTGATTTTCATTAACATTGTAAGCCCATAAGGTTTTGATAAAGAACGGGAACGCAACCCCCAGAAGGGGTGAAATAAGGGTGGGAAAAAATTTTCACTGCCAGAACACAAAACAAAGGACCCTCGACTACCACTGTACGAAATTTGAAGTTTCTACGAGCACTTTTGCAATTCCATTTTACGATGAGTTACATTTGGGACACGAATTGTGGAACACTCTGTATATATATATATATATATATATATATATATATATATATATATATATATATATATATATATATATATATATATATATATATATATATATATATATATATATATATATATATATATATATATAAAATATATATAATGGGCAAAATATATATCAATAAAATTTAAACGTTTTTAGGTTTCTATGAATATACTTTAATTGAATTTCGAACATGCGTGTATTAATAATTAAACAAAACTAAAATTAATTAAGTGAGAGGAAGACAATTAAATATAAGACTGCATGTCTTTGAGACTGCATGAGAAGATATGGGATCAACATTGAGAGTATATATATAATACAGGGACCGGATGCACGTGTTTTTTTCGTGCATCCGAGATGCGCATCCGGATGCAAATTAATTTTTCGTGCATCCATGGATGCGCATCCGGATGCAAATTTATTTTTCATGCATCTGGGATGCGCATCCGGATGCAAATTTATTTTCCATGCATCTGGGATGCGCATCCGGATGCATTAATTTTTTCCCGTGCATCTGGGATGCACAGATGCGGATGCAAGCCCATTTTTGCGCATCCGTGTGCATCTTGCATCTGCATCCGATCCCTGATATAATATAAATATTAAATTATTTATTGAACACAAAGTATAGTGTAGTACATATAGTGGGGTCAATATGACTTATATGACCTCATAAATTAAGTGCCAAGAGATGGCATTGAAATTAACCTCCTCGATAGAATCAACGATGATGTCTCAATTAACACGTGTATTGAGCGCCCATCAATTGATTGATTAATCCTTATGGAATAACTGTCATAATTATAATGTTTTTTTTTTAGCCATGATGCATGCAGTTATAATTAAGTAGCAAAAAACCTCTGATAAAAATATTATAAAAAACAAAGCCACTTTTAGAGTAATTAAACTCATGTGTAAAATCCACCAGATGTTCATATACGGTGTTTGCTTGGCTTTGTTGTTGTTTACATTCATCAGTAGGTACTTAGGGGGAACTGGAATCACTTGATTTATTGCTCCTAATTTAACATATTTTTAATTTTTTTTAACAATAATTTATACGTAAGAAATGAATATACATAACTTGAACAAATATATTTTTTTTATTTTACCTGGTTTCTTTATCATTATTCTTTGTTGTGCCGTTTCCCCCTCGTATTCAAAAGTCCGCGGGGAAAGCAATGGTCGGTGATTGGCTGATTTTTTTTCAGAATGTTAGGGTCAATATCAGTGCATAAGTGTCGTAAAATGGTCATTATTGACGTGAAATTTGGAGTCGATTTACATTTTATTTAATGATTTATTGTATTTTTCACAGATATCATTGGCAAATATTGCATTTTTTTCCATTTACTTGACATTTCAATCTATCAAATAAAATAATTGTCAAAGGTATCACAATCGTCATATCGCAGAAAATAAATAGTTTTTGGTATGCTACTACCATGTTAAATAGGTGCTTTTTGCCTACATTCACGTGACGTCATGTTTTTGTGACGTATGGTGAAAGACCCGTTACGTGACTTTATGATGCCATACTGTAGATTATAATAATATAAGAAATATATATATAAACAGTATAATAAACACTATAGCCAGGGCAGCTAGTCTCCAGGAAACTGCCCTGCACTACTAATATAGTACTAATATAATATACTAATATAGCCATGCAGAGACCCGTGCACTCTAGCATAGAGCATAGCCCTCTGCCATAGCCCTCTGCTAGAGTCTGCCAGAGCAGAGCGAACTCAAGTACGCTCTGGCCAGAGGGCTATGAATTGTAGCTTCGCTATATAGGCCGTTTAAAATTTCTAATGCGCGGGTAAATCGAAGTTGCTGCAGTTGCCGGAAGTGACGTTTTCCAATAGCAGCGATAGCAGCTGGCACCACGACCACGCCCACATACCACATATTAAGTAAAATATTTTCTTTGTAATTTTTTAATTTGTGTGTGTGTGCTCTAATAATGATAATGGAATTTTTAATGCAATCTGAAGAAAGAGTAAAATACGCTTGTTCTTGTGGATGCCTTAAATCTATTGCAAGAGTGTATTTTTGTCGTCATTGTTTAAAAATAAGATGTGGCTACTGTGTATCTCACGAGGTGAGTTATGTATAATTATGCAATATTATTATGTTTTACACGTACTGTACTGTATACATACTGCAATAAAATTGATAACTGAGAGTACTGTTTTTAATGATAATATCAATATTTTTAGGTTGATCTTCATTACTGTGGAAATTGCTTAGAAAATCTGCCAGCAACTGAAGCAAGACTCAAGAAAAATAGGTATTTTTTATTTTTAAAACCGTTACCATAGAGCCATAGAGTATGTATACATACGGTACATGCATACATGTATATACATTATCATATACTGTACAATACATACTCTATCATTATATGTATACTATGCATAGTAGGTAATTTTTTCCCCCCCGTGATGCATTGTGTGCTATCTCGGGTCAGCATTTGCGTTTATGAATTGAAGAAACCATGTAATGTACAGAACTGTATGCATATATGCATATGATACATACTATATGGTATATACTCTAAAACACAAATCGTAGGAAGTAGAATCTACAAGTTCTGTAAAGGTGCTTTCATATACTCCAAAATTGTTATGGACTCCGTAGAAATGCCGCAAGCCTTTCACATACTTTCGGTCATATGTGGTTGATGCTGTGGAAAAGCATGTGAATAATGCTGTAGAAAATTCAAGATGAGTTGTTTCTATGGAACGCCGCAGAATCGCCAGGTTCTAAGAGTACTGCTGTACTCCAGCGTAAATCAACAGCATTTACTATGGCGTGATTCTGTAGCTTTTTTTTTTTTTTTGCTTCAATTAATTGAACCCTGTTGTAGGGGACTGGTCACAATTAAGTGACTGAATTTAACTTGCCGGCTCTTCATTGACCTTACTTTTTTGGGTCCCTTCCAAACCGAGGTGATCATGGCCTATAGCAATCCATCAATCCATCCCAGCATTTGCCTGGTTGTGACTGAGAAAATTATGAAAACCTCAGTCAGAATGGTCGGCATTGATGGAGGATACCATCAATCTCCTTCCGGATGCACAAGTGGGTGTTCTTTAGCAACTTGTGAAAAGTTTGGTGGTGCCTGGGATCAAACTCACGACTATCCGATTATGAATCAGAGGCGCATACCACTGCATTATCCCAAATGTTAATATGAGAAGCTTCAACTCTGATGAGTCAATTAGTGCCCAGTCAATTTTGAACTTTGTGAAAGCACCTTAAACATTTACTGGATGTAGTATGAATACTTTTCACCTCCCAAATCTTCAGTGATGGCCCCACAACACCCAACAAATATGAAATATATTATTATATAATATATGTATACTGTATTGCAATAATTCTGAGACCTCTATTTGCTGGCCCGCTCGCAGATTACAAACTTGCTGATAAGATACTAGGATCATCTTTGGTATTAAGCGGAGGTCTCCTCTTGTGGCCCTTGCAAACATTTCAAAACAAAATTGTTATCCTCCACAGACCCATAGGCCATTGCAGCAAGAGTCAAATATATGAAGCAAAGAAAATAAATTGAATTAATTATTGGATTATAAAACCATGCAGCATTTCATTATACTGTAGACTGAATTGCAGTATATTTTTAAATTTTCTATCTGCTATTTTGGTCCATCTGTTTCATTTGTTTTAGTTTTTAGTCACTAATCTTATTATAAATATATTGTACATGGTATAAATAAAGCGTAGTTACTATTTTTTATATTTTGTGCTTTTGTATTCTTAAATTTTAATACACTGCTCATTGCTAATTGTGTCTCTTTAATATTGATACAGTATTCAATTAAAATAACAATCCGTATCTCTCTATGAGCCTTCTGCTCATTGACATTAGCATTAGCAATAGTGTTTTGGATTTTCATTGTTCCCTTTGCCCTATTCTTCAACTTGCAATGAAACACAGCTGAATTTGTGATTAATTTTATCAAGGAATCATGCAAAATCCATTCCCAGATATGTATGCTAGACTCATAAATAAAGTGAAATTCTGTATGCAGTTTGTACTACATAAGACTATAAATAAATATTATTAAGTTATAACAATGAAAAGTAGACAATTTAATTTGCTACATTTTTATTCCAGAGTTGGAGTACAGCACTTGCATAAATCAGCATTGTGATATGTAGGGCCTTGAATTCTTTATTATTGTACTGTATTATACACATAAAAATAAAATATGCTCATTGGAAATAAAATGCATGCATTAAAAACTCAAATTCATGTCCACCCCTCTTCCACCCATCCTAAGAAGTCTTTACATTTTTATTATTTTTGTAGGTGTGGTTACTGCTTCAACTGTCCCAGCTGCCAGAACATTCTAAATGTTAGGGCAGTTAGCTTGTCTACACCTCACCATGATGACCCTGCAAAGATGGTCTCCAAGAAGTTCTACTACTTGGCTTGTGGCTTTTGTCGCTGGACTTCGAGAGAGGCTAGCATTCCCGACCAATCCACAGGCAAGCTCATAGAAAAATAGAATAGAATAGAATAGAATAGAATAGAATAAAAATTAGCTTAATTGCGACAAGGTTTAGGCAAGTCTATTCTTACACCTAACCGCTTAAGGTGGATTTTCATGAGCGACAATGGCGATGCGGTGCGATTTGACGTAAAAGCTGCGAAATCCTATGTAGCTGCGAATTCGCCGGTAATCGCGTTAATTATGATGCTCTTTTTCTTTTAATCGCCCAATATGGCCACCAATGGATGTTACAGCAAGTGCGCTTTATTCGCGTCGCGTCACAGGCTGGAAATCGTCCATGAAAATCCACCTTTTACCTCCTAAAATAAGATAGTTTATTTTTCACAATTTATTTCTCATAACGTCATAAGAAGCTAAGTATATTAAATGGGGATAATCACAGAGGATTTATTAAGGAATGTGGTGTAGTAATTGCTGGACCAAGATTTGATATACTGTACATATGAAGTACCTGTACATACTAAATAGAGAACTAAAATTTTATGAGCTAAAGAAGCTAAATTTCATACATTTGTGATCACTCTTATTATATTATTAATAACTGCATAAATTATTGAAAGAAAAGGATAGGAATAACCAGCAAGGCCTTACTAATCGAAAAAGTCACAGCAGGAGAAATTCTTTTGATCACAGGTTAGCACTAAATAATTTACATTTTTTCAAGACGTTTTGCATCGTCTAGATGCTTTATCAGTTGGAGGTAGAGATTGACTGATTCAAACTGAGTTGTTGGCTTGCTGAATGAAGGGAGGGGAGGGAAGAGACTGGAGGGGTAGTATTTGAGTGGACAATTTTAGAATAATAGCTGCATAGTGATTTTATTAATTGTATCAAATTATACCCTAAAATGTTGCCGTATCCCTAATGGGGTAAATTACTAAGCTGTGCAGCGTCTGCCAGGCATGAACCCACACTGCACCTCCCATACCATTTACTGTGTAACTCTCAGCACTCTTCCAAGCACCCACCTAGCATACACTTTTCCTGGTATACTTAATAAAATCTCTCCATGTCTATGTCTCTTATTGAACTTACTGAATTGAATTTTAAGGGCCGTCGATTAACAATAAAACCATTTGGCCCGGTCCAAGTAAGTTAACTATTAGTTAATAACTATTATATAGTCTATGTAGGTTCAACAAGTGCCTTTTTATAAGGTAGGATGATAGGATGGGTGAACAATGGTATATTTAAATACACAGGTCTAGTAGGGTGATTATGGGGCGTGGTATGAAGGAATGTAAGGTGATGATGCAGGTGCCAACATGAAAGGTGATGGAATGCAGGGAATTTTGACACAGGCTCAAGCGCCTGTTCCCAAGGACACAAGAGCATGGGCTAGTTAATTGGGCAAGTTTGACTATGTGGGATGTGGTGAGGACGCTGTTGATGATGGAATTGAGTATCTGGGAAGGATAGAAAATAGAGAAAGTTAAAATACAGAAGGGAAAGGGAAATTACTAGGATGGGTGAGACACTCAACACGGAGTCACATAATATTTTGTATGAGGTTCACTCCTTGAACGCTCAGTTGTAACCTCTATGTCTCTTAATAAACTAATAAACCAGCTGTATGGTTTAGTGGTTAGTGCTCCTGGCTCTTGTCCAATTCAAATGCCCCCAGTTCAAATCAGACTTTCCATGTCAGCAGACTTTCAATGACTTGGGATGGGTGTGACTGATTACTAAATGATATAGTTGGTAGGAGGAAAGCAGCTTACACAGCAAATGGTGTCAAGGATATTTAATTTTTTAACTTAATAAACTAATTCCTCCATGATTTTTACATTCATACTTATTAGTTATCACCTTTTTCCTTATAAAATGGAACTATATTTTAATGCTGTTAAGAGACTCTAGAAAAAAGAAGAGGAAAAAAATCTTCACGTCACAAATGGAAAAATAGGGGACCATACTCACTGCAACTCTTTGTTTTAATTAAAATATAATTTAGAGCCTGGTCTTAAACATTCCAGGTTCCTCTTCTGATTCCTCAAGCAATATGATTGAAAGAGTATTTTTTTGTGTTTGTGTATTGGGGGAAAAAAAAAAAGTGCTTAAATTCATTTGTATTGAAGCTTCTTTCAACTTGAACAAATCTACATTTAATAAAGTAACTTTACTCCTTGAAGTAGCTGGAAGTGGAAGGATTCTGGCCTTCTTATGAACATTGAAGTCTTAAAATGTTGTATACTGTATAGTGTTCTTGAAACTCTTAATATGACTCGGCAAAGTTTGCAATATAAACTGAAAGGACCAGGAACCTAGAGCATTTACATCTCGGAGAAATGTTGCATTTGCTAATCAGTTAAGGTCAATAAAGCTGGAACACGTCGCATGCTGGAGTGTTGAAATGATCACCATCAGTTCAGTTGTAGTTGTCCAGCATGCAAAGTGTTCCAGTTTTATTGACTGTACTTTGTAATGACAATAACTATTTGTAATTTTGCTTAATTAAGTAGGAGAAAAGAGTGCTTGTTTTGGGTTTAGCTCAAATCCTGGTAAGCAAAATTTTAATTTAAAAATTAACATAATCCATGCTGTATACATATTAAAGAAATGAAGAAAGACAGAAAAATATGACAACACAACTAATTCAATATATTTGTAATATCTCTTTCCTCAAGACAACGATAAAAGCCCTCATAGAAGTTCGGGATCTCCTTGTGTATCCATCGTTTCTTCTTCAGATCAAGAAAACAACTTTAAAGAAACTGGTAGGTTTAGACAGTAGATGAAAATCTCACAGGAGAAACTTGAATTATAAATTGCCATATAATATGTAATTGTCCTGAATTTCACACAGCTGAACCAACTTGTATTTGCAAACTATGTAATCAGACTTGCAGTCAATATCATTTAACGATTAATCTCAGTTACTTCAGAGTCAAAGAATATTTCCCTGCAAACGAATTGAATGAAATAAATTTTAAAAAAATCGAGAATGTTCTGAAACTTAATCGCTTATGGTTTGAGTAAATTCAGTCTTGCAGTTTTCTTACAACAGCTCCATTTCCGGTTTTCGTCCATAAAGCCAATGTTAAACTTCTACCTCAGTTTTCACAAAACTGATGACAGATTCACTTCAAAATTTGTATGCCACCTATTGACGGTGAGTTCTAAGTCCCCTGCAAGTCTTGTTGCATTCAGGCGGTACGATTGTGAGATATCAACCTACTGAGATTCATCCTTAAATATTTGTCCTGCTAGAATAAAGTCAATTAATGAATATGCCAAAAGGGAGATTTTACTTAATTTTATTTATATAATATGTATTGCTTATTTTGTAAAACTTCTAAATTTCATACTGCTGACTCAACTTGTATTTTATAAACTATGTTTTCAGGTTTTCAGTCAATACTATCTGTATTGCTAGAACTAAATCTGTTGTTGATTCAGTGGCGTAACTACAGAGGGGGCCGAGGGGGCCAGGGCCCCGGGCCCTTGCATCAAAGGGGGCCTTTGTAGGCTCGATCATTGAAGAAATTTTAATTAAGCGTGAAAAAAAAAATATATATCTAGGCATTTTTTTTTTTTTTTAAGTCCGTATTGTATGTATCGTGATAATTAGAGTTCGCAAAAATAGTCTTTCGACTATTTTTAATTTTGAAACTATTGATGTTTTTATTGCAGATGTCCACAGATCTCATGTAACTGAACCAATAGAGCTAGTAAAAAGGAGACTATTTGCGACTATTTTCCTATTTAACAACGACTATTTTAGAAAATCCCGATTATTTTGCGACTTTTCATGGTTTTTCCTTGATTTTACGGTTATTTCCATGACTAAATTTCCTAAACCTTGCATGTTTCTGTCAAAAACCATGTGTGAATCCTGAGCCTACACATTGTTGTTCGAGTAGTCTGTGGTGCCCTGCAAGACTAAATTCTAAAAAAAAAAGTCAATTTTTCACTTTTTCACTTATTTTCTTCTTCCCCCCCCCTTCCCCCCCCCCTTCCCCCCGGAAGACGAGACCACTAGTGAGATATTGCTTTCATGTCACGTTTTTGACTTAATTTATAGCAAGAATAATTTATTTACGTCCGACTCCTAGACCCATATGAACTGTTAATTTATCGTTAAACACCCAATTTCATAATTTTTGGGCCGACTATTTGAGAGACTATTTTGGGAAAAATAATAAGCGACTTTTTAGGCGACTATTTTGTTAAAAATATTGCGCAAATCTAATTTGATTTGAATGTGTTGTTTTCTTAAAGGAGGGGAACCGCTTCAGCTTTTATATTTTTAATGCTTTATAAATAATGTCAAACTTACTTGTGCACCAAAAAAAATAGTCACCACCCTCCTCCTTCCACCATTTCAGCAGTTGATTTTCAAAAAGTGCGCCAAAGAAAATTGGGGCATATGACGTAAAACGCCATGATAGGTCAAGCGCAACCAATCGTTGATCTTGACGTCATATGCCCCAATTTTCTTCGGCGCGCTTTTTAAATGTCAACTGCTGTACTGGTAGAAGGAGGAGGGTGGTGACTATTTTTTTGGTGCACAAGTAAGTTTGACATTATTTATAAAACATTAAAAATATAAAAGCTGAAGCGGTTCCCCTCCTTTAATTAAAAAAAAAGTGCCACGTCCACTTTTCCTAACATTTTTACCCTCCATCGGAGTTCCCTCTCCCCCCACCCCCCGAAGACGCCGCTTCACGGCGAAGGGCCCAAACATGCAGGCCTCCGGCCCCCGGGCCTACATTTTGTAGTTACGCCACTGTATTGATTTGATTATGCCAAAGGAGATGTTATTTTGCATCCACGATTTCTATTTCTATTACAATAATATGAATAACTCTTTTTGGGTATGTAGCTCTATGTAGAATTTGTGTTATCTATATTTTATTTCCATTGTGTTTATGTCTAATTGTATCTGTACACTATTTGTGTTTAAGAAAATCAAATACATAAGTATAAATTAATTCTTTGTGACTGTGTTTTGTCACTCTAAAATGAACCTGGGTACCTTTATTTTTGTTCATAAACACTGCCCAGTATACATTTTTTGTACTAGCTTAAACACATTTACAAGTACAGCACTTAAAGGGGTACCAAAGTGAATACTTATTTTACATATTTGGGCAGCTAAGAATTATTCTGATATCCCTGTGTCTCAATATTTTTGTACAATGCCTAGTTATTTTAAAATTAATTATTTAGTTTGAAAAATGAGTTCAAAAGCTGTTGGTTGATTCAAGTCGGTGCGCGCCCGCAGCAGCCGCTGATACGATGAGAATCTCCCGTGAATCATGGGAACTTCCTCCCGTCCCTTTATTGTTGTATCACCGGCCGCTGCGGGCGCACATTGGCTTGAATCAATCAACGGCCATAGAACTCACTTTTCAAACTAAATAATTCATTGTAAAATAACTAGGCATTGTACAAAAATATTGAGCCACAGGGATGTTAGAATAATTCTTAGCTGCCCGAATATGTAAAAAAAGTATTCACTTTGGTACCACTTTAAGAAAATTGACTGCAGGTATGCAAAGAATGTTTACAATTTTATCTGTTGGGGGAAAAAAAATGTTACAAAAACTTAACAATGAGAAAGTTAAGTAAAATTTCTTTTGTTGTGTAAGAGTTTGTGCCACACCAACATTATTGCCTCCCAGCCAAATTTTTTTTTCTGGAAATGCTGGAGGTGACGAAGATCAGGGTCGGTCTGGCCAGGGCCGCTAGACCGCAAATGCAGCCCGGGCCCTAGCTGCGGCGGGCCCCAAAAGCCTTTACAAAATTAAAATATAAAAAAAGAAAAAGAAAGGAAAGGCAAAAAATATATATTATATATATATATATATATATATATATATATATATATATATATATATATATTAAAAATAATTTAACTTCTTTGAAGACATTAAAAAAATTGGTGTCATATTTTTTTATACTATTTCCGTGTTAAGCTCTTTTTTTTCTAACGCCATTAATGATAAACTTACAAATATGCGCGGGCCCGGGAGCCCGGGGCCGGCCCCTGCATGGCGGATAAACAGCTAATTTTATGCTAAATATAATAAGGGTATTGTCAGTGTTCTTAATAATAGATGTGGCAATTCACTCTGAACTCTGAAAAATTAGCAAACCAGGCCTTCCGTAACATGGGGCCTTAACTGACAAAACCCCTCGATTCCCCCAAAGAAAGTTTGTGGATTAATTGGTGGCTCTCGTACCACCAACTGTCGAACTTTCTTCGAGTAAATTGAGGGGTTTTGTCAGGCAAGGCCCCATGTTAAATACCATGACACATTCTCTCTGACTTCGGAATTTTTTCCTAGAGAACCATAAATACGGCCAATGGCCAATTCTATGGAACACTTTTTAACTTGTTTTTTTTTTTTCTTTATCTTTTTAATTTCAGTTCCATATGGAAGAGCGCTAATTCGAACTATTTTTAGCAATAATTACCAATTCAAGCATTAAGTCAAATTGAGTTGGCATTGGTTTAATTTTTCCTGTAAAAATAAAATAATAAATTAAACAAAATCTGCTGAAAAGTGAGATTGCTGCGGGTTTTGTGCTGCAGAAATACAGTTGAGCAGTTGAATCCACAAAAATACAAAAAAATTGTATATTATTGAAAATGGTGATTTGATTAAATTTTAACTTTTCACACTAACAATAAGACCACGGGACTTCCAAAATCCAAAATATTTGTCATGCTACTTTTCATTAAAAAAAAAAAAATATATATATATATATATATATATAAAAAAAAATCAATACAATTTTTCATAACAAAATTTAAAGAAAAGCCTTTTTTCAACCCCCCACCCCCTTCCCTTCCCCCCGCGGCCCGGACCTTTTGCTGCCAGACCGACCCTGACGAAGATACAAGAAGGGGAAAAAATAAAACAATGCATGCCATATTTGAGGGGGCGGGCTACATGTTACCGCATGCTTCACATAATTTTTCATGTTTTTAGCTACCGTTAGCAACAATTAAGGGTAAGATAACACAAAACATTGATTGTAGTAGTCCCATTTGATTAGCATGTAAACCTTAGAAACCTCATAATAATTCTGATTTTTTTTTAGAGAGAGTTCTTAGCACCAAAAAAATGTGGAAAAAATTTCAAAACAATCGGACGATCCAACTTTTTAAAATTAATTTCTTAGTTTAGGTCTCCATGGGAAAGCCCTCTACTGAAAATTTAAAAAATTAATTTAAAAAAATTGGATCGTCCAATTGTTTTGAAATTTTTTCTTCATTTTTTTGGTGCCAAGAACTGTCTCTGAAAAAAATTCAGAATTATTATGAGGTTGCTAAGGTGTACATGTTAATCAAATGGGACTACAACAATCAATGTTTCGTGTTATCTTACCCTTAATAAAAAATGAGCACCTCTAAAATAAAGTAAAAAAATTTAATGAAAAAAAAACCTGATTCAAACTCAAGGTTCCAATCAAATACTCTCATTTTTCCACTCATTGGTTCTGTGATTCAATCAATCTCTCATTCACCATTTTTGCATATTCACCTCTCACCTTAACATCTTGAAGTTCATCTTGAAGTATATATAAAACATAAAAATACCTAAATAAAGGAACTGTATTTCAATGCTATTAAAGCCCCTAGAAAACAAAAACAAAAAAACATTCACATTAAAACTAAATTGGAGGCTTACAAACTAAGTAAGTATCTACAGTTTATTTCTTCATGTTGATGGCTTGCCATGGGCATTTTTTCTCAGCCGTTAAGTTGATCCAGGAGGCATGTGAACAACACTTTGATCTTGAGAATACGCTGTTGCGGACACGACTGACGTGAGACCAGCCTCCACATCTATCTAAAATTTATTAAAGCTGACATAAACTAGGCACTATCTATAATAAATAAAAATAACATAGTTAGACAATGTTTTATACCTCTTTCCTTTCTTTCTTCCCTGTCAGGTGATGGCCTTTATTTGAATAACTTGGAGTTTTTGTGGTGTGGTCTTATATAGTATTTATACTATAGGTGGAGGTTTTTCTGTTTAATTTAGTTATGAAATTTTATCCATAGTTTTAAATTAAAATTTGAATATATACGTATATATATATATATATATCGTCGCCTCAGAATGCAAGTCGCGTAAGTACAAAAAAATTTGATGGGACTTTGAGCTTTAAGTTATATTGAAATAAGGTTCAAAGTTGCATCAAATTTTTTTGTACTTACGCGACTTGCATTCTGAGGCGACGATATATATATATTGCATATTTGAATGTAGGACTTCAAGTTATCAAGTTGTATTGTATGATTTTTTTATGTAAAATATTTGCACGACTTATGACATTCAATCCCTTGATTTGGAGGGTGTTTGAAAGTTAAAAAAAAAAAAAAGCTGAAGAAAATTGACAATAGAGGCTTCAAGTAAGCTGATTTTGCAGTGTTCTCACAGCCCTATCCAAACCTGCATAAAAAAACTCGAAATTGCTCTTTTGGCATTAAAGAATTTTATTAGTGGAATATAAACTCTTGATTCAATACCAGAAAACCCCTAAATGGGGTACTTGTACAAGATGATTTCAAATTAATAGCTTTAATAGTTACTGAGAAAAAAATTCAAATTTTCTAACATGGTGGCTTATGGAGAAAATTTTCCCATTGGTGAACACTTGAAGTCTCTATACAATACTCGAGGTCTTTTATCCAAATACATATTTTAATATAAAAAGAAAAAATTGAAATCATGCAGGTTGTCCATTGAAATGTTAAAGAGATGATTTGTTGATTTTGAATGTATTTTCAGCTAGTGGTGGTTGGCCTGAGCGAGAATGCCCACATGCAAAGCGCATCAGTGAGCTGGTGGAGTACTACCAGGAGGTGGCAATGCTGGAGAAGCTCGATGAAGAGGACAAGAAGAAGAAGTACCAGTCACGGCCTTCATATTTTCACTATGCGGTGAGTTATTATTTTGCACATCAAAAGGTAGGAAACATAATTTCAAATGCTCACTTAAAAAAAAAAAAAAGAAAAAAAGTTGATAAAACTATACAGTATACAACCTGGTAAAATATATTAATATTGATAAAGAAGAACTTTTCTTACCTAGAGAGTATATTTTTCCCAAATTAAAAAATAGTAGGGAACCTTTCTTTTTATTATTATTATTATTTTTTTTTTTTTTTTGTATTTTCAGAATAAATCTTGAAAGTAGACTATTTGAATTTGTTTATAAATATTTACTCTCCAAAAATTATAAAGATTTGATAGTATAATTATGTAAGTTAACTCTCCATCCCTTCCCCCTTTCCTCTCCCCTCTTCTGTGTAACTTTCTAACATTTCTCCTTATTTTATGTTATACTGGTACAATATTAATATATGTTGGGAACAGCTGATGATGATTATTATTGGGGTACTGTCCCAATAATAATAATAATTTAATGTAACATTGCACTTATTATGTGCATACAATGTAGTTATGCTTTATTAATCAGTTTTTTCCACACCTTTTATTATACCTTTGACCTTTGATTTATCAATTTCCGTTTCCTGTTATGCATAGGAAAAGTTTGGACTTGGGGCAGCTGTGGCACGGAAACGAATGTCCACTCCTCCTCGTGAGCAGAGGCAGCCACAGATGAATGTTCAGCAGTCCCAGGCAGTAGAACAGGTGGTCCCCCTACCACACAACATCCTGAGCAAGGCCATTGACCTTTCCACAGGTCAGCAGCAAATTAAACCTGTAATCTATATTACAGTTACAAAGGATAACATAAATCAAAGAAATGTCAAGACTTATTATTCTTATTTACACTGACTGCATCAGTGTGGAAGTACAAAAATGTTTGACCCGCTTATGTGTTAAGCGAGAAAACTTATTTTTTTTAATTAATGTAATTAGTATTGCATGTTGAAGTTATCAGAAGTTATTACTAGGTTATTGACAACGTATTACTGATGCCACAAGACCTTTTTACAACTAACCGTAAGTTAACCAAAAAAAAAAAAAAAAAAAAAAAAAAAAAAACACAGAGTTCGAACATTAGTCCTACCATTACCAAGGTCATTATTTTTTTGTGTAAGTGTGTGTGGGGGGGGGTGTATCATGCTGATCCCCTCTTTGGTAATGACAGGGTTTTAATTAAAAAATTCTCTTGAAAACGTAAACTTATTTCATACCTCCTATTATTTACCTGTAAAATCATCACTTCTCCTAGCAAACAAGTTCTTTAATTCTTGATGGCTTGATGGCTGATGGTAATATACTGGCTGCAAGCTTTCAGGTGTGCCAGATAATTTTTTTATTTAAGAAAACAGCTCGTGAAACCAGAATTGATCACATGACATTTTTAATTCTATCTTATTTTAGATTAAAATGTGGAGTAATAAGTGTAATGTAATAAGTATTCAATATTAGTCTTTGGACTAATCACATGCATAGACCTTCAATTTCTTCTCTCTGTCCAGTGACTTCAGTGATTCAAAGGTTTGCTGCCCCTGAGATTCAGCCATATGAGGTGAGTGATCTATACCCAGTACACAAGCCTCTGCTCGCCAAGCGGTCTCTTCGGTGCCGAGAGTGTGAGCACAACGTCAGCAAGCCGGAGTTCAACCCTTCGTCAACTAAGTTCAAGATCCAACTTTCAGCCTTGTAAGCAATGCTTCTTTTTTAAAACTGTTTATGTCATATCAATTATAATTTATCTTGAACTTTTATATGATCTGCTTTTGTTAGAATGGCAAGACATGGAAATCTAATATTTTTTTATTGAGATGTATTATTACATTTATCATTTAAATTTATATTTATTTACATTTATTATTTAAATGAAAAGTTCTGTAACTTTTTATTTTAATAATAAATGTACTAAAGATTATAACATCTTGGTCACTCTACTTCTAATAAGTCATGAAAATTGGGTACCTTGGTAAAGGGCTGTCTTCATTTATCTTGGCATGATGGTGATGGCTCAAGGAGTGGGAACTGCTGCCATCAAAATTGAAAAAAAGTAACAATATACTACTGCATGTATACACAAAGAAAACCATGCAATGAACTTTCCTCTAAAGTAGAGGTTTCACCAGAAAGAAAGAAAAAATAAAAACAGTTAGTATTTTCTAAAAATAGTTTAAGTGGTCATCCCTATGAAAAAAAAAAATCTATCTCACATAGTTTTTCCAGAAAAAAAAAATCCTAAGTCAGAAAGAATACATAGTTTTTAACATGATGCCTCACCTAAAAAAACACTCAAATAAATATTAGGTGGCAGGGCCGTCCCATGCGCACAGTGCATATGTTTATTTTTTTCTGCTCTATTATAAAGTTTTCCGTAAATTAATAGCCACGGCTTAGAAAAGCTGCGCGGAAACGAGTTTTAAATGTTAGTAGTCTACTGCGCATGGCTCCGCAAAGTGTGCATGATAAGAAAGTTTGAATCCAAATAAAGCTGCGCAAACGCTAGGTGACTAATCTGCGCACAGCCAATAGCAGCTTTGTATGCTTTATGAACAAAGATACGAACTTCTACCCCAGATTGCTTGCGAATTGCAGTGTTTAAAAATTCTTTTAATACGTTACTGCAACCGGTTTGGCTTGTAGTATTGTAAATAAATATCAAATTTGAGATGAGATAAAAAGCAACGTTCTCGCTAACGTTGAACAAAAATTCTGCTCCGGTAGGGGCCCCTCGTGCAGCGAAACAGCTGTTTTGAGCTCACTAAGTGACGTCACCTTGGGTGTTTTTGGCCAAAATGCGCAGATCAGTCCAAATTCGTAGGGCTGATGGACCTATCTATTATAGTTGTATCATGATTAGGTGGTATGAAAAAAATATAGCAATGTTCTATGTCCTGAACTTTAACCAAAAAATAAGTAAAAAAAAAATCTCATTAAAAAATCAAGAAAATGACCTTATAAATTGTCATGATTTTTTTCTGTTTATAAAATGGTGTTTTCTTTCTGATTTTGAAATTTTTGCTGGAGAACCTTTGTGAGACATAATATTTCAGTTCAATATGGAGGACCAAGTGAACTATTTTTATAAAATACTTTAGTGGCCATCACATTCATTTAAAATATAGTCAGAGATGCTCAGAAGTATTTGGATCGTGCTGGGCCAGTTAGATCCTTCGTTGCAACCGAAGACCGAGGACATTACAAATACGATGAAAACCTAAGTAAATTGAAATAAGAAAAAGAGAAAATTGACGTTTTAATAATTTGTGAACATGGCCTTGCTGAGCATGAAATAAAAACAATTGCTTTCCATAATTATAAATTAATATCTTATTATTGCCGTACTATTCGGAAATGTGGGGGCGTAGCGATTATTGGGAAAAAAAAATTAAAGTTTGAAACGATAAATATTGCTTCTATTGAATCTTGTTTTGAATGTACAGCTGCAAAAATATTTTTATGTAATTCACAAAGTATTTTCATTGTGTCAATTTATCGACCCCCTGATGATCATAATAATAAATTACAAATAAATGGAACAATATATGATACTAATATAAAATTGTTTTTACAAAATATGGAGGATTGTTGCCAACAGTTAATTAAAATTAGTACCTGTGATGATATATTACTAATGGGAGGTGATTTTAATATAAATTTATTAAAAAAAGACAAAATTGTTAATATGTATCTTGATCTGTTGACTTCATACAATTTTCATGCTGTAAATAATGCACCCACGAGAGAATCTACCACTAGTACTTTAATTGATCATATAATAATTAGTCATATAGATTATAATGCAGATTTTCTCACTAGTTCTACTCATTTATCTGAACATAATTATACTATTGTTGAAATAGTTTATGAATTAAACACCAAAAGTAAGGCAGATGAAATAAGCACTTTGCTTTTACGAACTTTTAGTCAAGAGAATCTGGATTATTTTCACAGAATATTAATGAGAGAAAATTGGTCAGTATTACTGCATTCAAATTACAATTGTAATGAAAAGTGGCAGCTATTTCTTGAAATATTTGAATATCATTTTAATGAAGCATTTCCAAAGAAAAAAAAAAACGATGAAAAATAATAATTATGACAAAAAACCATCATGGATTTTAAAAAACCCACATCTTATTAAAGAAAGTATTTATTTAAGACAATTTCAAAAAATGCTAAAGCAATATCCCTTTTTAAAACAATATTATAATACTGAGTTAAAAAAGCATAAAGCAAATATAAGTAGAGCTGTAATGGCAGAAAATGATGAATACATGAAAATTGCATCAAATAAAATTAAAGCCTCTTGGGAAATAATATCAAGGGTATGTAATGTGAAAGCCCCTAAAAATTCAGTTATTACAGAATTGTTAGTAGAGAATAATTTAATTTCTGATCCTATTGAAATATGTAATCATTTTAATAATTATTTTGTTAAAACAGTTGAAAAATTGGTCCAGGAAACTTTTTCAGTTGGTAGTGTTGAATTTGATTTTCAAAACTTTGTCCAGTCCGAAGATCATCCGTTTTATTTTAAACATGTATCTTATGATGCATTGCTTAAAAATATAAATTCGTTGCCGAATAAAAATACCTCGGGCCCAGATGAAGTAAGTTACAAAGTTATTAAATACTGTGGTCCATTACTAGCTGTGCCATTAACATATCTTATTAATGAATCAATTTCTGCTGGTGAATATCCGAAACCTTTAAAAATATCAAAGGTTTTTCCTTTGTTAAAAAAAGGCTCCAAATTAGATGTAGGAAATTATCGTTCCATATCAAATTGTTCAGTTTTCGGTAAATTATTTGAAAAAACATTGGATGATCAAATAACACAGCATAGGTATGATAATTACCTTATTTCTGACAGTCAACATGGATTTGTTAAAAACAAATCTACAATTACAGCTACGTTCGTCCTTTTAAAGTCAGTTTATAAATGTTTGGACAGTAAAAAATATTGTTTAGCAATTTTCTTTGATTTCGCTAAAGCTTTTGACAGTATCGATAAAAATATATTACTCAATAAGTTAGGACGCTTAGGATGTGATTTGGGTAGCTTAAAGTTATTTAATTCATATATGTCCGAGCGTTATCAATATGTACAAATTAATGGAAAATCGGGCACGCTACCTGTAACTCTAGGTGTACCTCAAGGGGGAAAAATGTCAACAACCCTCTTTGGTATCGCTATTAATGATTTACCGGAGAATGTAAATGTTGAATTGATCAAATACGCAGATGATACGACGGCTATTGTTATAGCAGATACGGAAGAGGATTTGATCTATAAGGCAAATGTCGTCGTTAATGATGTACAGCGGTACTGCATTGAAAATAAGCTCATGTTAAATAAAGAGAAGACGGTATTTGTTCAATTTCATTCTTCTCGAAGTCCACCAAACAAAAGTTATTTAATAAAAATCTTAGGTAAATCGATTGAAAGAGTAAGTTGTAGTAAATTTTTGGGTATCTATATTGATGAAACTTTGGACTGGACAACGCATATAGATGCGATCTGTAAGAAGATTAATTGGGCCAATTTTATTTTATATAGTATTAGAGATCATGTATCTCAAGAGTCTTTGTTTACGATATATTATTCATATATATATTCGCATCTTGCTTATGGTATTATTTTTTGGGGAAGTTATCCCGTTCATATGAATAGACTCTTTATACTTCAGAAACGAGCATTAAGGACGATCCTTCGTTTTAAGAAGGGTGTTTCTTGTGTCTCACATTTCAAACGTTTAAATATCTTAACTTTACCCTCATTGTATATTTTAAACTGCTGCATGTTCAGGCGCAAAAATCCTGATCTGTTTAGATGTAATAATGTACACATGTATAATACAAGAAATAAAGATAAAGTTATGATAGAAAAACACAGTTCTGCGCAGTTTGAAAAGAGCAGTTTTTATCAGACGGCAAAAGTATATGATTTTTTGCCATCTAATGTTAGAAACATTGATAATGATAACATGTTTAAAAATTGTTTAAAAAAGATATTAATTGATAAAGAGTTTTATTCAGTTAATTCATACTTTAGCAATAAGATTAGTGAGAATGTCATTACTCCACTATCTGTAAATTGTTAATTGCTCTACTCATTAAATTAATGTGTTATTTTTTTTGTTTATAATGTATGTTTTTTGTTTTGTTTATGTAACTGTTGTAGTTTTAGTTATATACTGACGTGATCCATGTTGTTTTTTGTACAACCAGTTGGTCTAATAAATAAAAAAAAAAAAAAAAAAAAAAAAAAAAATGTGATGTGCAGTGTACCAGTAACTGTTTTTATGTTTGTTTGTTTTTTTGGTGGTACTTCTACTTTAAGTATGTACTTAACAAAAAATGAAAAGAAAAAAATTAACAAATTAACACACATGTTGTCTATATTCTATGTATATATTTTTTTAATTAAGTTTGTCTTCTCTACATGTTAATTTCATCAAAATAAGGTGTACTTTTGTGTCAATTTACAGTTACCATGTGCCTGATGTCAAGTTTCTGACATGTGAGCCTATCTATCCTGGCAAGGACAGTGAGCTGATATTGACAGTATGCAACCCCACACAGCATCTGACCAGTGTGCGCCTGATGCCGCTGACTGCTGAGGAGGAACCTCCAGCATCTGCCACCACACATGAGGGGCAGCATCTAAAAGCAGGTGATGAGCTCTCTACTGTAGAGGTAAGTACTATACTTAAGCCTTCCTTTCATGCTGAGCTCATCTAGTTAATTAACAAAGGATTTAATATGTTTCTCTGAATGTCAGTCACTTAAGGGTAAGATAACGCCACTAATGTTAAAAAATATCCCTCACACAAAAATTATGAAAAAAATTTAAAATGTTCTCCTATACACCCCCTATCAGTAGCTAAAATATCAGGTATACAAATTCGATCTAGTTTTTGAGTTATAAATTTTTAAAGTTGACTACTTTAACATGGAGGAATGAAACTTCCATGTTAAATTAGTCAACTTTAAAAATTCTTAACTCAAAAACTAGATCGTATTTTTATACCTGATATTTTAGCTGCTGATAGGAGGTGTAGAGGAGAACAGTTTAAATTTTTTTCATAATTTTTGTGTCAGGGATTTTTTTTAACATTGGTTGCGTTATTGGTGGTGATCTTGGAGCTGATCCCTTTGATTTTAAAACAGTGGGACTTTGAACTCACCATCAATAGGGCACAATTTTTCAGAAGTTGACGTGTTTAAAGAGTTTTGTTGAAGTAGAGGCAGAAGTTAACCATAGAGCCTTGTGGATGGAAACTGGAAGTGGCGCTCTTGTGAGGAACCCATCCCTTGAATTTTCTCAAACTGTAAGCTATTAAGTTTGAGAGCTTTATCAAAATTTTAAAATTTATTTCATTTGATTTCTTCTTACAGAAATATTCAATGACTGAGATTAACCATTAAAAGTAATTCTACTTTATTTTATTACAAGCATTAAAAAAATTCTAGAAGGTTCCCCTAGCTTTAATCAGACTATTAAAACAAATGCAAGGAGGATCTATCCCATCATCTTGAAAATTTGCTGCTACCTAGAGTTCAATTAAACTTAATTTCTTTTTGTGATGTTAATTTGGGTCTGTGATCATAGAGTCTAACAAGAGTTGTCATACATTAAAAATGCATATTTATTATTATTATTAGTCTTTTATTAAACACAGAAAGTGTACATAGTAACAGCACTAGAAACATACATTATAGAAAAACATTACAATAGAACACATAAAACATACATACAAAACATATATAATAGTTACAGAATAATAGAACAATAGAAAATGATAATAAAACAATATAAAATAAAATAACAGATGATACTAGCTAACAGCCTGTTACATCATAATAATAATATATCATATATATAATCACATATATAAAACAAAATATGACATAGAAAATAGATAGAATAAAAAACTTATTGCTTCATTGCTATTCAAAATCTATAGACTATATGAAATCTCCCCTGGCATAATCGCTAATAGGCTTAATTCTAGATTTACAGATATTTAAATGATATTGGCTACAATATTCATTACATAATTTACATACACAAGATTGTTCAGCTTTATGATAACCAGAAGATTTACAAATTAGATGGTGGAAGCCGTGAACAGCCTGGCGAGTTAAAACATTTCTAACATTGGATCTATCCAATTGGGGCAGACACCAATGTTTACATGTCATAGCATCAGTGCTGTAAAACTCAGGATTAATATCCTGAGCTTTTTGATTCCTGACAGCTATAAAATTGGAATATTGATCTGTCGTTGGAAGTTTAAACATTTCTTTGATTTCTGTAATAAAATAATTGGAATCTATCAGTTTATAGGCCAGTCTAGTTTCGGTAAATTTTGACAGACACAGTAATCTTTTAACAAACATGGCTTTTACTGATTCTAATTTATCAAAATCGGATACAGATAAATGAGGCCATACAATTTCAATACCATAAGTAGCCACAGGGGCGACTTTTAAATTGAATAGTTTGAGCCCTGTTTTGACGGATAGACCAGACAGCCCTGAGATAGTGTACATAACAGTGATAGCGTTCTTACATCTTTCTGTTATATGTTTAGAAAAAGAATGCCCTGTCATTTGAAATATTATGCCAAGATATTTAAATGAATTTAGAAATTCAATCTTTTGACCGTCACAATAAATTTCATCGTTTTTGCATAACGGTCCGCCTCTTCTAAACTTAACAACCTTGGTTTTCTCTGTGTTAATTTCTAGACCATTTGTTTTGGCCCAGATGGATAGATTATTTAGCACTTTTTGTAGCTTGACTTTGCTCTTTGAAATAATAGCAAGATCATCTGCATATAAATTTAGTACGACTTGATCATTTTCATTTTCACAGTTTATATCTTTTGTAATCTCGGTTATATCTGCAGTAAAAAGATTGAAAAGAAGAGAGCTGCTCGGGTCTCCTTGCAAAACTCCGTTAGATTGAATAATATTACTAGAACATGATAAGCGATCTTGAACACATACATAATTGATATTTAGAATAACAGCTAAGATATTCAAAATTTCAGAAGGAATTACTTTAAATGACTTCAGCTTTTCAATGAGCAAATTCCTATTGACCGAATCAAAAGCTTTTCTGAAGTCTACAAAAGCAATATATAAATGACCCTTTGGCTTCTCCAATGCTAGTTTAATTTGATTATATACTGTGGATACAGCTTGTATTGTGGAACGTCCTGGCATAAAGCCGTATTGCTCTTTTGGAATAAGATAGTGGGTGGAATCAAAAAGCCTGTTGCAATTAATCTCGAGAAGAGTTTGTACATGGTATCACCATGGATAATACCTCTGTATGAGTCGGGTGACATAATGTTACCCTTCCCTTTGTATAATACCATTAGGTAGGCGATCCGCCACAATTCCGGAATTGTAGCCGTTTCAATACAGAGGTTAAACATATTGGTGATTGTTGGGGTTAACGACTTGCTTACTAGCTTCAAATGTTCATTCGTAATAAAATCTGGGCCCGAAGCTTTATTGTTTTTTAGGCTTTGCATACAATTATAGACTTCAAATTCATTAAGAGGAATATAATTTGAGTTACAATTATAGTCTCTTGTTAATGATAAAAGATTGAGAGTTTGGTCGGATTGTAATTTATTTGTATTTAAGATATTTGTAAAATGGTTTTCCCATTTGTCTATGTTAATTGGGCATGACTTAGTTGGTGGTCTATCTTTCCTAAGATATGTGTATGGTTCTAGCTCTGCGTCTTTAATCATTTTATCTTCCGATTTAATTTTAAATTCTAATTCTTTCTGTTTCAATAAAGCCTTATAACAGCTTCTTGCCTGAATAAATTGCTCATGCAAATTTGGGTTTTTGAATAAATATAATTTGCTGGCATGAAATTTTGATAGAAGATCTTGCCTTGATAGATAACATTCGCTATTAAACCAGGGTTTAGATACTCTTTTATTATTTTTCTTTGCAATAGTAGAATGTAGAATGACATTAGTAATTAAAGTATTTAGACTATTTACATCTTTATTATTGATATGAGTAATTATGGTATCACCATAAGTATAAATTTGGTCATTATAATTTCTAATATCAATTAGATAAAATGCATATTTATAATAGCATATTAGCTTGTAAAAAAATAGTGCATGCCTAATTGATCGTGTGACATACAGGATGAAGAGCTCGTCTCTCTCGTGGCATCACACATCCAGCAGCTAAGCCTCAGTGAGGGGATGCGTCAGGCTCAGTTCATAGTCAACGGCTCCATAGCCCTGCCTGACGTGGAGATACAGCTGCTACCTCGAGATGATGCTGCTGAGTTTGACGACACCACTAAAGCCCCAACCTTCCAGGATGACCCAAGGTAATCCTCAAGTTCATGGAGTAGATAATTTAATCAAATATAATATAATTATATAGACCAGCTCTATGGCCTAGTGGTTAGTGCTCCTGGCTCTTGTCTGAGAGATCCCCGGTTCAAATCCTGAACACGTCAGACTTTTTGTGACTTGGAATGAGTGTGACTGATTATTAAATGATCAAGTTGGTAGGAGGAAGGAAGCTTATGGTTGTGTATTCTCCGCTGCCCTGTAGTCTTGCACTGCCACTGCAGGATGCACAGATCTGGTAGTAGGAGCCCAGAAAAGTGCAGGAAAGGGTTCTGGGTATCTGGTAAGCTCCAGCTCGGTCGCAAGGTAACTCTTACTGAAAAGGTTTAAATACCTGACCACACCCGAAAGGGTACAAATGGCGTCCAGGATATTTAATTTTAATTTATTTAATTAATTAATTTATTTTTTTGTTGAAAAGTGTAATCGGAGCATAGCATTATTACCTTCTAGTGGTTGAACACAAACAACGCTGACCAGGCCCTTGAGGCAGTTGCTGCAGCAGGAATCCTGGCTCAAGGGAATCAGTGCATTCATTGTTTCTGTTGGTCAGCGGCTAAATTAATCCCAAAGTCTGATCGGCAAGGCAAGCCGTTAGCAACATGGGGGTACATGGGGGTCTAGTAAACCTCATCACTTAAAATTACAACTTACTAAAAAGCAGAGAAAAATTGCCTTGAACATTGACAACCGAGGTGATAATGCTGCTGGCTTACCCCTCAAGGGATATGGCGTCATGGTATGAATGAATGAATAACTATGTTGTCTAATGCTATTCAAACTACTGCATAAATTCATCATAATAATGCATGTTCGTTAAAGGCCTTATGAACCTTTTCAAAGTATTAAGTACACGGTTAGCTTAGCTTCAGTGTGATTCAGCTGCATAAATTTTTTTGTTTCAGTAGCACAAATATCAGAGATAATAGCCGATGAAAAGGAACCTGTGACGTCACTCACGCACATTCAGCGGCGACAATATAGGGAAATCCCTTCAAAAGATAGGTTCACTCCCGCCGCAACCACGGCCACAATTTTATTTCTGAAATTTTGAAACTTTACCAGGGCAGTCTTGATAGTATTTGTCAAATAGCCTGAAAGAATTTTTTTGGTGGCATGTGTACAGACTGAGTAATTGCGGTAGCAAGAAAAGCCAAAAATTTAACACTGTTTTCCTATACAACATTTTTGCTCCTCTTTCTACCGCAATAACTCAGTTTGTATGAATGTCATAAAAAAAAATCTTTCAGGCTATTTAACAAATACTATCAAGACTGCCCTGGTAAAGTTTCAAAATTCCAGAAGTCAAATTGTGGCCGTGGTTGCGGCGGGAGTGAACCTATCTTTTGCAGGGATTTCCCTATATTGTCGCCGCTGAATGAGCGTGAGTGACGTCACAGGTTCCTTTTCATCGGCTATTATCTCTGATATTTGTGCTGCTGAAACAAAAAAAATTATGCAGCCGAATCATACTGAAGCAAAGCTTACCGTGTACTTAATATTGTGCAAAGGTTCATAAGGCCTTTAACAAGTCTAATTCTAATACAGATTAGACTACTCATATGAACATACCGATTGATGTTTCATACATCCAAAAGATCAAACTGACCAAGTATATTTTACTGTTGTTACAGGGTGGTGGCATGGCGGAAAGGAAATAAAGTGGCACTGAGAATGTCCGTATCACCCCATGATGGGGCCATTGGTGCGCTCCGTGTTGCTTTTCTTATGGAGTATAGTTATGTCAACACAATGACAACGCTGGAGAAGAAAGAACCACAGAAGCTGCAGCTCCAAACGCGTGTTTTTCTCAACACAGGCACAATATTTGTAAATGTCTAATAACAAGTGCTTATATTATTTTATATATAAATTTCTCCTATGGCTTGGTATTCTATGCTTTTTGCTACATAATTTATTTAACTGAATAACCAAAAATATAATGGCTTTCAAGACAGTTTGTTTATTGTTTAAGTTAATTGTTAATTGTTTAAGTGGGGCGGTCCGAATCCTCCTGGCGCACATCAAATTTGTCAATGAATATGCATATTATATGATACTTATGAACAATGAACAATGATAGTTTTTCAAAACTATATTTTTAGGATTTATTTGAAATATGTAATTATGTATTGTATGCATGAATCGTGTTTTAAAATTTTATGTTATAAAATATAACAAGGGCAATATGCATGATTTTATTTTAATTCAAATAAATAGAGTATACAGTTGTACAGTACTCTTGATTCTTTTCCAATTTTTCCGAGCCTGTGAATTAGTTAAAAATATACAGTATATCAATATCAATCACAAAACTGACATTCAAAAATTATCAATAGTAAAAAATTAAGGATGGCATGATGTTAACTGGTCATATCTATACTCAACAGTTTTTCAATGATATCTTTCAAAACAATGTAGTTGGTTATCAATGGTGGAACTTGTTTTTCAACATTGGTCTTAATCACCCCAGCGGAGTATAGACAGCCGTAAGCTGCCTTCCTCCTACCAACTCCATCTATTAGCCAGTCACACCCATCCCAAGTCACGAAAAGTCTGCCGTGTTCGGGATTTGAACCGGGGCCCTCTCGAACGAGAGCCAAGTGTACTAACCACTACACCAAAGAGTTCGTTAATCAAAAATCAAAATAATGGAGGAACAATCGCAATAATAAAATGACAGAAAAAATTGTGAAAGTTGTCCATTGGCTGCTGAATATGGTTGCCTATTAAGTAATATTATATGTGTATACCGGTATTTACGAAATAGTAATTTAACTACTGTATAAGATTGGGACGGTGACAGATTTTTGCGCCGATTTCCCTTAATGACCGGTCTTTTGCGCCCCAACGCGGACAAGTAAACAGGTCTTTTGCGCCCTCGGTGGACAGGTCTTTTGCGCCGCTGTGGACAGGTCTTTTGCGCCCCTGCACAGCAGGGTACAAGCAGGACGATTGCGCCGCCCGATTTTGAGGCTGTGACTGGGGTTTAACATAAACATATTAGAAACCTCTTTTCCTTTCCTAGCTGAACACGTCATTTCATGGCGTAAACTGCATGAAGTTATATTAATTTATCATTATATTATTTATAATAATATAACTTTGTTATATGTACATATGTACTATAAAATTTATTGGGAAATATATTCATAAAACCAGAGATTTTATATTAAAAAATGTAAGTTATTTGATTTAGCTTTGATTTATTCTTTATATTTCTGTTTGCTTTCAAAATATTTCATTTTAGCTGAAGCGAATAGGTATCTCACTGGTATCACAGTTCAGCAGTGTTCTAATTTTCGCAACAAATCACAATAATATATAGAGTGCCAACCTCATATTTTTTTATTGCAGAAATGGATGGAGGGTGCAAAATTATGCAACTCTAATTTTTTCCTGCTTTTTTAGAGTCCGGGAAGTATTTTCAAAAAGTTATTGTAAGTACTGAGAGAGTAATGTGCCTCTTGGCGCCTCTCTTAATAAAAGGATTCAAACAAAAGGAGGAGCGTGGGTTCAAACCCAACCTCGGCACAACTTTTTAGCAATACTTCCCAGCCTCTAAAATATCTGAAAAAAATCAGAATGGCATACCTTTGCACCCTCTATTGAATTCTATTCGTTTTGAAAAAACAAAAACAAAACAAACAAAACTTTGTGGTCGATACTCTATTTTGCTCTTTTCTATAATTATATTTATTTATTTATTTCACATTAAATATCAGTTGATACATTGTGACTACAAACTAAAACATTAATTAAATTTGAAATAGCTGTAAAACAAAAAAAGATTAGTAATACAATATAGAGTTTTTATTTTAGTTTTTATTTGTTATTTATTTTATTATTATTATTATTATTTTTTTTTTTTTTGCATTCAATAAGTTGCTGAGAAAAATTATATCACTAAAAATGAAAAGTCTTTATAATGAGGTACTGACCGGTATTTGAGTTAGCAATACTAATAAAAAGTACTGTGAATTCTATGAAGAACGAGCCCTATTAGAGCATTCTACGACAATTTGCTGATTTTTTATGAATTTTTAAAAGTTTTTTTGATGACGTCATACCATTGAATCTTAAATGGGAAAATGCATCAGTTAACATTGGTAAAATGAAAAGTTATTGAAGTACAAATTTCAAACCTTCATTATCGTGATTCTAGTAACTAAAAACCTTGTAAATGAAGTTTTGGTTACATTTCAATATTAAGTATGGGATTTGGCAATGTTAACTGATCTATTTTCCCATTTAAGATTCAATGCTATGACGTCATTTTTGAGAGGTTTTAAAAATTCATATAAAATCAGGAAATTGTCGTAGAATGCTGTAATAGGGCTTGTTCTTCATGAAATTCTCGTGCCTTTTGAAATGTTGACAAAAACTTCAAACTTTTTTTTTGGTTAGTACCCCATTGAAGCAAAATATAAGAAGTTAGCCGATACTTGCAAAAGTTATCTATCTATCTATATCTATTTACTATTATACATATTTTTTTAAATTGTGTGTAAACATATTTAATGATATAGTATGGAACTATAAAATATTATTTATCATGTAATTTATGTTTTAATATTATAGTTAAAGCAGTGAGCTTTTTAATCTTTGTTAAAATGTTTATTAATTATTTTTATGAATGGTTTAAAAGAATATCCACTTTTATAAATTTAGAATAAATTTAAATTCATGTGCATACTTTTAAAAGTATAAGTATCAGTGACTGCCCTTGTAAAAAGGAATTATATTTATTACAAATTAATAAAGTATAATTCGTATGCTTAATTCGTATAATTTAGTATAATTTCTGAATTATTAATATACTAAATTACATGATTAATTATACTAGTTTAATTTTGTTATACTAAATTATAGAAATAGTATGCCTCTTTAAATCATATCGAGGCAACAATATATGGTTCAATATGTCACTTATTTTTTTTTACTTTGGAAAAATGCTATTTTTGGAAAAATGCTTTACTATAATTTAGTATAATAAAATAAAAACTAGTATAATTAATCTGTAATTTAGTATATTAATCATTCAGAAATTATACGAATTAAGCATAGGAATTATACTTTATTAATTTGTAATAAGTATAATTCCTTTTTACAAGGGTGAATTACCATTGAATTTTGGCATTTGGCATTTTTGGATTAAGATTGTACAGGAACGTATATTATCACTATTATACATAAAATAATTTTTTTACCTCTTCCGTGGATTTCTTACGAAGATTATTTATTGAGTAAATAAAATTAAATAATATATAGATACGCTTAATATATACTGCATTGTACTCTAATATAAATTGTTCAATTAAATTTATCACAAGGAGATAGCACATATATAGTTCAGCTAGAAAAGAGGTTTTAAGTATGTTGATGTTAAACCCTAGTCACAGCCTCAAAAACGGGTGGCGCAATCATCCTGTTTGCACCCTGCTGTGCAGGGGCGCAAAAGACCTATACTGACCGCGGCGCAAAAGACCTGTACCTTTTTCAAGAAATTTTGACCGCGGCGCAAAAGGGCTGCACCCGATTGGGAGGGTTTTTGTCTATCCAACAAAAATTGTTGGGATATTGTTGTAAGTATCCTGGTAAAGTTATATTATAGTTGAAAGGGAAATGATGGCACCAACCTTAGTAGTTCCCACATGTTTTCAGTAAGATTTAAAAATAAACTTAATGTTTGAGCAAATAAAAAGGGAAACAAGGATCATTGCAAGCATATGAGATCCATAGGATATAAGTGTGAAGAATATTTTTGGGACTGCGATGAAACAGTCCAGATTTAGTCAATTCAGCATCTGCAAAAACACTAAAATTGTATTCTAGTTTAGCCAGGAAATAATTTGACGGATTTTATAAATAAACAAATTTAAAAATAGCCTTTGTTTTGCAGAAGTTCATTGTCAAGTTTTGCATCTGGTGTTAATTCCACTGCTTTATTGCTGCCCAATATTGATTGCATCATAATTAAAATATAGTAATAACAAGTTATATACTTAGCTTTGGCAATAAACAAACTTAATTAAATCACTAATCACTAATAACTCTTAAAAACATGTATTCTAGCTAGACATAGTTCGGTTCCTAGACCTAGCTATTAATTTAGTGATTACTCCCATCGTCTCTTTGATGTAAAAGATTGCTAGTTACGGGTAAGCACGGTATATAGGATTTAAAATTATTAAAATCACCGCCAAAGATTGTGCAAGTTGTAAAAAAACTTACTTATATTCAAGCATATATATATACATACATACATACATACATAAAGATGAAATATAGAAAGTTTTTCAACTTACAGACATTGACTGTATTTTATAACGGGATAAGGCACTCAGCCATGAATGCGAGGGATGTGAATTCGAGTCCCACCTCGGAGGAATTTTAAATTTTCTGACAAATTTTCTTTTCTTGTCTTGGCGGGTAAACACAGCAGAAGTTTAAAATTATTATATATACAGTAGAAACTTGATATTACGTTAAGTCAAGGGACCCAGGAAATTGGGTTTACCTTATATCGAGTATACCTTATATCAAGTTTTTCCTATACCTGCAATACTAATACATTTTTACGGGACCTTTACTCCCTTACTCAATATAGAGTTTTTACCTTATAACAAGTTACGTAATAACAAGTTTTTACTGTATATATATTTCAGTAAGGTTAATATACTTGATGCCATTTTACCCTTTCGGGTGTAGCCAGGTATTTAACCTTGTGTGGAAGGGTTATCATGCACCGAGTAAGACCATACCAAACCCTCCAGAACCCTTCCCTGGAATCACAACCATACTGAGTCGATCAACTTGCTCAAATTGAATTGTAAATTCTGCTTCAAAAGAGGCAATCTCCATATTTCACTTATCGCTGGAATAGCTTTTAATCAATAAAACTATACAGTTAGTTGTGGTCAATAAGACTGGTACATTCAGCTTGTGTGAAGTGCAGAAGCGAGCACCAACAGTACATTCACCTGGCTTATCTAACAATCTAGAGCTAAGGTGAGGTGACACAGTGTCATCTCCTTCACCTGGCCACAATTAAGGATTCTTTATTGTCAGGATAAGACACATGTGAAATTTGTGCATCAATATTTTAGAACCCATTGTACCGCGAAATTCAAAAATAGCAATTGTAGGGTAGGTGCATTAGAAAAGCTTGTGGTAGGTACAATGGGTGCTGTTGTTTGGCCAATCTGTTAAGGGTAAGATATCACGAACAATCGATTGTTTGTAGTCCCATTTGATTAACATGTAAACCATAGCAACCTCGTAATAATTCTGATTTTTTTTTTGAGAGAGAGTTCTTGGCACCAAAATAATGTGGTAAAAATTTCAAAACAATCGGACGATTCAATTTTTTTTAAGGGTAAGGTAACGCCACCAATGTTAAAAGAAATCCCTCTCACAAAAATTCTGAAAAAAAATTAAAATGTTCTCCTCTACACCCCCTATCAGTAGCTAAAATATCAGGTATACAAATACGATCTAGTTTTTGAGTTATGAATTTTTAAAGTTGACCAATTTAACATGGGACTTTCATTTCTCCATGTTAAAGTAGTCAACTTTAAAAATTTATAACTCAAAAACTAGATCGTATTTGTATACCTGATATTTTAGGTACTGATAGGGGGTATAGAGGAGAACATTTTAAATTTTTTTCAGAATTTTTGTGAGAGGGATTTTTTTTAACATTGGTGGCGTTACCTTACCCTTAAATGAATTTTTTAAATTTTCAGTATAGGGCTTTCCCATGGAGACCTAAACTAAGAAATTAATTTTAAAAAATTGGATCGTCCGATTTTTTGAAATTTTTTCCATATTTTTTAGGTGCCAAGAACTTTCTCTAAAAAAAAATTCAGAATCATTATGAGGTTGCTTAATGTTAATCAAATGGGACTACAACAATCGATTGTTTGTGTAATCTTAACCTTAAGGATAAGATAATGCCACCAATGTTAAATATATATATATATATATATATATATATATATATATCCCTCATACAAAAATTCTGAAAAAAATTTAAAATGTTCTCCTCTACACCCACTATCAGTAGCTAAAATATCAGGTATACAAATACGATCTAGTTTTTGAGTTATAACTTTTTAAAGTAGACTACTTTAACATGGAGAAATGAAACTTCCACTTTAAATTAGTCAACTTTAAAAATTCATAACTCAAAAACTAGATCGTATTTGTATACCTGATATTTTAGCTGCTGATAGGGGGTGTAGAGGAGAATATTTTAAATTTTTTTCAGAATTTTTGTGTGAGGGATTTTTCTTAACATTGGTGGCATTATCTTACCCTTAAATGTTGACCCAATTGGTGACAGCCTGATATAAAGGAGCGTTGGCCACAATAATGTACTGCGGCGTTGCCACCCAGCACAGCGAAAAAACTATTGGTGGCCACTCTCTCAAGCATGACAACTAACAAAAGTCCCAGTCTTATTAGCCCAGTAAATTTAACTTTTGACCCGGAAAAAATTAGGGGAGTTTTGAAAATTGCAGGGTCGATAGAGCTTGACTTTCTGTACAACATATCAAAATTACGCCTTTTTACGCCCTGTGCTAACGCCGCCATTTAAAAAAAATGGCGGCCGGGAGGTTGCTTCGTGTTTTAATTTTCTGTGCTCAATCTAATTACATTTTTGAAAATAAAAAAATACGGGAACGTAGCTAAAGATATACCTCATTGATATCCTAAAAAATATTTTCAAATTTTGCATTAAAACCCGTTAAAAAAAATAAAGTCCCGAAAAAATTAAAATCGATCGTTGACATTTCTTCCATTTGTAGCCAAAGTTTTGGCTGTAACGAAAACTATGTCATTATAAAATATTGCCTCTCGTTCTTTGTGAATTAGAAAATGCATGTTTGAATATAATCCGATCAGGCAAAGCCGAGTTATGAATTTTTTTGTGTGCCCGCGCATGGAACTTGGAGAGCGCCCAGGCCTGCAATATACACGCTTGGCATGGGGAGAACCGTGGCGCGCGGCGAAGTCGCTGACCATTGTAGTACTGCATTAATATAACTCGCACTGCTGCTAAAATGTTATCATACAGTCATTACAATTAGTATATGATATGGACACACTACAAATTTATACTTATAATGACACATTTTTTTATTTAATTGCAAAATAGTTTATTATCTCCCAATATAATAAAGCCATGCACGCATGTTTGTATGATAAAATGAGGAGCCCGTGCTAAATTCAAATGTTATTATACTTCAACAATTCGTTTGAATTGTGATAAATTTATGTTTGTCTTTATCGCAATATATATATATATATATATATATATATATATATATATATTATATAATTTATTTATATTATAATATGTTAAATTAAATTAATAGTTAATATACACTTTGTTTATATTATACACTACATGCACATGTATGGTTGATTCTAAATATTTTTTTAAATAATTTATTCCTTAGTTAGTTATACTTTAAAATTTAACTATTTAATATGAATTGTATCAAAATCTGCCTTGGCATGAAAGAAATGCAGTGATAACTTAATTAAACGAGAAATATTTTGATATGTTAAAATGCAGTTGCAAATCAATTGTATTTTCGTATGCTTTGAAGCAAGTGAATGTATGAAATAATTATTAAAGTTAAACACTAAACATTACTGCAACTATATTAATGTAACATTGCATGTACATTTATGTGTACCCATATACATACCTAGATTACGGAAAATTTAATGATAATAAAATAATAAGGATATTATACAGCACAAGATAGAGCCTTTCTTATGTAGTATTGGGTGTATATTTATTTTTAATTGTTAGTATGATTAATATTTTATGATATGATTAATATGAAATATAATTATATATATAGCGCACTGGTTTTAAACAAATTATTTTACTTTTACCCACAAACATTGAGAAACAATTTTAGTTTATAGCAACTAAATAGTATTTACCTTTACCATAGGTTTGTAACAATTAATTAAAAATAAATATACACTCAATACTATTATACACAAGAAAGGCTCTATCTTGTGCTGTATATCCTTATTATTTTATTATCATTAAATTTTCCGTAATCTAGGTATGTATATGGGTACACATAAATGTACATGCAATGTTACATTAATATAGTTGCAGTAATGTTTAGTGTTTAACTTTAATAATTATTTCATACATTCACTTGCTTCTATAAGCATACGAAAATACAATTGATTTGCAACTGAATTTTAACATATCAAAATATTTCTCATTTAATTAAGTTATCACTGCATTTCTTTCATGCCAAGGCAGATTTTGATACTTGATTAAATAGTTAAATTTTAAAGTACTAACAAAAGAACAAATGATTTTTAATAAAAAATATAGAATCGACTATACATGTGCATGTAGTGTACAACATAAACAACATGTATATTATTATTAATTTAATTTAACATATTATAATATAAATAAATAAATAAATAAATAAATAAATAATGTATGGGTGTGTGGCGCAGTGCGCTTGATCGGGTCTCGTCAGATCACCGAAGTCAAGCAACACCGAGCGTGGTTGGTAGTTGGATGGGTGACCATTTTCAACAAAAAAACCATGTTTCCCACCCAGTGGTAAATCGTTGCGCTTTTCAACCATGTGGTTCCCCTGGCTTTGGACTTCCGGTTCATTGACAAAAGCTGTAGCGTCCATCCTGGCTGAGGTTTCCACGTTTCCCTCAGTCGCAGGCAAATGCCGGGATGGATTGCAAGGCCATGGCCGCCCCCGTTCCGGAAGAGCCCGCGAAACGCTCAAGTTCGGGTTTCGGAAGGTTCGGGGTTTCAAACTTACAGTTAGTAATTAATTAATAGTAGTAGAAGTACCCAGTTAGGGTTTGATTATATATATATATATATTATTGCGATAAAGACAAACATATATCACAATTCAGACGAATTGTTGAAGTATAATAACATTTGAATTTAGCACGGGCTCCTCATTTTATCATACAAACATGCGTGCATGGCTTTATTATATTGGGAGATAATGAACTATTTTGCAATTAAATAAAAAAATGTGTCATTATAAGTATAAATTTGTAGTGTGTCCATATCATATACTAATTGTAATGACTGTATGATAACATTTTAGCAGCAGTGCGAGTTATATTAATGCAGTACTACAATGGTCAGCGACTTCGCCGCGCGCCACGGTTCTCCCCATGCCAAGCGTGTATATTGCAGGCCTGGGCGCTCTCCAAGTTCCACGCGCGGGCACACAAAAAAATTCATAACTCGGCTTTGCCTGATCGGATTATATTCAAACATGCATTTTCTAATTCACAAAGAACGAGAGGCAATATTTTATAATGACATAGTTTTCGTTACAGCCAAAACTTTGGCTACAAATGGAAGAAATGTCAACGATCGATTTTAATTTTTTCGGGACTTTATTTTTTTTAACGGGCTTTAATGCAAAATTTGAAAATATTTTTTAGGATATCAATGAGGTATATCTTTAGCTACGTTCCCGTATTTTTTTATTTTCAAAAATGTAATTAGATTGAGCACAGAAAATTAAAACACGAAGCAACCTCCCGGCCGCCATTTTTTTTAAATGGCGGCGTTAGCACAGGGCGTAAAAAGGCGTAATTTTGATATGTTGTTCAGAAAGTCAAACTCTATCGATCCTGCAATTTTCAAAACTCCCCTAATTTTTTCTGGGTCCCAATGATATTTTATGCTAGAATTACTGGGCTATATTGATCTTCCTTCATTGTAGCAACTGGGTACTATAATCTAAAATACTTAGGGGGGTGGGTAGGAGGGAGGGATGACGAGAAAATTCATGGGAACTTTCGTTCGATTTATATTAATTAAGGGTAAGGTAACGCCACTAATGTTAAAAAAAATCCCTCGCACAAAAATTCTGAAAAAAATTTAAAATGTTCCCCTCTACACCCCTTATCAGTAGCTAAAATATCAGGTATACAAATTCGATCTAGTTTTTGAGTTATGAATTTTTAAAGTTGACTACTTTAACATGGAGAAATGGAAATCCCATGTTAAATTAGTCAACTTTAAAAATTCATAACTCAAAAACTAGATTGTATTTGTATACCTGATATTTTAGCTACTGATAGGGGGTGTAGAGGAGAACATTTTAAATTTTTTTCAGAATTTTTGTGTGAGGGATTTTTTTTAACATTGGTGGCGTTACCTTACCCTTAAGGGGAAGGGAACACGCCCAATGTTAAAAAAAATCTCACATATGAAAATTTTAAAATGTTCTCCTCTACATTCCCCATCAGTAGCTAAAATATCATGTATACAAATCAGAGCTAGTTTTTGAGTTACGAATGACTTTAAAAATTCATAACTAAAAAACTAGCTCGAATTTTTTATACCTGATATTTTAGCTACTTATAGAGGATGTAGAGGAGAACACTTACTTTTTTTTTTTCATAATTTTCATGTGTGGGATTTTTTTTTTAACATTGGGTGTGTTACCTTACCCTTTATTTCATAAAATGACAGTTTGTGAAAGACACATAATTTTAAGTGCTTATAAATATCTAGACCAGGAACGCCGATAATGGTGACCAGAGTGCAGCACACTCAAAGGCCAAGAAAGTTTTACCTTAAAAAAAAGGATGTCAGTTCTGTAACGTGCTTTAGTGTTATTACGCACCCCTCTGACTCACTCAGCATTGAGGAACAGTTAAAATTGACCCCACTATTTTTAATCCTCCCTCATTGTTTCCAGACACAACTTTCAAAATATTAGTACCTACTGCCCTGCTATTTTCTGTATAAAGACGTCTTGGTATAAATTTTACAACAAGAACACAGAATTTGAGATTTACTGGTCTTAAAAGACGCCTCTATTTATTTGATTATTGTATAAAGTAACAAATTCACTCACTTTTATCATCTGATTTAATTAAATTTAACAGTGCAGTTTAAATGAAACCAATAATTGCAAGGTGACAATTTATTAACACAAGCCAGGGGAAAAACTACAGCCTGCGTCCACGTCGTCCACCCTTCCTGCGGGTTGAATCTGAAGGAATTGGTGTTACATCTTCGATACGCCCTATCATCATGCCTGAGCGAGCGAGGGCACGGAGGGCAGATTGTGCTCCAGGGCCAGGGGTCTTGGTCTTGTTGCCACCAGTGGCACGCAGCTTGATGTGCAGGGCAGTGATGCCAAGAGTCTTGCACTTCTCAGCAACATCCTGTAACAAACACATAAACTCTGGTTGAAAATAGAACAAATCATAAAAGCTATTAATTAGCTGAATTTAAAGGAAGAACCGAAGGCTAAAATAATTTTATCAATGAATTCAATACAATAAAGAATTAATCACAACCTAGACCTTCTGTTATAAAAATATAGTGAATTATTTGTATTTTATGATCCTAACCTGCGTTTATTAAGAGAAAATAGTTTTCCCTTACAACACAATATCTTTTCAAAAGAAGATAAATGCTGCTTCACCACCATTGATCAAATTAGGACAGCATATACCCAAAGCTTATTTCAACAACAGTAACAAAACTTGAAATTCACTAATACACATATTTTTATTTTTTATTTTATTTATTTATTCATTTATTTATTTATTTATTTTGTTTTTTGAACTACTGTAATGTGCGACTAATGTCAGTTAAGTTGGTATATTTACCTGGGCAGCCAGCATCGCAGCATATGGGGATGCTTCATCTCGGTCTGCTTTCACCTTCATGCCACCTGTAACCCTTGCAATGGTTTCCCTGAAACAGAGCACACACCAAAGTTAGAACTATCTAATTTATTTGATTCATTAAAAATATTATGGAGGCTTCAAGTATTCCCCGGCGGGAAAATTTTCTATGGAAAGCCTTCATGTTACAAAATTCGATTTTTTTTTTTACTGTATTTGCAACAAAGATTTTAAATTTTTCCTTATTACGCTCACAATGCCAAGTATACAGTAATATAATATAATTAACCATAACATTACCCTTGTACATGACTATAACTTCACATCAAAAGTATGTAGCTATCATGTTAACAAGACACAATAATTAACAATTAAGAGGAACAATTGCAAATGTTATGAATTTCACAACAATATCCCTCAACATAGCAAAAAGTATGGTATGTTTAACAAATTAGTTATCTGGATGAAATCTTGGTGAACCAAATTTTTATACTGTATATAAAAAGTTAATAGTTTTAATAAAAAAATAAATACAGTAAATAACAAAATTACAGTAAAAACTTGTTATTATGTAACTTGTTATAAGGTAAAAACTCAATATTGAGTAACTGAGTAAAGGTGCCGCAAAAATTAATTAGTATTGCAGGTATAGGAAAAACTTGATATAAGGTATACTCGATATAAGGTAAACTCAATTTCCTGGGTCCCTTGACTTTACGTAATTACAAGTTTTTACTGTATATATAAAAAAATGAGTCAGAACCAAAAAGGTGTGCCCCTGAACAGCATATAACTCCCATAAGGAGAGGGGCACACCTTTTTGGTTCCGATAGTAGTATTTTCTAAAAATAGTTAAAAATGGTCCTCCATATTGCACGGAAATAATAAAAAAAAAACTATCCCTACAGGTTCCCCAGGAAAAAAAAAAAAAAAAAAAAAGTACCAAGTCAAAGTGAACGCATAGTTTAACAGCGGGCAAAAAACATGATTGTTCCCTAAAAGTCAACCTTTCATTCCATAATTGGCATGAAAAAGTATAGCAATGTTAAGACTTGTGCTTTTCCCAAACATAGTAAACACAGTAAATAAATAAAAAATAAAAGCCTTGCATCCAATTCCCCGAAAAAAATAAGAAAAACTCTTATGAGAATGAACGAAGGTTGTAAAGCGTGTGAGGCTAAATGGAGGAATGAGTGAGCGGTTTGAAGCGAAGCAAGGAGTGAGAACAGGAATGTGTTATGTTGCCATGGCTGTTTAATGTGTTTGTGGATAAATGTGTAAGAATGGCTGGTATCAGACAGTGGAATCAGTGTAGGTGCTATATTGTTATGGTTGTTGTTGTATGCAGATGATAGATGCACTGGTGTTAGCCGAGAGTGAAGACAAATTGCAAAGAAAACTTAGTAGATTGGAAGTCGGCACGAATCATATGGAACTGAAAATAAATGTGAGCAAGACAAAATTGATGGTGTTTATCATTACAGATAGTGATGAGGCAAAAGGCTGCTAAAAGAAGAAAAGCTGGAATGGGTGAAAGAGTTTGTGCATCTAGGAATAGATCTGGGTGTAGATGAAGAGATTGATAGGATAGTGATTGCAGCTAGATAAGGGTTGTGGGTAGTAAGGCAGGGTTATCTCACAGCGAGTTGTCGAACAAGGCTGAACTACACGGGCCACCACATTTAACAAAATTCTTGTTTTTTAACATCCTTAGTCATTGGTAGCAGACTTGGAACGAAGGACATCACTATAGAAGAACCATCATATGGTCAGCGCTGTCACTTTAGACATGGCAGGTAAGAAAGGAATGCACATGTCAAAGTGACAGCGCTGACCATATGATGGTTCTACTATAGTTGACATGAGCCAAAGTATACCCAAGCATTCACGACGAAAACCTAAGTGAATACCATGGCCAGTGAAGCTGTGTATAACTCTGTCTTAAAACTAACTTTGATGTATGGGCATGCCAAACAAAGCATAGAAGAAAATTGAATGCTGTTGGCATGAGTTTCTCGAGGAATATTGTTTGGTAAAACAAGGCTTAATATGTAGAGTTAAAAATACATGGGTGACAAAGTAGAGTAGTGTGAAACAAAGCAAAATTGACAAGGATGAATGTAACACACTACGTTGGTTGGACATGTTGAGAAAATAAGTGAGGAACTTATTAACATATTAACAGGTGTTTGAAGGTAGTGTGGAAGGAATGAAAGGATTTCAGGGGGTATACATGACCAAAATGTGTCAATTGCCCCAAAATACAAACTAATCAATCAATGAAAGGATTTCTGTAGACCAAAAAGGTTTGCTTGGATGTGATTGCGGAATGTTTGAAGTGCTGGAGTGTTGTACCGGTATGTTGTGCAATAGAGTGTGGAACAATGTACAAGACAAAAAAGTATCACGATTACAGTATATCTGAAGCAAGTGGAGTGTACGGGTGAGGTAATAATGCTGCTGGCCTACTTCTTACGGGATATAAATTGTTATTGAATAATTAATAAATTTTTCACTCCATTGATATTAGTAAGACAGGTATCAACATCTGGAGGATTTTATCGGAGTGATTCTGAAAGTACATACAATACATATGCAATAACAGAGCATTGCTACTGGCTAAAATGCAGGTGTCACTGGATGTCACATTATGAACATCAACAAATTTTAACACATTTTTAGTGGGCTACAAAAGCAGTTGAATTTTTTATATGTACTATGTAGAGAATGAAGTTTTGACCCAGTACCTACTTTTGGATACACAGCCAACCGGAACGTTTAATATCGGCAGTTCCAATTTCATTCATCACAATAACGGTTAATATTTGGCTCGGTGACAAGAAATAATGATTATCACAAACTGGGATTACTTTGATTTTGCAGTCTGATTCCAATAACATGACTAGTAATTGTTACATTCAAGGCTGACAATCTGAAGAACAGTCTTCAGGGCATGACATTGTATATATACGGAAATTTATGTAGAGCTTTACCAATTGCAGTTGTAATTGCATTTGCCTCCTATCACTTAGATACCTTAATACCAAACGTCTTTCATGACGTCACCTATAAGGCCTGTGGACGTATATTTGTAGACAAATTTAGGTTCCCCATCGGTAGAGTTATGGTTAAAAAGATTACAAGCTTTTGAGAGGGGTGCTCTGACAAATTGTGAGTACAGTATCGAATAACATTCACTGCATTGTATAATAACAACTGTTAACAAGTTTACTTTCTTTTAAGATTACTGGATTGGGGGTTGTGATTTGATTGACACTGAAAGCATACTAATTACCAGCAAAAAATTTGTCGCTGCCAGGCACAGACCGTCAATTGAAAATCTGTCTTTTACTTTCATTTCAGAAAATAACTAATTCCAGGTGTAAATCGTAAACTCAGGCTTTAAAGACTGCACGTATGCATATACATACACATTTACAGCACACCATATGTATGCCTACATATAATATTGCCGTGGTAGCATGTTAATATCCAAAGTCAACTTTATGGATTTGGGCTCAATTTCTAAAACCGCATTCACATTCCCAAAAACCACTACCAGTACGGCATGCAGTAGGTCTCTTTGGTTTTCTTATGGAGCTACTGTATGCATATGTGTGCTATGGCATGAATGCTGTAGAGATTTCCGAGTATGTGAAAGCAAGCCCCTCAAGTTGAAAATTCAGATATCTTGATGCTACCACGGTGAAAAGTATCATAGGTATTCACACTTAATCCAATCAAAATTTTATCATATAAAATAAATAAGACAGTGAATAAAATAGTTTGAGTGGTATATCATCATATGCATAGTGCTTTATAACTTACCTGCCAGAAAGATCAGTGACATGAACGAATGTATCATTAAAGCTGGCGAAAATGTGTGCAACACCAAACACTATTTCTCCCTCCCGAACTTGAGGGCCCAGCGACACTTGCACTTGTTCCTGCTGCACTTTTCCTTTTTTGGGAGCCATGGTTACGCTGAAAACAGAAGTAATATAAGTGGCATGCCTATTGTGCATACAGCTCAACAAGGGTAAAGGTGCTTTCACATAATTACGCATGTATTATATTCATAAATACTACAAAATTGCTACAGCGCGCTACCGAAGGAGCTCTATGCATACTTGATTTTTCAATGGAGCATATATTATGCATACCCTAGCAATTTTAGAGTGTGCATACTGTATTCATATGTGCATGTGAAGGCACCGTAATAACAAGCCGACTCTGGATCAAAATACAAATTAGCCTCAAGAAGGCAATGTTAGATGAATCAAAAAATAATTTTCTAGAAAAACAGCCAAGAATCCGGCAGTGCAGTAACAAAATAATATAAGTGACAGTGTTATAATCACACATTTGAAAATTTTTGAATGACAGAACACGTCCAATGACCACTGCAACTTATGATTTGGAAGCCGGCTTTAAATAACACAAAGTTACAAAACGAAAGGATTTAGAGCGTATAATTTATATTTGCCTACGTTTATTGGTATCAGTTTATTGTTATTATCACACGATGTAAGCAAATTTTCTGGATTTTAACACAATTTATCTTCAACTTACCACGCAAAGGAACTTCAGAAAGGAAACCGGAATCCTATTTCAGAAATGTTCATGATATTCCTGCAGGAATACATGTACCAACATAACAAAAGATAAACACTCAAATTTTTAGCATATTATTTTTTAAAAACATTATTTTATTTTAATTTTAATACATAAAGAGCATTAATTGACCAAAATAAATTTGAATTCAGTTACTATTAATTCAATGATTAGCAAAAAAATAGAATTTAAGTTATTTTCAGTTGTGACCAAATGTGACCTATTTAGGGATATTTTATTGGCTTTGCAGCGTTGAATTTCTATTTCATGAATTTGGAACAGTGGAATGTGTCATTTCTATCAGCCATTGTTGTTTTTGAGGTGGAGAAGTGGAGATGCACGGTTTGTTTAGAGCAGCAGTACTGACAGAAAACTAGTAGAGTTGCACTTTTATTTATTTATTTGACATTAAAATTATTGAAGAACCTCAAAATGAAGACGTCGAGAAGAATACTTCATGTGTTAAGTAGTTTAAAAATGAACGGGTTGATTCCAAAATAATAATTTTATAGGGGGGAAGAAAGATCGATCATTTTTTTTTTTTTTTTTTTCTCCTAATTGGTGACAAAAGCTTACACGTTCAAAACATTGAACTGTGTTGTTGTTGCTGTAAGGAGGGGTACGTGAGAGATTAATTTATAAAGCTGGCGCGAAATATAGCTCATGGGCCGTTCATGCCCGCGGGAGCAGCTGCTGGGGATGAATCCTCAGATCCCATGGTTGATTGGGAAGAAGGTGACAGCAGATTTTCATTTGAAGACTCTGATAGGTTTGAAGAAGATTCATTATGCAGCTGGAGCAGTGAACCTGAATCGTTATGTAACAACTGGAGAGGATGGAAGAAACCTAACTTAGGTGCTGGACCTCCTGTGGGTTATGGAACAACAACAAGAAGATCTCTGGGAGGTAAGACAAATTGTATTGTGTTTATGCATACTGTCACATGATACTGCTTAAATAATAAATGCATATGTATACTGTATGGGTCTGTATGCATACATATTATTATTTTTTTTTTAATCATTACATTATTTTATGATTTAACACAAGTATACATATGGTATGCATATTTAATATAACATATTCATATTTGAAACCAGAACAACCTATTTATGCACTGCATATCATACTGCACTGACAACCTTCACAAAGTATCAGAATTCATTAATATTGTTCTGTACAGTACAGTAACTGTTTATATTATGTATGTATACAGTTTTGTAATTAGGTATGATATTACGATGTGCATACATAATTATGTATTTACGCCTCTTCCTGTATAGAATATGCATAATTATGTAAATAAAAAAATGCATATTTGGTGCTGCTAACAGTGTCAGTACTGTCAATACAATAACAAGTATCTGACACCTTGCTATTAATTTAAAAATTTAATTAGTGGGTAATTTCTGGTCAGGTGTTAGTTCGCTGCTTGTTATTATTCTGTTTATACAGTATGTATGCATATATCATATGCATACATATGATATGAGTTACGGGGGATTTAAGAGTGCGTTGAGCACTATATTGCGAGCCACCGTGGTTTAGCCACATTTGCCGCAGAGCGTTAAAATCTAAATCTAAATCTATCATATACTGTATACATAATCGGATGATAATCAATAATCAGTTTTTCCTTATTTCACCTGTACTAATAGTTCCTCTGATTAAATACAGTGTTGCTTTATGAATTGATTGTGATGAGTGCATTTGCAAAGAACATACCTAAATAATTACAGTAATTACCTACTGTTTGTGCTTACTGTCAGTCGTAATAATCCACCATAAGAGATAGAGTGGTATGGGCATGGGCACAGATGTGGATCCAGAAAAAAAATTGGGGGGGAAGGAGGGACCAATAAGACCAATGTTGAAAATATGCAATATGCCTATGTTAAATCCGAAATTTGGGGGGGGGGGGCCATACCTTATGCTCTATGGCATTAAAAAAAGTTGAAAAAATAGAACAATTGACTTTGTTGCCAAATATAATTATGTAAAGACACAAAAATATAACTGGCATATTCTTTATAAACTAGCGGATGATATGGAGATGATATGAAAGTAATGATTGCCGCCTATAATTTACAATGAATTTTTTCTACATTTTCTCCTGTACACACTGCTGATGCAGCACTACACCATGGCGAAAGTATGCAATATGTGTTGCAGTGATGTCATGTGGGTTTGGTCTATTTTTTCTGGTCCGACGAGCCTGTTACAGTACCCCAAGGGGTGCCAACTTTAAGAACGGAGTCACTGAGGGATTAGAAACTGAATTTTTACTTTCCTTCCGCAGGCCAAAATTTTGAATGACCTTGCTGTACTGGTTGGTATCTTTACCCCTAAAAATTAAATCCCTAACTTGATCCGATAAAAATAATACAGTACTGTATGTAATTATATAATATATGTTATATACTGTATATTAAAAGTCACTTGTTAAAAAAAATTAGCCTGTTTCAATCAAGGATTTTGTATGTATGGATAGGTGATGGTGCTGCCGTCAGTGAGGCACAGTCATGAGGAGGAATTGGGTGGCGGTTACAACAGTAACCAATGGGATGTCTGCCATCTTACGTTGGGGAACTTCCCTACAATTTTCAATGCAGATGGTTGCGCTCGGTCGCCATCTTACGTTGGAGATTTGCCTCAGTAGCTCTAATGCTATTGGTATAGAGATAACCTATCCATACATACAAAATCCTTGGTTTCAATGGTATGCACTGTAATAATAATTACGATAACATTGCTCTTTGAGGTACTAAAGGTCAGTATCTCATTAGTTTTTTTTTACATCTTGTTTTAAACAAGGTGGATAAAATTAGAAGATGGAATGGAGTATCAACTTTTTTTTTTTTTTTTTTTACAAGGATACACCCCTAAGAGCTTACAGCTCGCGGCGGGGTACTGGGTAGGGATAAGGTAGGGAACGGATAGTGGCCACGGCCTGCATACTACGCGTCCCAGCATTCGCTGAGATGAGACTGAGGGAACCGTGGAAAACCTCAGTCAGGACGGACACCTCTACTTTTTTTCAATGGACCAAAGCGATGTCCAAAGCCTGGGGAACCACAGAAATGGATTAACCTGAGATATTTGGACGAAAAAGGTTGTATTGACGGATGTTCTTGAAATTAATTTGGTAGACTTACAACAATTGTCCAAATACTGCTGATTTTTTTCAGATTTTTTTAACCATTGGATTAATTATAATTAATTTATTCAAATGTGAATTTCGGATCCTTTCAATGTTAAATTTTTCGATCAACATTACACAAAAACCGCTCGAGATATTTTTTAAAATTTAAATAGCTTAAAAGCTATTTTTTTTGACTATTTTTATGAAGGTTTCCATATATTTTGAACCGCTGCGTTGCTCGTTCTTGAAACTAGATGAGAATTGTGACAACACTCTCAGGGACTGTAGTCACCTCCCACTCCTGCCGATTAGTATTACTAGGGCGCTACAGTGTTGCCAAGTTTTTTTATGGCGTGACCTTGACAGACAAATAATTAAAAAATTATTATAAGTCCTTTTTATGACGTCACGCGACGGCAAGTCCTATCCTTTTATTAAAGGGACATGGGACAATGCAATCATGAATGCTTAAAAAGTTTCTGGTAAGATATTTTAATGCGAGAAATGAGTAAATTTCTGTTTTCGGAACATCCCCCAAATTTATATAAATTAATTAAATATAGAGAGCCGCAGGTCAATTGCACAGGCAACATCGCACTGATGGTGAGTACGGCTGAGCGGGAGGAAGGGGAAATGAGTTACATGGAGAAAAAGCAGAAGTGTTGCCAGGCGATGAATGTGACGTCACGTCCTCCGTTCCGTCCGGTCGCGCTATTCATAGGGTGCTTACCCTGAGGCACTCGCCACCGTGCGGCATGTATAGAGGCTTCAAGTCAGCTGATTTTTCGGTGTTCCCACCATCCTATCCAAACCTATGTTAAACAAAAAACCTGAATTCGTTTTGTCACTAAGAAAAAGATTTTTCAGGGAAAATTCCTTTACGGAACTTTGGACCAAACTGAAAAATACAGTATATAGATAATTCAAGATTTCGATTTTTTACTTGATTTATAACCGAGAAAAGTTCAAAAAAACATTTTGCTTCATTTTCAAGTGCAATGTGGTACTGACCGGTGTTTGAGTTAGCAATACTTGTAAAAAGTACTGTGAATTCTATGAAAAACGAGCCCTATTAGAGCATTCTACGACAATGAGCAATTAGAATCGAAAAATTTTATTGGCTTAATCAAAAGAAGGGGTAAAAATATGACGTTGTGAATTGTTTCAGATTTTTGTGTGACCTATAACTAATTTTAATTAATTAATGAAGTTGCATTATTTTGAGAGTGCCGCCTCTCGTGACGCCTGTGACGTCACACCATTCTTGTACTTTTGCACTATAGATTAGAAATCAGGTAAGACATAGCCCTCTGGTGGAAGGCCAAGACCAGCAGGGGCGATCGTCAACTGTCAAGATATTAGCCGTCTGAAATTTAAAAAATACACTGACAGAAAAATTTATAAATTATTGTGGTTTGCAATATAATTAGCTGTATTGTTTTTGGGGTAAAAGAGTTTTATATTGGAAACCAGAACTGCTGTATTAAAGTAAAATGTAGCGCAACTCTTAGTCACCACATCGAAGTATATTGTACAACATAGCTACAATTTAAAAATTCTATAACTGAACTATGTTGTACTATATAGCAACTGTTTCTCAAAACTTGCAGCTTAGCTATATGCTACAATATAGCTACTATTTAAATTTAATTTATATATTTATAATTTTATATAGTTGGTTATTTGATTTAATATAACTATTATATAATTGTAATAATATTATTATTTTCTTTCTATAATTAATTTGTTACTAAAATCTTTGTAGTTCATTTTAAAATCAGATATAATTATTAATTATTTATTGTTCTTTAACTTAGATAGATATAGATTAAATAAATTAAGCAAAGCAGTATGAACAGGTACAAAGCTTAATGCAATTCTAAATTTAACTCAGCCTAAAATATGATCGTATAAGCAATGCATGATTGAATAACTTGCTAAAAAAAAGGTAAATTTTAAAGAAATAAACACATCTTATTTCAATACTATATAAAACTGGGAGTTTAATTAATATAACACACATTACAATTAATTATTAATTGATACATAAAATGCACGTTCATGAAAAAAAGTAATACTATAAAAATTCTGGTTGTATACATAGCTTTTTTTATAGTAAATATTTCCAAAAAGACTTCATTTTTATATATTTATCTTATAATGAGATATTAGATCATATTAGAATGTAAAAATTTTAGTAACTTAATCGAAAGAAGGGGTAAAAAAAAATGGTACTGTGAATTTTTTCAGATTTTTCTGAGACCGGTAACTATTTTTAAAAAATTATTGAAAGTCTATTTTGATGACGTCACGGGTGACTCTCCTTAAGGAAAAGGATAGGGCAGTGCCGCCCGTGACGTCATAAAATAAACTTTCAATAATTTTTTAAAAATAGTTCCCGGTCTCAGAAAAATCTGAAAAAATTCACAGTACCATATTTTTACCCCTTCTTTCGATTAAGCCACTAAAATTTTCACATTCTAATATCTCATAGTTATTATATAAACAAATCAGGAAAAAAAAAAATAGTGGCATAACTTTCAAATTGCGTTAAAATAAAGGCAATTTCTTTTTCAATAAAAATATATTACATTAGGGCCACATGCATGCAGTTTTATTTCTGTTTTTTATGAAAAAGTATAGTTTTATTTTTTTTTAATTGTTTTACGAATATAACAGAAATCGACCAATATATTATTATTATTACTATATATAACCATTACCATGCAGTAAAATTTAACAACAAATGAGAAATAACAATGATATCACAATTGAAAGTAAATGAACATGCCCACTAAAAATTACAAGAATAATGCTTTAATTTAATATACCAGCTGACAAATTTGATTAAAAAATTTTTTAACACCAAAATCGACGGAAAATGTCATTCTATGTGCGTTGTTTTAATCTATAATAGGGCCGTATTCCTAGAGGGAGTTTTTGTTAATGAATTCATTTGATTTCATGTGAAAATATCCAACATAATTTTACAACACTTTTCCATTTTCTCACGAGCATGCATGCAGTAAAGGAAGAAATATCGAGGGGCACGCGAGGATTGTGGATCACTAGTACCGAGATTGATGTTGGTGTGTTTCCATCAAATCTTCAAGTTCATTGCAGCTCTTCATTGCAGCTCAATGCAGCTAGGTGCAAGGTCATTGCAGTTCAGAATATCAAATTGCATCTGCGAGAATTGCGAGAATCTGCGACAAATGCACAAAAAATATAATCTCTACACAGACTATTTACCTGGTTACAATAACTTCAGTAACTGATAATTACCTGTTAATTAATGTAGTCATTCTGGCTTCATTTAAACGTTTGAATGCAGTAGTATGCATGTCGGAGGAAACAAGCATGTGCACCTAAAAACAATAGTTTTAAATTTAATAACAATCAAATTAAACAGGTTTTTCAAATATTAAAATACTGTATATATAAAGATTTACATACCTTTATAATTTTGATATTCGTACACTCGAAGTGATAACAGATAGAGAACAATCCAGCCCAGGTAACTAATAACGGTGTACATTTACATCATCTTCTTATTACAAATGGCGTACAAATGGCATTTTTTAATAAAAAATATTCATTTGTAACATATTTTCTATGTCGTCTGTTACGAGAACTGTAGTGTCTCAACAATTCAGCTATATTGTACAGCATAACTCTCTATATAAGTCTTGAAGCGGCACTATTTAGAGTTATAGTTACGATTTTTAACATCTAGCTATATTGTGGTATATAGCTGTTTGAGTAAACACAAAAGAGGCTAATGTGTTGATTTATAAGAATTGTAAATTATTTTAAAAACTTAGTTATGTTGTATTATATACTTACTAACTACATAGTTCATAAAATTGTTTTATACAGCTTGCTATGTTACTAGCTACATTTAATTGTGTTTTATTACATTATATCTGTATTACAGTGTATAATCATGAAATATAAAGTAAAAATTTTACTTCAATATAGCAAAATGTATTGAAATCTTACATTTATTTCTGTCAGTGTAACACGCAAAGTAATGGGGAGGAAATATTTTTTTAAAAATATTTACCTGATATTATTGAAGGTATCTTGTAGTGCGATACTATTTTAATGTAGTCTCCTGCGTGCTGATTATTTTATTTAGTTGATAAATATTATACTACCTGAGAAATATTACGGTAAAGTCAGGGCGGGAACTTGGGTTATATCTTCCAAGCTTTGGATATGTATCATGACGTCACGAAATATTGAAAATACAAAAAAGTACTTTCATCAACTTTCATACATTATTTTCGATGTAGTAAATAACTTTACTTGATATACAAAGTTAAGAAATTGCAATTAAGTACAGTGAAAGTCACTCGCTATGAAGAAAGGCTTTCAATGTTTATATGACGTCATCGCCAGTAAACTGACTTTTTCCTTCGCGGCTTCGCGCATGCGCAGATGTAACAGAAGTCGGGTTCATAAAATATTAATTAGAGTGTAATAATATTGGTTTTGCGTGAAAAAGAAGGTTGTTACGCAAGATTAGACTATATTAGAGTTAAACTAGTTTCATTTTCAAAACCCTAGCACACAGCGCAATTGTCGTAAACCGCGACCAAAGTGAAGTCCTCTCCCATTTGATTACACGCAACCTGCTGCTCAGTAGGACGGCTATTGAAAAGTGGGCGCGGTCAGGTCTTGGCCTTCCACCAGAGGGCTATGGGTAAGAGCATGCAGGTATGAAAATCAAAATGGCTGGCGCCACGTTTGAAATTCCCCGCCTCAAATTTTTGAAGTTTTAATGTGGGTTACGTTTGATCAATTTTAGCTTTACTTTGTTCGCATACCACTGAAAAATATTGTTGAAATATGATTTAAAACTTCTATCGTGCTCGAATATTGTTTACTACGTAAAAAATAGAAAATTATGAGAGACTAACTTCTTACGTTAATTTGCTTTCTTCCTTTAAATAAAATAATTTACCAAGTTTTGGTGTGCTAGTGGGTTAGCCCAGTGGTTAACGCATCAGACTTCAAATTTCTTGGTTGCGGGTTCGATTCTTTATTCCGGCGAGTTTTTATAAATACATTTTTTTCTATAATTTTAATATATTTAATAATTCTAAATTTATAAAATGTGGTTAGCGATGAATCTCAGTTACTGCTGGAGTCAAAGAATATTTCCCTGCAAACGAATCGAATGAAATAAATTTTAAAAAATCGAGAATGTTCTAAAACTTAATCGCTTATGGTTTGAGCAAATTCAGTCTTGCAGTTTTCTTACAACAGCTCCATTTCCGGTTTTCGTCCATGAGGCCAATGTTAAACTTCTACCTCAGTTTTCACAAAACTGATAAGACAGATTCGCTTCAAAATTTGTATACCACCTATTGATGGTGAGTTCTAAGTCCCCTGCAAGTCTTGTTACATTCAGGCGGTACGATTGCGAGATTTCAACCTACTGAGATTCATCCTTAAAATATGGTTTACAACTACTATCGATCGTAATCGAATACTTTTTAATAGTAAAGAGAGTGAATAATATTAATAAAAAATTACTTCACTTTTTTACGTTCAAATAAAACATTTTTCTCACCGTGGCTCAGAGCTTGGTGTGGCACAGTGGCGAAGACGCAAAGCTCGTATTTTTGTGGTGGAGAGTTCAATTCTCCACGCTGAAGGATTTTTTAAACTCGACACTTTTCTTTCCTTTAATTTAGTTTAATTTATTTAAAGAAAATTTCTCCGCCACTGTGCCACACTAATTAAGCTTTGAGCCACGGTAAGAAAAGTCGAATATTTTTTAACAGTAAAGAGAGTGAATAATAATAATAAAAAATTACTTCACTTTTGCGCGTTCAAATAAAACATTTTTCTTACCGTGGCTCAAAGCTTAATTAGTGTGGCACAGTGGCGGAGAAATTTCTTTAATTAAATTTAACTAAATTAAAGGAAAGAAAAGTGTCGAGTTTAAAAAATCCTTCAGCGTGGAGAATCGAACTCTCCACCACAAAAATACGAGCTTTGCGTCTTCGCCACTGTGCCACACCAAGCTCTGAGCCACGGTGAGAAAAATGTTTTATCTGAACGTAAAAATGTGAAGTAATATTTTATTAATATTATTCACTCTCTTTACTATTAAAAAGTATTCGATTACGATCGATAGTAGTTGTAAACCATATTTTAAACAAATTTTATAAATTTAGAATTATTATAAATATATTAAAATAAAAGAAAAAAATGTATTTATAAAAACTCGCCGGAATAAAGAATCGAACCCGCAACCAAGAAATTTGAAGTCTGATGCGTTAACCACTGGGCTAACCCACTAGCACACCAAAACTTAGTAAATTATTTTATTTAAAGGAAGAAAGCAAATTAACGTAAGAAGTTAGTCTCTCATAATTTTCTACTTTTTACGTATTAAACAATATTCGAGAGCACGATAGAAGTTTTAAATCATATTTCAACCATATTTTTCAGTGGTATGCGAACAAAATAAAGCTAAAATGGACAATTTGCATGACATTTTTTTATTACAAAAATAGATATAGGGTACCAAATTATGCTACTCTGAATTTTTCAGATTTTTTTGAGAGCGGGAACTTATTTTAAAAAAATTATTGACAGTCAGTTTTATGACGTCATGGGCGTTTCCTTTTCTTAAGGACAGACTCCTCGTGACGTCATAAAATCGACTTTCAATAATTGTTTTAAAAATAGTTCCTGGTCTCTAAAAAATCTGAAAAAATTCAGAGTAGCATAACATTGCACCCTCTATCCATTTCTGCAATAAAAAAATGTCATGCAAATTGTCCATTGATGAAACGTAACCCACATTAAAACTTCAAAAATTTGAGGCGGAGAATTTCAAACGTGGCGCCAGCCATTTTGATTTTCATACCTGCATGCTCTTACCTGATTTCTAATCTATAGTGCAAAAGTACGAGAATGGTGTGACGTCACAGGCGTCACGAGAGGCGGCACTCTCAAAATAATGCAACTTAATTAATTAATTAAAATTAGTTATAGGTCACACAAAAATCTGAAACAATTCACAACGTCATATTTTTACCCCTTCTTTCGATTAAGCCAATAAAATTTTTCGATTCTGATTGCTCATTTGCTGATTTTATATGAACTTTTAAAGTTTTTTTTGATGACGTCATAGCATTGAATCTTAAATGGGAAAATGCATCAGTTAACATTGTTAAAATGAAAAATGATTCAGGTAGGAATTTGAAACCTTCATTATCGTGATTCTAGCACCTAAAAACCTTGCAAAATAAGGTTTGGTTACATTTCAATATTAAGTATGGGTTTTGGCAATGTTAACTGATTTATTTCCCCATTTAAGATTCAATGCCATGACGTCATTTTTGAGAGGTTTCAAAAATTCATATAAAATCAGGAAATTGTCGTAGAATGCTGTAATAGGGCTTGTTCTTCATGAAATTCTCGTGCCTTTTGAAATTTTGACAAAAACTTGAAACTTTTTTTTTTTGGTCAGTACCCCATTAAGACAGACCTTGGCGACAGCAGTTGCGCAGCGCGGGCGCACTCGCTTGAAGCCTCTACAGTATTCATATTCAGTTGATGGGTAACGTTTGATTAAAAAATAATTATTTTTAGGGTCCCCTGTCCCTTAAAGTCCGCTTCGTGACGTCACAAAAAGGACTTATAATAATTTTTTAAAAATATTTCCAGGGCTGTAATAAATCTGAAAAAAATCAGGATAGCATAACTTTGCACCCTCTATCCATTTCTGCAATATATATAAAAAAAAAAAAAAAAAAAAAAATTGAGGTCGATCCTCCATTACTTGGCAGGTAGAAACATAAATGTGATAGCGTGGTATCACTGGGAGCAAAGAGGGAACATCTGCCAGAGGGAGGAGTTTAAGAGTTTTGAATACTGTACAGTACAGTGAGTGCACACTGAAGAGAGGGGAATTTAAAATTAAAATTCAATAGTTTTTATTTCCATAATCTCCTACAGTCAAAAGTATTATACAATAATACAATATCTTGAGGTTCCAGAAACGTCAGGTATGATGCACAACACAATACATATAACATTAAAAATAAAAACACTATAAATTGTCAGTCATAAATGTTGCCACTGAATAATAACACTTATCAACAAGAAACTCTTTCTAGCTTAATAGAGAACACTTTTACATCACATATACACTTCAAAGAACATGGTAATTTATTATATATTCTTAAACAACTCATGAAGGGCCCTGTTCTATACATTTCAAGTCTACAAGGTTTGGGAATTAATTTTAAACCACGATTACGAGTGAAGTGATCGTGTTGTGTCTCATGAGAGCGAAACACCTCCATATTTTTTTTTACTGTAATAAAGTGAATAAAGATACTAGGGAAAGTAAGAAATTTTAAATCTTTAAAAAGAGGTTTACAATGAGCGTCTCTTTTAGCAAAACATATAGTTATTATTACTTTTTTTGCAACAAAAATACCCTATCCGAGTCTGTGGAGTCTCCCCAGCATACAATTCCATATTTTAATATTGAATAAAAATTAGCAAAGTACATTGTTTTTAAACAGGCCATTTCTGATTCATGCCTTAATTCACCCAAAGCAAATATTACTGAGGATAATTTTTTACAAATATTATCGATATGGTTTACCCACCGTAAATTACTATCTATTGTAACGCCTAAAAATTTTACATTGCAATGCAGTTCAATTGTTTCCCCATTGTTAAATATTTCATTTAATCTAGGATTTTTATACCATATGGTTTGGAACTGCAAGACCTCAGTTTTATTTACGTTAAGTTTTAAACCATTATTATTAAGCCAATCTTTTACCTTGATTATTATGTTTGTGATATTATTTTGAAGAGTTTCATTGTCTTTTGCAGTTATTTTAAAATTTGAATCATCGGCATAGAGAATAGGTTCAGAGTCCTCCGTAGCAAAGGATAATGGCATGTCATTAATATAAATTAAGAATAGGATCGGTCCTAATATACTACCTTGGATTACGCTGTGCTTAATTTCAGTACTATTGAATACAAAATTTGTCCGTCTACCATTTACAACTTTTGTTACTTGAACTATTTGCCTTCTGCCTGTTAGGAATGTTTTTAGCCAATTTAAGGCGTTTCCTCTAATTCCATATAAATAAAGTTTATATAACAATATGTTATGCTCAACCATATCGAAAGCTTTGGACAAATTGAGGAAAATTCCAGCTGTATGCTTTTTATTATCAATGCTCTCTAATATCTTATTCACCAATTCAAATATTGCTGTTTCCGTTGACATATTTTTACGGAAACCATGTTGATATGTTGATAAAATATTACAATGATTTAAAAATGAGAGTAATTGATTTAAAAATGCACGTTCAAATATTTTAGAAAAAAACTGACAAAAGGCTAATTGGTCTATAATTATCGAGACAGGTGGCATCACCTTTTTTATACAATGGTTTAATTATGGCTACTTTTAATAATTCTGGCAATACTCCATCCTCGAATGATTTATTAATTAAATATGTTAAAACATTTACTACATGGTTTTTACAAGATTTTAATAAAAAATCAGAGACTTCATCAAAACCACTAGTGTTTATTTTTTAAATTATTTAATAATTGATATACTTGTGAAGATGTTAATGAAGAGAGAAACATAGATTTTTGATTACAATGTATATTTTCATAAATATTTTTTGTGTTTTTTGGGGCAGATTTTTTTAATTCATTTATACAATTATCAAAATATAAACCAAATGAATTTGTACTATCTTGTGGGTCCGTCAAAAGTGAACCATTATCATTAATTGCATCGATTCCTCTCTTGACACTAACTTTCCCGTGTCGTTTTTTAATTAAATCCCACATTGCTTTTGACTTATTTTTAGAATTATTTATGGTTTACGTATTTTCCATTTTATTCGCTGTTCGTAAAAGTTTATAATCCCCTCCACTATAGGAGTCACATACAGTCAAATTAATTTGATGTTCCTTCAGGAAGTAGCCGCAAGTGTGGAGTTTGCAGCTCCTCTGTTTGTTATTCCTGTAGTATTGAAACTCTACATAGTTGTTTGAAGTAAAATTACTGACGTGTAAAATTTTCATGCTGAAATATGAGTAGGAAGCAGGCGCGGATCCAGGGGAAGCTGCCGCCCCCCCCCCCCGAAATTTTGGATTTAACATGGACAATATATGCATTTCCCCAACTTAATATTTTTTCCTAACATTGGCCTTATGAAGACAGCCCCCCCCCCCCGAAATTTTGGATTTAACATGGACAATCTCCGAAGTTTCTCAAAGTACTTATTTGACAAATACTTGAAGTAATTCTACCTTCTAATTTTATCCGCCTTGGTTTTAAATATGTAACACTGTTAAATGCAGCGTGTTCTGAAACCCCTAGAAATAAATTTTGGTGCAGTTCAAACAAAAAAATTTCTATCAATTTATTTTAACATGGAAATCCCAAGAGGATGCAGTCATAACACTTGTAATTATACAGTATATTGTTTTTTGCACAAGTACATCTGTATAAATGACTATTTTTCATAGATTACTTCTAGCAACTCGTAAGGGAGTTGTAAAATACAAAGCCATAAATGAATTAGACAATGTCGCTATACTATCTAATAAATAAATAAATAAAGAATAAATTAAAGAACAAAATGTAAACTTATATGTTAGTACAAAAAGGTATTTTTCATTTAATTTCTTTTTCTTTTTTTTTGGGGGGGAGGGGTGTTTGTGTAAAGTAGGCCAACATATTAACTAAAAACACAGCCAAAAATAAAATTCTTGCTGATTTTGGGGCTTTTTTGTTTTTATTTCATCACATGATCTAAAAATGAGCAGAATAAATTCAAATTAGCGAATCCTGAAATATTTTTTAATTTCGGGCTTTGCTCAAAACTCGAGAGGTCAGCGGGGGCATACATTTCCAAAATGTGTCAATTGTCCCACAATACCAACCAATCAATCAATCAAACTCGAGGGGTATACTTAGGTCTTAGGTGGTCGCATTTTTAAACTCGGTTTTGATATTTATAATAATATTATAGTATAATCTACAGCACAAAACTGGATAGTATGTATTTCATTATATGACGAACTGCTGAATTATAGTTACTATTGTTATTGTTACTGTTTGCAAGAAAATTTCAACTCAATTAGGCGCTTGCGTGTGACGTCAGTGTGACCTTGGATCGGGAGTTTCAACAGTCGTCCGCCAGTCGTCGATGGTGGCCTGGTGGAACTCCGCAATGTATAAGCATATAGGAGAAAATATTTAAAAATATATAAAGAAAAGATTCTAAATTCTGAGGTGAGCAAAAGTTTGTAAATTATATTTTAAACATTTTGTTCACCTCACATTTGTTATTTTCATTTTAAATAATTTATAATGTATTTTTTTAATCTTTTGCCTGCATGCAGAGTTCTGTACCACTCCACCGGCATGGCAAGCTGCGCGCGCATGTTTTCACTCAGCCCCTGTAAAGTAGACTGATTGCGTTGCTCATGCAACCGCCTTATATAAATAAATGGAGCTCAAGTTTTCTTGAAAAGAAAATAAATATTGTATCGTGTAATACCGGCTTGAGTTTTGTTGAACAATTTTAATGTCAGTGTTCCAAGATTTGCATGAGACACGTGCGATGACAGTAAAGATACTACAGGTGGCTGCTATTTTGCTTTGCACATTTGCTGGTGAATGACGCATGTATGCGACCCTGGCTTTATTTACTAACATGGGGTGGGGGTCAAGTAGCGCTGTCATGTTTTCGTATTCATATTACCGGTATACTCTTTTTATGCAGATTTCTCTCTGATTGATCTTGCGCGTTTCCTTCTCGGGTGTCACTGTCTCGGTGTATCGTCTAAAAACTCCAATACAGTATATGGTGTTGAACTGTCTGCCTATAAGCACTATAATCACTATATCATCATACATCATATACTATTTTTACTGTATACATATAGTGCATGGTATTTTAGGATTGCTAGATTCCTATTTGGTCTCTACACTGCACGTTATACTGGTATGATGCATACCCTAATATATTATATTATTTACAAATAATTAGATTACTGTATATTTAATATATTTAATTAATTATATATAATTATTTTTATTGCTGTTTTTTTAACTTTTACTAAACTTAGTTAATTTGAATTTAAGTTTACACGTAGTTTATTAATTAAGCTGAATATGACAATATTAATAATTCATTCATAATTCATAATCTTTATTGCTTTTCGATTGATTATACAATATAAGCAAGTCAATAATATTAAACTCAAAACATAACGTCGATCGTCCATAATTATACATAAATAACAACTTGTATCACTATGCACAACAAAGTATAAAATACATATCACAGATCACAAAATAGTTTGTAAATCCTGCCACTACAGATCAAATAAGATACCATATATCGTGAATTTCATGCTATTTATGTAAATAATTAAAATTTGAATGCTTATTGTACAGATGCAAGAACCAATCATGACAAAGCAAATTCGTAGCATAAATATATTCAAAACAACAAGTTGTGAATACATGAGATGTATGAATTTATAAGTCATTCCATTAACCAAAAATTACATAACTTTATGAACAATACATGAAAAGGATCAAATTCGATACAAATATAATATATAATATAAATTATATTATCACCCTAAAATTAACATAGTATACAAACTCAAGCCAATTTAATAAAATACGAATTATCCATATACATATATCCCTAATTCAAAATTATATAAAATTTTTAAACTGAAAGGAAGTCAAGAATCGTTACAAAATCATTACAAAGCAGTATACCATAGCACTAATTTACGTGATAAATCTTTCATTTCGATAATCTTTAACATTATAGTAGCATTTCTCAACAAGAAATTTGTTCAATAATTGTGTAAAATTACTCTGTTCAGTTTTTTTCTTCAACGATCCTATATGCTTGCTGCAATAATTGAGTTGTTGAATTTCACGTAAGAGCTGCATGGATATATGATATATTAAAGTACAATTTATAAGTCCTGTAAAAAAAAAAAAATCACAAATGCTTGCAGTAGTAGCAACGCTTTGCTGCATAAACTGCATACTTCAGCTTGTTATGCTATCTTTGTAAAGATCAAAAGTAAGCCGACTACCAGTTTAGTTTGTAGAATGAATTCGGTGTAAATTTACAATTCTAATTGCATAGAAGTCATGTTTAGGCTTTACTTGCTGGAAAAGGAAATTGTGTACGTAGTGATGCGGCTCATGCCTGTATAATTTTTCACTTAAAAAAAAGAGGAACGATTTGAAAAGTTTTGAAAAAATCGAATGAACATTACTAATTTAGTAATTTTGATCACTATAGAGGCCTCAAGTTCGTGCACCTCATGCGCGATGCTCATTTATATCGCTACTGAAGGTCCAGCTTGTATGTACTAATACTTGTAATGTACTTGAAAATTATTTTTTAACTTTTCTCTGTTATAAATCGAAGTCATATCTAAAATCCCACATGATGCCTTAGCCACCATCTTTGTGTAAAGTTCGGCTCATGGTGCCTTCACTAATTTACATATTGTGACTGAAGACTGAAGTCACCAAGTTGAGTGGAAGTCACTGAACGAAGACAAATGAAAGCAAACTTACGGCACAGCAGTATTATAGCCAGAAATATTTGCAACTTGAAAACATAAGAAAATATTTTTAATTTAATAGTTTTATATAGGACGGTGTGAATATAGTAAGTGTAGTATCATATACAGTAGTAGCTTCACTACTATATCACACTTAATATAGGTGAGAACACTAGGAAAACGTCGAAAAATCAGTAAATCGAAGCCTCTATAATAACATATTTGCATATTTGACATATTGTATCGATGTAATGTATCATTTGGACATGTTTGGGGAGAAATGCAGGATACTCCCCTTATTTCAGTTTAGTTACAAATTGCAATTATTTAAGGACGATCGGGAAGTGTACTAATTTTCAAAAACCATGCACTTAAATTTATTAAGTTTATTGAACTAATCACAACGTTGTAAAAAAACTTGTTTTACGTTCATACGATGATTTGTTGATTTTTAGTTTTTAGGAATAATTTAAATGTCAAAAAGAAGTCTGGTTTTAAAACGCCCGATAAGAAACTGCTACATAGGCAACCTGCCTTATGTGTGATATAATGTCATTTTCCTGTAGTACGTAAATTACCTTTGTTCCATACAGCCTCAGCCTAACCGCGTGTGTTTGTTGATACAGGAAAGTGACATCTTATCGCAAACTGGTCCTATCGGGCGTTTAAAAAACAGATTTCCCGCTTCGATTTTCAATAAATTGCCAAGAATTAACAAATCATCGTAGAAACGTAAAATAATCAGTTTTATCACCAGTTCAATGAGATCCATCTGCTTCATTTTTTTTTTTTTTTTTTTTTTTTCTTTTGTTCTAGTCCACTTCCCATGTTGCAGATTTTTTTTAACCCTCTCACCCTTAAAACCGTGCTGCAAAATGCTGTGACATTATCATGCAAATGTATAACATGCAAGCGTATATACTGCATGCATTTAATACTAAAATTTAAAAATGAAACAGATTTTAAGGATGAATATCAGTAATTTTATTTTAGAACTCGGAACTGGTTGATCTCCAATTTGAACACAGAACCTTATGGACGGAAACCGGAAATGGAGCTGTTGTGAGAAAATTGTTTCCTTTTGAAAGCAAGAACTTTGAGAACACTTTACAATTTGTTTCGTTCGAATCCTTTTTATACCATAAAAATACTATTAGGCGCTTGCATGTGACATAAAATCGGGAGTTCCACAACGGTCGCTGCCAAGCGTCCGTTGCTGGTGGAGTTCCGCTATATATATAAGCATAGGACAGAATATTAAAAAAGAAAGTATTTAAAAATATATTATAAAGAAAAAAATCAAAATTCTAAGGTGAGCAAAAGTTTGTAAATTTAATTTTAAACATTTTGTTCCCCTCACATTTTTCATTTTCATTTTAAATAATTTATATTAAGTTCTTTTAATCTTTGGCCTGCATGTAGAATTCTCTACCTTTCCACCGGCATGGCGGCCTGCGCGCGCATGTTTTCTCTCATCTCCATCTCCTGTAAAGTTGCGTTGCTCATGCCATGGCGTCATAAAGTTAGTGCGAACCTAGTAGTAACTGCTGGAACTACGTGCGTCTGGCGAGGATTGCTGATGTATATGATTAACATTGTAACATCATGTAAATGCTCCGTCAGCAGCACAGCATAATTTTACAGAAATGACAACACCATTATAATTACTTGTCAAATACTTTCGGACAAATATAAAAAAATATTTCAACTTCGTAAGTGATTTCTTTCCTAAAAATTTGACAATTTTTGTGATTCTCTCCATGCTATAGGTATTGCCGTATCCTCGATGCAAAGAGCAAAATTTTCAGACGTCAGCGCCATCTCTTGGTCCTTTATGCGTCCTCTATACAGTATAACTCCTTATAATAGTATTCTGTATACACTCCTCGCCTCTGAAAAGTTTTTTTCTGCAGCCTTGATAATCACCATGCTCCGTAAGTATAACATGTACGGCATGGTAAGTATTTAACAAGACTGCGGAAGGGAATTTTTAAAAGTGAGGAAGTGTACCTGAGATTTGAGATTAATGGAGAATCGACCTCAAAATTTTTTACTGCAGAAATGGATAGCGGGTAGAGGCCGTAGAGGGTGAAAATTTATGCAATGCTACTCTTTTTTTTTTAGATTTTTTAGAGTCCTGGAACTATTTTTAAAAAAATTATTGAAAGTACAGAGATAATGACGCCTCCGTTAATTAAAGGATAGGACCTAAAAGGGCCGTGGGTTCAAACCCGACCTCGCCAAAACTTTTATAGCAATACTTTCCGGGCTCTAAAAAATCTGAAAATAAAAGTCAGAGTGGCATATCTTTTTACCTTCTTTCCATTCATTTCTGATGCAGTAAAATTTTTTGAGGTCGATACTCTATTGTTAAAAGAGGCCTTTTCACTCAGGTGTCCTGGAAGGTATACAGTTTTCATTTTTTCCCCCCTTGTTTAACCGAAATTATTATTAATTTTTTGTACTTGCATTGCGGATTGTAACGCAAGCTTTCAGGAAATTGAATTGGTAATTCAAAGAAAACAAAATGAATGAAAATCGCTTATCTTCCCGGAGACTGACTCCCCAAAAGAGAGAATAAAAAAAGTCCATTTTAGATAGTTAAATTATTTTGGTGCTTCCTCCGCAAGTAGCTGGAAGTGTGAAGTTTGTGGTAATTCTGTGTCTAATTGTTTTGAAACTTTTAAGCCGGTATTACACGATACAATTTTTCTAACTATTGAATACAATTTTTCCTTACAAGAAAATTTCATTTCCATACAAACAAATGGAGTTCAAATTTTCTTGTAAGGAAAAATTGTATTCAATAGTTAGAAAAATTGTATCGTGTAATACCGGCTTTAGAGATATTTGACAATTTGCAGTAGTATTACCAGTACTGATTTACGAAATTCCATCTCTGAAATACGAATAGGCAGGCTAGAAAACTTAAAATTTTTTCTACATCCGAAAAAAGTATCTTTTAAATTTGACTGTATTTCTGCATGACATGCTTTCGTTACAAGTTTCATAGTTACTAGTTTGATATGCAGCGCAAAGGCGTGCGCCAACACACCATGGTAAGCAAGCACAACAGTTCGCAGTCGTACTGCACTGCTTGCTTGACTCCCCTCGCCTTGGCGTCCCGCTACGCCTCGCCATCCAGGATCGATTTACTAACAGCTGAATAGGAAGTTGCATAGCACATGATGCAATGTCTATCCAGTTCAAGCACTCCTACTACCACGTGACTTGTGACGTAATGCAAACTGCATACAAAGTTAATGTGACGCTTACACGGAGCGTCAAATCTCTCTTTCAGTTAAGGATTTCATTCGAGCAGCTGCATACAACGCGTGAGCCAATCAGAGAGCTCTTCTAATGCAGCTCCTTCTGTTATACACGTGGTCGCAAATTCATCTCGAAAAGCTTACTAACTGACTATATGAACTTACGATGCTGTTCGTAAAACTGTTTTCATTTATTCTTTCCTAATATTCCTTTTTTTTTTTTTTTTTTTTTCTTTTCTTTAAACCACGAACCGACGAACCTCCTCAGTTGCACAAGAGAAAAAATAATAAATAAAACTGGGATGGATTATTATGTAATATATATATCATTATAAATAATGTATTGTATAATTATGTACACCTCTGGACAGCACAAACTTTACTCCTGCTTCATTTGCTAGAGCTGCATGCAGCTTCAATAGACAGAGAGAAGCAGTTTTGCAATTTTGGGAGATGTAAAAAGAGCACCTAGTCTAACAATATAAAAAAAGTTTTGGTTCACCACGTCTTCATAGACTGCGTGGAAATGCCAGCAAACAAAGCAGAAGTAAAGTTTGTGGTGTCCGGTGGTGTACATACATACATCATGGTCTCTGATCGCAACTATCCCACCTTCTTCTTCCGATCTTAGAAAGAAACTATACTTTTAATTGTCGTGCTTCTCACCTCTCCCTATTACCTTTGCCTGCTGGTTGGTTCAGTATTATAGGTTATATAGTATATAGTTTGGTTGTTCTTGTTTGATCCTTAAGATCCTTTTCGGTTGTCATACTGTAGAAGTGTAGTATAAACTGAATAAAGAAACTATTTTAAACTACAATGTTTATATTTTATTTACCGTTTTCCACGCATGTAGTTTTAAGTGGAGTGATCAAAACTTTAAAATCGTTATGATGCATGAAAAAGAGCTCGAAACTTCATGAAAATAATTTATTAATTATAGGAGGCATATTCCTAGCAATGGGTCAAGAGAAAAAAAAATGTAAAAAGTTCGCCGCTCACGGGTTTCGAACCTGGATCTTGTTGATCAGTAGATTTATTCATGTCTAATGCGTCAGTATTCCATATTAAAACGATCTATATAATTTATAAGTTCAGTCTGAAAACAATTTTTATTGTAATACTAAAATTGGTGCTGTAAATTCAATTTAACATGATACATTGTAGGCGGGAACAATTCAAAAACTTAGAAGTGTCGATTCTCGCATTTGTCAGACTTGTTTAAAATTCGAAATGGCCGGTGAGGTATCCTTTTTAATATATAAAAACATTCCTTAGGAACCCTAGTTACTAAATAGAGGTTTTTGAGAACAACATGTCTGCTTCTTTTTCAAGCAAAATACGATTTTGTGAAAAATGGTCTGATTTTGCACTTTTTTAACATGCATCAGATGGGATTTTAAATTTGAATTATCTCGAAAGTTATGCCGGTGAGGTGGTGAAAAAAAAATTGTATGATGTAGAGAGAAATCTCAAAAAACGTTTTTCATCTTGTAAAAAGTTCAACATGTCTGCACACTCGAAAATGATCAACTCTATTTTAATAGTGAGGGAAAAATAATAAAATTTAAATTATATCTTATATAAATAATGGGTACTGTATACCAGCCATGCCTTATTGCTTCAAAAACATATATGTATATATAAAAAAAAATTTATTTCAATGATTTGTTTACCGTCTTTTTTATTATACTGTGTAAATAAATAATAAACTTGTAACGTAGTTTATACTAGAAGATTTACTTGTTATGAATGCGAATCTGAATGAGTGTTTTTATTCTATAATATATACTTTGCAATGCAGAAATTTTGAAGTGTACTAACAGTGTCACTTAGCATAAGTTTAAAGTAGAGTGTGCGATTGATTTTTTTCCCGATTATTCTTATTATTTTATTTTAACCAATTAAAAAATACCTACTTAAGGGCATTGGGTGTAGCATCGGTAGTTGGCAACACTGACGTATCTTCACCATGTTAATTTTTGACCATTGCTCCTCGGAGTAATTTTTATGCTAGAGCTAAGCTGATTGCTGTAGTATCAAGATAATTAGTAGCCCAAGTGCACAATTTGGCTAAATAAAGCCTGATTTAAAGAAATGTATTTTTTAGTAATTTTTTTAATTTATAACATGCCTTTTTCTAAAATATAAAAAAAAAATACTTTTCTTTAAATTAGGCTTTATTTAGCCAAATTTTGCACTTGGGCTACTAATTATCTTGATACTACAGCAATCAGCTTTGCTCTAGCATAAAAATTACTCCGAGGAGCAATGATAAAAAATTAACATGGTGAAGATACGTCAGTGTTGCCAACTATCGGTGCTACACCGAATGCCCTTAATCTATGATAATTTCTTTACTGGATTTTCAAATAAAAAAATTACTGAGCCGTTTTTTCGGGAAAAAATCTTAAAAATCCTTTTGGAAACTAACCCACGAAAATTTCTAAAAAAATTTCGAAAGAACGGCTCCGAGACGTAAAAAAAAATATTTTATTTGAAAATCCATTAAAAAATTCGTCATAAATTAGTATCATTTATAGGTATTAAATTATTAAAATAATTATTCTTAAAATAATTAACCAAAAATTAAATTCGTACCATAATTCAGACGAAGTTGGAATAAAAAGCTGTTTTTTGTATCGTAAAGGGACATGGGACAATGCAAATATGAATGCTTACAAAGTTTCTGTAAGATATGTTAATGCAAGAAATGAGTAAATTTCCATTTTCGGAACATCCTTCAAATTTATAAAAATTAATTAAATATAGAGAGCCGCAGGTCAATTGCACAGGCAACATCGCATTGACGGTGAGTACGGCTGGGCGGGAGGAAGGGGGAGTGAGTTACATGGTGTGTTGCCAGGTGATGAACGTGACGTCACGTTCCTCCGGTCGCGCTATTCATAGGGCGCTTATAAACCCCGGGGCACTCCCCACCGTGCGGCATGTATTCATACTCAGTTGATGGGTAACGTTTGATTAAAAAATATTTAAATATTTAAAATATTTATTTTTTGGGTCCCCTGTCCCTATAAGGCTGCATGTTAAAGGCCTCCGAAACACCAACTTTCGGAATTTTTTGTGATGAAGCTATTTGAGAAGGTTTTTTTTTCTCAATACAGGGCAAGTTAAATTATTTTTAGAAAATAAAATATAAAAAAAAATGCAATCATCGCGCACTCTACTTTAAACAGGCTGGTTTTAAATTTTCCTCTTGTTCTTAGTTTTGTCTAGGGTAGACGGAAGTTTGGCCATCAAAATATGAGGTTTGTTCGTTAATAGGGTTAATACACAATCAGAAGTAATCGATTATTATTGATGAACCTTATATTCCATATACAAAAGGTTCATCAATAATAATTATCGATTGTTTCTGATTGTGTATTTACATATAGACCTATCGTTTATAAATCTCAGGGGCATATGTAATATGAATTTCAGCATAATGATATTATATAAAATTTCGGTTTTATCGGCAACGTCGATATAATCATACTGTACTGTAATCAAGTATAGTATTTAACCCTGCTCTAAACTTGGCTTTTGTCAAACAACTAAATTCTTCATTTCTGCTGTCTTAAGATGTCTTGAATTAAGATTTTTGTTATGCCAAATGATATATTTAGCTTTGTTTTGTTGATCCAATTTTTTGATTGATTGATTGTTTGGTTGGTATTTTGGGGCAATTGACACATTTTGGTCATGTGTGCCCCCAATCAATCAAGTTTTTTATTCGATTAGAATAATGTGCAAGTGTACACTCCGTCTGTCTAACATGGCATGTATGGATCTATAATTTTATATCAAAAGTTACAATTAAGGGCAATCTTTTTCCTTGACACTTTCACTGCATTGCTTACTTACACGAGTCATAATATCCACCCTCTCTCAAGCCCACCTGTAAGTGAGCTTTGAACTGTGAAATACAATTATTATAAAATTCAAAAATTTATTCATCTTCTAAAAGACATGTCAATAAAAATACAGAGATATATACATTAATATTCATTTAAAGAAATCGTTCACTTTATGTATGTTCATTGCCAGTAAATACACTTTTATCTTCTTTTTAAATTGCACAATATCATGTTCATTTTTTAAATATCAGGGGAGATCATTAAATACTTTTTGGAAATTGTAACATGGTCCATCTTCATCAGCCGAGGTTCTATGTACAACTGGGGAATATAAATCTTTGTATCTTGTATTATGATGATGATGTACATTATTATTGCCGAAATAATGGGGGTATTTGTTAACAAAAATCAATGCATGATAAATATATAATACTGGTAAAGGCAAATTGATGTTACATTTTTAGGGATAAAAGGTAGTGTAAATCTCATACCTGAATAGCTGAAAATTACCCTTGCCCGATGTGATGAAGGCCTCTTGGGCCTTTATCACATCTTGCCATTTTGGAGATGTTAAGAAGAGATCCATGTTCCTCCATCCTGAAAATGTTGATTCATTAAAGAAGGGGAACGGCTTTAACTTTCGTATTTTTTTAATTTTGTTGATGCAGCAAAACATGTCTGCACCAAAAGAAACACCATTTTCCTCCTCCTTCTCTGACTTCGATTCTTTCCCTTAGCCAAGAAGGATGAGATGAAAAAACGTGCGATCTGGACAGAACCGGCAACACTGTAAGCTTTCCGGTTTCTTCTGATTAAAAAGTCCCCCTTCCGAATTTTGCTTTCCGGTTTCTTCTGATTAAAAAGTCAATTATGTCCCCCTCCCGATTTTCGCTTTCCGGTTTCTTCTGATTAAAAGCCCCCCTTACGTTTCGCTTTCCGGTTTCTTCTGATTAAAATCTTCTATCTAGGGGTCATATAAACTTGGCAACGTTTTCACGTTTTTTCACTCTCATTATTCTGGGCTGTAAGTCAGATTATCTGACTTCTGGCTGTTGAAATTTAAGAGGTTAAGACGTTCAAAAAATTTGCGTCAATGACGTAATTTCGCGCTTAAGGGAAGTAGCCAATCGCAGCGCGTCTCTCTAGAAACCCCTCGCGCAATTGGCTGCTTCCCTTTGGCGCGAAATTACGTCATTGACGCAACTTTTTTGAACGTCTTAACTTTCAACAGCCGGAAGTCAGGGAAGGGAGGGGAAGATGGTGTTTCTCATGGTGCAGAAATATGTTTCACTGCATCCAAAAAATTAAAAAATATAAAAGCTGAAGCCGTTCCCCTCCTTGAAGTCATAATATGTCGGATTCATAAGTCATAAGTTTGGTTATTACAACGTTGGAGTGTTGTAGCTTTGGGTTCAATAAACGCAGAGTGGAACACAGAGAATTTATATAATTTACATTCCAATGCTTTAATATTAATTTCATATTTTTAAAGCAAGAATTGAAATATCTATGATTTTTTCAGTTGAACCACCTTGAAGTTTTTTCACAAAGGTTCTCATGAGTGTCACTCATGACTTTCCCAATTTGCGCGCACTTAAAAATTCACAAACTTCAAATTAATAAGACAAAATAAGGCACTGACTTATTTAGAGTAAACAGACCTAAATACAAACAATGTAATAAAATTAGGTAAATTGTCCATCTTTAAATGAAAAGTAAGAAATAAATCTCCGCCCTGGAAAAGTATTATTCTGGACAAGCAAATACTCCGTTCAATGTAGTAAAATATTTGTTAGTGGCGCAGTTTGTGCAAGTTAGAATACCAGTCGTGTCTGCGAGTAGTACGTACTGTATGTACTGTGTATACGAGTAAACCTGCTCGAGGCTGACAATCTAGCAGACGCTCAACAGCCTGCACTGCGTGCCAGCAGCTAGCAAGCTGGTACTGGTGGCGGGCGTACCGTGAGTACCGGTCCTGCAGGCTGCTACTGCCCGGGCTGCTGCTGTCTGCTTGCCCGCGCCTTTGCAGGTGGCACTTGGCCTGACGAACTGGCTCGGCAACCGCCTCAATACGATTGCCTCGCCTGTAGACTCCGCGTACTAGCAATGAAAATGTCGGCAATGTCGCACTCCACGCACTGCTGGATTCATTTCCCATAGTAGAAGCATCTGCGGTGCTCATCCTAAGGCTACGTTACTATATGATTTTTACCTTCCGGGACCGTGAGGGAGGGGGGAGAAATTTTCTTGATATTGCAGTGTACTGTGTGATGCCTGCTTTAAATTGAACCAATTCATCTTCATTAAATCTGAGTTCGAAAAGCATTAAAAAAAAAGTTATGTTATAATATAATACCTGTAGCATGACAGTATAATTATATTCTCTTTCATATATACATCACTCTCTTTGATCATCAAAATGACACTAACGATGTCATGAAAAAAATTGGATTTTTTTATTAAGGCAGTCCTGAAAAATTTGAAGGACAGCAACAAAACGAACAAGAAAGAGGGAAAAGGTTGTTGACAGTATGCAGTAACATATTACGGTAATCATCCATACAACGTAAAGCACGTGCGTAAATATGCTAAATAAAATATAAACAATTATGTATCAATATAATAGATCGTCAGCTGAGACTTAAACTTGTATTATAATCGGTTATCAGTCTCTATTCAACGATAAGGTCAAATTCCAAAGTCATAATTACTCACAATTGTCAGTATAATAATATATAATGTATTATAAATATTATAAAATATAAACACATTGTAAAAATATTAATAAATTTTAAACCAGCATATAGCATCAGCAGATAAACCTAACCTTATCGGCAAGTATAGAGCGTTACAAATTAACATTTTATCAACAGCTCTCCATATCATCATAGAAATATAATAGAAATTAACATTATTTGCTGCGAGGTTTTGGCATTCTTACACCTAACGCCAACGCATATGAAGTGCATGCACCATTGTATGTTGGTATGGGATTTAGTTGTAGAGGAAACATAATATTATATTAGAAATAACTACCTGCATATATAGTCATCAGTATGTACGTATTTAAATTTTGTTGTCTTGCGTTATGATAGTTTATATTCTGTTGCCATCAAAAGCTGAATTCGTGTAAAAGTCGAAAAAATTAAAGTGCGCTTTTACCCATATTAACCCATACGTTAAACTGCAGTTTAACTTAAAAAAAAAGTCTCTTCCCCTCCATATAGAACAAAATTCTAAGTCAAATTGAACATGTGGAACCTTACCTGATAAACCCCCTCAATTTACTTGAAGAAAGTTTGTGGATAGGTAGTATGAAAAAATGTTGTATTGATTTACGACTCTGGAATTTTTTTATTTATCTTGCTTATTATTATTATTATTATGAATTTTTAACTCCTCTCAGCATTAATAAATTATTATTAACTATGGGTTTGTTTGTTTTTTTACATTTTTTTATATTTTTTTAGGAGGGGGTGGGGAAGCAATTTATTTTTTTGGAAAAAAAAGCAAGTAAATGATTTTTTCGAAACCCAGAACTATTTTTAAATAATTATTGAAAGTGCAGTAACGCCTCCGATCCATTTTATTAAAGATTCAAGGGTGCCAATTTAACTTACAGAACTTTCAATAATTATTTAAAAAGAGTTCCGGGTCTCAAAAAAAGCTGAAAAAATTCAGAGTAGCATAATTTGGTGCACTCTGTTAATTTCTGCAATATAAAATTTCCATGTAGGTTGTCCATTGGTTACTCCAAAAATTATTTTAAAGTTGAGCGAGTGATTATATATGTGTAAGGTTACTTTCCTTACAATAATTATTTATTTGGTGTGGTGTAATGTAATTAACTGTAGAGGACACTTGTATGTGTTTTAAGATTTTATTGTATAAATAATAAATGTTTCACAATACACAATGAATAAAACAATATTGAATTGTTAGTGAATAAGTAAAATAATGAATATTGGCGACAATCACGGAGGCCGGCTGGTTCGTGCCGTGTCCTGTCCGCGAGTCCCGATGCCAGCTCACCTCCGCTCCGTACTTATTCTGCCAGCCATGCAGTTCTCACGATACAGAACTGTGCATGGCGCAACCATGTTGCTTAGCCCGGAGCAAAGGTGACTGTAGGACTAAGGGCAGTAATGCTGACCATTACATGCCCCCCGCCAGATTTGACTCGTACCGAGTCAAAAAATCATCAAGCATTACCTTTTATAATTTTTTATTTATTTTGGATTGAAGACAATTTTTTTAAATTGGTTAATAAAGGTAATACTCTGACAAATTTGATGATTTTTTTTTTATGTTAAAAAAAACTAAAATTTGATTATTTAGTAATTAAAACATAATTATCTTCAGTATTAGTAGAACAAAGGTAAATTTACTACTGGTAACAAATCAGTTGATATATTAAACATCAAAACAAATTATAAGTTTGTATTTTTTTTCGAAGTACAAAAATGAAAAATTGACACTTAATTGAGTTAATTACTTCATTGTCCTCATTTCACCTGACACTTGACCAGCTGTTTCACATGCATCTTGCCGTGGAAATGCGTAGAGGAGGGGGAGTGTGGATGGCACCTCGCCTGTCCTCAGTGGCTGGGCATGACACTGGGCGTGTGGTATGAGTGAGGGAGTAGAGGGGACGGCTTGCGACCTTGTAGCCGCTGCTTAGTGGCTGCAGTGGGTGGCTGGCGTACTTCTCCCAGTTTGGTACCTGTGGACAAGGAAGGCATTTGAGGAAGCTACTGGCCAATTTCCATTAGGGAAAAAAAATATTTGCACGCTCATCTGAATTGTATTCGGCTATTTGCCTGTTTTGTTGTTACTTGGGATTTTTTTATTATTTTTTATTGGACTTTACCCATTGTAAAGTTGGTTGATCTCTATTTATTTTAATACATGCTGTTTTGACATCATAATAACTGGAGCATAATTTGTATTTATTTTTTTTAGCGATTATGACCATGTTAAATGATGATTTTTATTTTTCCCGATTACAATTTTGAGCAGATTGAGTCCAGTGCTAACATGTATAGTATTTAAAATTGACCATTTTAAGTGACAGATTTTTTTTTAATTATTTTATATTGTAGTAACCTATAAAATTGTTACCAGTAAATTATTATTGAAAAAAAAACTAAATACCCCAATGTACTAAAAGAATGAGAAAAAATATGCAATTGAATGGAATAATTCATGCATTTTCTTGGTATTGGATGGCAAAGTATTGCTGCGATGACTAATTATTTAGGCTATTATACACTACTGAATGGCATCTTTTTGTTAATTATTTATATGTTATTGTGGATCTTCTTTTATGAATCAGCTGTTGGTGAGCTCGTGTGTTTTGCGGCTATCGCTGTTGATGCAATATGATTCTCCCTGGTCTTGTTACTTGTAGGCTAGCTGCCTGGGCTTGCTGAATCTATGTTTTGCGTAGCTATAATCTTGGATTTGATAATTTTATTTTTATATGAGCTAATGGCGTCCCATTATTATTGGTTTTCTTGGTTAATTGCTCATTTCAGCAAAGTTCACTGCGACATATTTTCTATCATGTAGTATGGTGATGACAGATCTGACATTTTTATGTTTACATTTATTTTGTAAACAGTTTGTCGTTGAACTCGTGTGGTTCTTTTAATACAAGTCGCAACTATTATAGATGAAAGTACTGGCATTAGAATAATCTTGAAGGTGTCTGGCGACACTCTCTCGGTGTATTTTACCCGTAAGGTAGATTGTGTGAGTTTTGTAGCATCAGTTGAGTGCCGCGGCCACGGCACGTAATTTTAATGCATTCACACGTTTCTGTACCTCATACAAAAATTAAGTTGAAGTTGAATCTCCAGCTATAATTCCACCAAGTCAATATCCCGGTTGTTCTTCATGACATATTTATACCTAATATTTCATTAAATAGTTTGTGGTTTTGGTTTAACCACGTGAACCTCGATATCATTTGGTTGATATTGCTTTGATATCGGTATTTTAGCACCTTTAATTAGGTACATTTTTGCCCTAGACCCTGGAGTTAAATACATATTTTTTTAATTGTTTTTATTTTATTTGTTTATTTATCCACATTAATTAATTTAATTCGAGATGCACAAAAAAATTTAGTACTTAAATACTGGCTTTGTATATTTATTTTTTATTTAATTTTATTTATTATTTTTTAGCTATTTTATTGTTTATTAATTTTTTTTACAAGAAATTTAGAAGAACACCTACAGCTTGCTTGCCATCCAAATTACCTCTCCCTAATTGAACTCGTCCTCTTGGAAGCTCCAGCTCGTGGTTCGCTGGACTCAGGTGCTGGCAGCGTGCTGCCTAGCTTGGGCCACCGCCCGCTCGCGCTCCTGCTGGCTATCAGCTGTGCTTGGTGCAGGGCTCTCATTACGACGGTTGAAACCTGAGCTTTCCTTGCTGCCCCACTGCCCCGAAGTGGTCTCGAAGGCGATTGTGGCCAAAAATTGCCTAGTTTTGGGATTTTCCTCCCCCATGCCGAGACGTGTTATTTCCACGATGCTAACTGCGGAGACAACGGCTTCTTGGAGCGGCATCTCTATACCCGAAAATTGAATATTTTCCGTCATCTTGGTATCAAAAATTTAAGTTAACACTAAATAAAAAAATTCACGTTAAATTTTTTTATAAATGGGAGGGAAAAAAATTGGAAATTGGCCTACCTCTCTCAATGTCCTCCTTGGAACGGGTGACCAAACGATCCCTGGGTGGCATAATCCTCTGGCGGTGGCAGAAGGGTCCTCTCGTCTTGGTCCTCGTTGGTCCTTGTTCGATCCTGGACGTGGCCTCTCGTTGTGGGCTGTCTTCTGTGGCGTTGCGTGTGTTGCGCGAGAAGCAACACACGTTTAGTATAGTCCGTTAATCACACACTACACCGCACTTTTAATCTTCAGGATAACCACTTCGGCGTGTGGCTCGTTCCTTTTCTGACACCAACTTGTAAGGTTACTTTCCTTACAATAATTATTTATTTGGTGTGGTGTAATGTAATTAACTGTAGACGACACTTGTATGTGTTTTAAGAATTTATTGTAAAATAAATAAATGTTTCACGATACACAATGAATACAACAATATTGAATTGTTAGTGAATAAGTAAAATAATGAATATTGAATAATGGCGACAATCACGGAGGCCGGTTGGTTCGTGCCGTGTCCTGTCCGCGAGTCCCGATGCCAGCTCACCTCCGCTCCGTGCTTATTCTGCCAGCCATGCAGTTCTCACGATACAGAACTGTGCATGGCGCAACCATGCTGCTTAGCCCGGAGCAAAGGTGACTGTAGGACTATGGGCAGTAATGCTGACCATTACATATGTGTATATATTTTATATTATTACTTATATATAATATATTTAGATTTTTAAGGTTTTTACTTTCTAAAAATAATAATTTAACCTGTCCTCTATTGAATATTGAGAAATAATAACCAAAAAATTCCATCTCATAGCTTAACCACAAAAAAAAAAAAAAAAATCCGAAGTTGGTCTTTTAAAGGCATTTATATGGTACCAATTAAAAAAATATCTACGCAATCTGTAATCTTAAATGCATTTTCAAATAAAATAATTTTTTAACGGAGCTGGTTTTATCTTGGGGGGGGGGGGGGGTCTTGAAATATTTTGGTGGTGGGTTCATTCCCATTAGGATTTTCATTTTTTTTTTTTTTTTTTTTTACAAAACGGTTCTGTATAATAATAATAGCAGGGGGGTAGGGGCATGTTGGGAGTGGAGAACATTTACAATCGGATGTTTCTCTCGATGGCTTGTCGAGTAGCATCGAGTGTGGAACCCCATTTGCAGCTTGTGTGTCAGCATGAGCTGTACAGACGTGGAGCGTTTTTGTTCAGTGCAGCTGAAAGGGCAGCGCAAATCCTTGGGTTAGAGCTGGACTTGGCACAGCCGGATGCGAGGCCAGGCGAGAATCTCGCGGGGTTGCCTTGTGCTGTGGCTAAGAAGAGGGTGTGTGAGGCGGAGTGTAGGATGCTGATGCAAGGGCACATGGAGAAGAACATGCACAGTGTGTTTTTCAAGAACATCGAGAGCTTGGGCCTGAGCAGGGAGCGGACCTTTGCCTTCCTTCAATCCTCCGGCTTGACATCTGAGGCTGAGAGCAATATCATCAAGATGCAAGATGGTGTGTTTGCGACCCTTGCGTACCAGCAGGTCGTGTTTGGGCGTCACTTGAATGCCAAGTGTCGGGCGTGTTTCCGATTCCCCGAGACCACCATGCATCTGCTCTCTGCCTGTTCATTCTACGCCAGGACTCTGTACATTGAGCGGCATAATTCTGCATTGAGAGTGCTTTATTTCTACCTAAGGCACCATTTTGGTATTGACGAAGCGCCTGTCATACCATTCGCTCCGGGGGACGTAGAGGCGGTGGTAGAGAACGACCAGGTGAAGATCTTCTGGAATTACTCGTTCCCTACCACTCGCCAGCTCCATGCTACCAAGCCAGACATTGTTCTGCTTGAGAAGCGCAAGAAGGTCATGACAGTGATTGAATTTCGTGCTCCTGCGGAGCACAACATCACTGACAAGTACACGGAAAAGCGCGACAAGTATCGAGACCTTGTCATGGACTTGCGGCAAAGCTATCTGGGACATTCGGTGTCTCTTGTTTTCCTGTTGGTTGGCGTGATGGGCGGGGTGCCTGACACACTACTCTCTGGGCTTCGGCAAGTACCAGGTTGCCGTGGATCCGCTGAGCGGCTGGCGGATGCCATGCAGAAGGCAGTGTTGCTGGGCTCTCTTCGTCTCCTTCGCGCGCATGGGGAGGTTGGGTGAGGTGCACCCATAAAAATAGAAAAGGCAGCCCTGGAGTTTACTGCACGAGAGTGCGGAGCGCCGGGGTCGAGTTTCTCTAGCTGTTAAAGTTGTTAGAGGAGGAATACTCTGTTTTACATGGAGCCTGTACTTTCAACTTTGGCCTGCGGGGAAAAAAAAAAAAAATAATAATAATAATAATAATTGAAAATCCATTAAAGATCACACAGGTATTTTTTAGTCGGTACCATAATAAGTTCACACAAAGTTTGAGTAAAAAGCTGTTTTCTGTACCATAGTACCTTAAGGATGCATGTTAAGATTGTTAAGGATTATTGTCACTAGTCTTAGGAGATAGTGAATCACTCCAATTTTTTCAGCATTGCATAGAGAAAAATATAAATAAAAATTCCCAAGCAATAAAAAAATACCTAAATTCAGTGCCATTATTTTATAAATTGAGATGTAAGAAACGCATGTTATCAAATACGAATTTCTATCTCCGAGATTGCACTGAATAATTGAACCAAATTTTAGGTTAAAAAATAATCATTATTTTAAATAGAATTATGATGAAATAAAAATTGCAGGACTCAGCAACGTTGTTTCTATTCTTTACTGATTGGGATGCAAAAAGAGTTTGGTGCCCATCAAAAGCTGCATGGTAGATTTTTAAAAAAATCACTGCGCAACATTGAGCATAATTTGAATAAATTGGTGTATCCATAGACTTTCTTCCTCCTGGAAGATAGGCAATTTCGCTACAGGAGAGGGGCTTGGTATTTTGACGAATGAGTTAAAACAGCATGATGCTTTTTACGTTTCATATTTAAATGTTTTTTAATATTTATAAGGTTGGAGAATGAATAAAATACATGGCAAAATGTTTCAAATTAATAACTTAATTAAATTAACATTTTTTGTTGTACTATTAATGGTTTTTCGAATATTGCTTTTTAAAATCACTCATATGAAATGATGATGGTGAACTTCCGGTGACAATAATCCTTAAATGCCTCCGAAACACCAACTTTGAGAATTTTTTTGTGATGATTGAGATGGGATTCTTTTGGTTTTAGGGTAGATTGGGGAAGGCATGCATGCAAAGTGGTAAATTGGACTGACATTGTCATGTATACTGCAATTTACATTTGCATAGTACCATACACAGAAAGATCAATCTGCATGTAATTGATATGCCACATACTGTAATAATATTTATATGTCCTTGATTATTTAATTTTTCATTTTTACCGTCTCAGAATCTATTTAAATCATGTAATACGTATTGAAAAACTTTTGTTTGGGTGTTAGAGGCATGGGTGTTAGAGGCATGCAGAAAGAAAATAAGGAAAAATTGTATACATGTATAGGTAGGTACCCTTATTTGCAATAAATAAAAACCTATAAATTTTCCACTGTACTACTGTTACTTAAAAAAAGATTATATGATTATTTTAGCTTCAATTGCATACATTTTATGCAATTTAATCAATTTATGCTAACTTTTGTTTTTGTTTCTTTTTGCTTACAGAATCATCTGCTGCTCCTCTACTGGGAGTGTCTGCCCCCACTCAGTTTGGAGTGCGATGTGGTGATGCACATGCGAGAGCCGCTGCCCCTGAACCTGTCATGGCAGCGACGACTGCGACATTAGGAGCCAGTTCCACTGCATCCAGTGCATTGCCGAGCCTAACAGAACTTGCTGCACGCTGTGTGGCATCACACATACCTTTCGAACTGGTGGAGAGAGTGTATCCACCAGTGCCAGAGCAGTTGCAGCTGCGAATTGCCTTCTGGAGCTTTCCCGACAATGAGGAGGATATCAGACTGTACTCTTGCCTAGCAAATGGCAGTGCAGATGAATTTCAACGTGGAGACTACTTCTTCAAGAGTAGAAACGTCAAAGATGCACTTCAAATTGGTATACCTCTTAGCAATAAATTTTGATTTGTCTTTAATTATTTATAAATCCAAACTATATGATCTAATTTTTAACTGCATATTTTAATATAATTTTCTAATGATTTTTTTTTTTTTTTTTTTTTTTTTTTTTTTTTTTTTTAAATAATCATATCAAAAAATCCCAAAATTAATCTATTACTTCACTATATTTTTCTCCTCCATTTAAGTGTCATAACAGATAATAACATTTGTTGGGGTGTATAGAACAAGTCAAAAGAAGAAAGGCAGAGTCAATGTCAGTTTTTTTTTCCATATGTATTTGCACTGTAAAAACACTCTTCTTGTAGCAGCTTCTTCACACAAAACTTCAAATGGATTTTTTGTTCTCAGGATTCCACCTTAGTGCTACAGTGTCACAGGTACCCAATCCTAATGTTGGTCAGGGTCCTAGACCAGAGTTCAATGTTGCTGTGACATTTGATCGTCGTCGCATCACGTCATGCAATTGCACATGCAACTCTACTGCCTACTGGTGCTCCCATGTAGTGGCTGTTTGCCTTCACCGCATCTTCTTGGTAATTATGTCACCATACTTATAATTACTGAATAATGATAAATTTTTATTTATGTTTAATGGGGTATTAATTTTATATTATTAAAATGAAAAGATAGGAATAACCAACAAGGCCGTACCGATCAAAAAAGTCACGGTAGGGAAAAATCTTGTGGTCACAGTTTCACTTGAAATTATTTTAAAAATTAAAAAATAAATCAATTAAATCCACTTGACCCCATTTGTACCCTTTCGGGTGTGGCCAGATATCTAAACCTTTCCAGTAAGAGGTATCTTGCGATCAAGCTGGGGCTTACCAGACACCCAGAACCCTTTCCTGCACTCTTTTGGGCTCCTACTACCAGATCTGTGCAGCCTGCAGTGGCAGTGCAAGACTGCAGGGCAGTGGAGTATATACAGCCGTAAGCTGCCTTTCTCCTACCAACTCCATCATTTAGTAATCAGTCACACCCATCCCAAGTCACGAAATTTATTTACACTTTATAATGTAATGCAGGCCTTTTCTGGTTATCCCTCCCTATTCTTTACTTTTAATGAAATGAATTACAAGTTCCTAAATGGTTTATTTTCATTAACTTGGAAGTAATAGTATTTAAGATTAAAAATGATAATAATATTAATAAATAAACTAAGATTCTCTTTTAATAATTTTATGTTATTGATCAACATATTATATGTCTTGTTAGCCAAACCAAGTGTGTCTACGAGCACCAGTGAGTGAATCATTGTCTCGATTACATCGTGAGCAGCTGCAGAAATTTGCCCAGTATCTGATCAGTGAGCTGCCCCAACAAATTCTCCCCACTGCACAGCGCCTTCTCGACATGCTGCTTTCCCCGCACCCTTCAGCCATCAACATGGTGAGTGCTGTTACACTAAACTTGCTTAAACCGCTAAAGACAAATTACATTTGTTAAAATGAAGAAGCGGCATACCTTCGTTAGGGTTGGAAACTATCTTAACATCGGTATTTTTGTAGGCAAATTCTTGTACACTTGTCGCCTTGGAAAATTTCCCACTTGCAGCCTTGTTAATCACCATGCCCCTGTATTATTCTTACGCCGTATGGTGATTAACAAGACTGCAAAGGGAAATTTTCCAAGGCGACAACTGTACATACATAATTTTTGAATTAACAGAACTTATAATATGTTTCTTTGAATAAGCATATGTTAAAAGGTACCTCTAAGTAATTTAATACTGTGGACCTCTCTTTGGTTTCTCTTTGGTTTTCTTATTGGATGCATTATAATGTAATTGCATGCCAGCAAGGTGTTATAAAGTATGATCTGTACCATTGCTATGTTTGTAAAGCATTGTCATACCATCTATGGCAAGGTAAACAGGATATTGTTGGTATTGCTGTACTAGTTTTCTTCTTACATCCCCAATATTGGATTGTGTCCAGAGGTGTACTCCCCTCCCCTTGAGTGCCGAAATTAAATTTTTTATTAAAAAACATATATATTGGCAGGTACGTGGGGCTCCAGATCCGACAGCAGGAGCATCAGCTAATGACCAGACATCTTGGTACCTCGACGAGAAGACACTGCATGACAACATCAAGAAAATTCTCATCAAGTTCTGTGTTCCTGCACCTATTGTGTTTAGGTAATCAATCTAGGATATAAGCCTATTGTCTTAAAAAAAATTGTTAGCAGAAGCTGACTATAAAGCTATTGCAAACAATGCTGATGAATTTCTGCATTCATTCATGATTTTCAATAATGTTTCTTATCAAAACTAGTAGCTATTACCAAGCACCCTTAATGATTTTCTTCAATGTTTTTCAGTAAATGAATTCACTCTAGTGTCAAATATTGCATATTAATAATAGGAAAATTGTCATAGTGAATTTAATATTTATGTAACCATACATTGAATAACTTATACAAAATCCTCTTTTTAAAGTGAAAATTTAATGAGATATCTGAGTTTCTATTGTTCATTTATATTATTAATCATTGGTTTCCTGAGAATCGTTCACAATGTCTATTCTCTGTTACTAATGCACAATTCTGTTTTCAGTGATGTCAACTATTTGAGCACAACGGCCCCTCCTGCTGCTGCTGAGTGGAGCAGCTTGCTACGTCCGCTGAGAGGTCGCGAGCCAGAGGGCATGTGGAACCTATTATCCATTGTCCGTGAGATGTTCAAGCGAAATGATCGCAATGCTGTGCCTCTGCTTGAAATTGTCACAGAGGAGTGTATGGCATGTGAGCAGGTGAGTAATACCCTTGCACATAGTTCATCAAGATTCAAGATAGGTTTTATTTCATGTCATTACATGATACATAAAGTACATGAACATAACACAATTTGAGGTTAGCCAACAGGCTTTTACCGTTATCTACCAACTCACATAGTTCATCAAAGTATACTTAAAGTGAAGGCTGAATAAATTCCGTAGTAAATTTTATTGCAAGTGTATTGAAAATTGTACCTTAGGGTCAGGATTATACCTAGTTCAGGAGCATGTAAATAGCTGCCTCCAAAGAGTGTGGCCAAATTGTCAGTATCAAATTTTTAAACATATTTCCTCGACTCAAGGGGGAAGGGGAATGTGAAAAAAGTCAAATTATCAAAATTTGTATCAACTATTTATTTATGCAATAAAAAAATTATGTAGTTTTTCAAGTTGTACACAACAATAAGTACATGTTCAATCCAAACAATTCAATGTAAGGATGCCCAAAAATGACTAACAGGATTTGACAAGAAACCTGTTAAACATTTTACACCTGGAGATTCCTATGCAAAAATTACCTAACGTCAAATCCTGTTAGTTATTTTTCGCCCTGTCGAGTTAAAGATTCTCCTTGGAAAAGACGTGTAGTCAATTCTAGTTTGAATGTACTAATTAATAATCCCAAAGCAAAAAGGTATAACATAATACTGTAATTTTTATTTAAGCAACACAGGATTCAAAATAATTTTAATTTAACTTTGTTTTTCCTGGATTTTTTTCTTTTTTTAATTTTCATTTGTTTATTTACATTTATTTATTTATTTATTTATTTATTTATTTATTTATTTATTTATTTATTTATTTATTTATTTTTATAATTTAAAGGAGGCACTTTTGAAACTGCAGCACTACATTTATTGCTTATTTCATGAACATTTCCTTTGAATGCAATAATAATAATAGGCCGCCCCCGTTCAGGAAGAGACCGCGAAACACTCAAGTTAGGGTTTCGGAAGGTTCGGGGTTTCAAAGTGTATGTAATTAGTAAGTAAAATTACCCAAAAAGGGTTTGATTAAAAAAGAAAATAAATAATAATAATAATTGTATTTATTGTAAGGGTGGATCCAATCTTCCACTTTTTAGTATTTTGGTTGGATGGGTAGTGTAAGATTTCTCATAATATTGCAAAATAAGGCTGTTGATAAACAGAATGAAAAAGCATGAATACTGTATATATAAAGCAAATCAGGCGGCATTGTAAAATTAAACTTAATTGACTATTAATAACATTTATTTTCTATTCAGAAAATAGTGTTATCTTGAACTTTTGCCAAAATCATGCAAAACAACTTTTCTCATATTTTCATTAAATAAACTGTTATTTTTATCATTTCTGTTAAAGTGATAATTTAGTTTACATTTAAATTAATGAACAGTGTTGCTTTTAAATAAGCAGTCGTCAAGGGGGAAAAAAATAATAATGAGTATTGCTGGGTTAAATTTTGTCTTCCTATGTGCTGCAGATCATGGTGTGGTGGTTCAACACAAAGGTGGCCCTACACAACGGCAGCTCTGGCCATGGCGGCAAGCACAGCGTCAACAGCAGCAGTCATGCATCTCAACATGCATGCTCGTCTCTGTGTGATGAGATTGTGGTGTTGTGGAGGCTGGCTGCTCTCAACCCTGGCCTTTCACCTGAAGAACGTGAGCTGCTGCATGCACAGTTCAAACAGTGGCACCTTAAGATCATTGAAAAGGTAAACATCATCTGCTGTAAGCATTAAAATACTCTACCTCAATTTCAATGATTGTATCTTTTAAATATAATCAGGGGGCATACATGACCAAAATGTGTCAATTGCCCCAAAATACTCGCCAATCAATCAAAAATTACTGAAGTAGTTTTCAAGGGGGACTCCACGGGTTCAACAACATATTTTCTATTCAAACTAATCGTAAAACTGAAGAATTATAGGGAAATTAAATATTGTTAAGTATTTCGTAGGCTATAAAAAAATTACTGTAGTTAACTTGTTAACTAGTATGTATGTGGCATCCCTGTTGTATGTATTAGTTAACAGCGTGCACGCACAACTGCTATACCTGTCCACTACAATGCGCAGTTGCCAGATTTCTTTCATAATTATTTTGATTTAGTTATCAAGTTAATTGTTTATTTTTTAGGCTAAGAAAAACTCATCAATATTTTAATTTTCCAATAATTATACAGTTTCAAGGTTAGTTTAAGTAGAAAATGCGTTGTTGGACCTGTGGAATCCCTCTTCAAAGAGTGTAACAAAGTAATTAGTGTTGACTAAAACTACTTATACTAATGTGTCAACTCACTGAAACCTTATGCTACTCGTGCAATATTCTAGAAGTAGCATAAAAAAGTGAAGTAGACAGCCCGCAATGTGCACCATTATAGCATAGGTAAATAAAGAAAAGTTGAATGCATGCTGCCTCGGGCGAGCATGCAATGTTTTCTTCATTTACTTGGTTGAGATTAAGGGGAACATTTCAGGCTGCCACGCTACCGCATTTGGGAGGTGCTCTGATACTGACCATGCAAAGGTTTTTATTAGTTCCTTTTGTAAATATTAAAGATGCCAGAATAAATACATGTCAATAGCGTCTATAGGCTATGTTCACTGTGCTCAGTAACTTTTGTCAATAAAACAAATAACTTGATGGGGCATGAGCCAGAGAACCTCTTAAACAGAGAGGAGCAAAATAAAATTGGAATGAGTACTACTGTATATACTGTATATTATAAATATGATAAATAAATAACATTTCAATTGAATTGTGGATTCCAATTGCAAGTCTTTTTAGTCTGACTAGATAAAAAAAAAAAAAAAATAAGTTCAATTCAAATATGTTTTGTCTATTTGCAGGTTACCAAGAGTCGTGGAAGCAATACAACTGCAGTTACTGCTAGTTCATCTAACAAAAATGCTATTAACTTTAAAAATGACATTGAAGTATTTAGTGGCTTCAAACCAGCCATTGAAGCCTGTTATATGCATTGGGATGATTACATCATTCCAGGAATAACATATTCTCAAGGCAGTCGAATGTACCACTGTCCATTCACGTGCTTCCGTCACACAGATTTAAATCAGATTAACTCTTCAAGTAGTGTTTTAAACTGTGAACATCCGCCCTTGCATCACAATCCACATCATCATGCAATGGCTGCTAAGAATCGAGCTAGAAGTGTTGATGTTTCAAATGGGTCTATTTTATATCGTAGAACTCCAGAGGGACCATTTGACATAACAAGAGGGCCTTTTCCAATTGGTCAGCTTCGTGCTGTGGTTGGTTTACCAACACAGGATACTGGCAACAGAAGCAGTGTAAGTAGCGAAGGTTTTTGTGAAAATGATGCTGATGCCGATATCCTGGGTCCTTCCATAGTAAATGACACGGATGAAGGTAGCGAAACTAGTAGTAGCGGAACAGGAGGTCAAGTTAGAGTGAGACCTTCAAACAGAGCATCTGATTGGAGTGACAGTGATTCAAGTGCTCAAACAGAACAACTGAAACAACAAGCATCAACGTCCAGTAGTTTACCAAGTTTTGAACCTGCCACTAAAACGAGCATAGTAGCAGCACCAACAGTTGTGACAGTGACAACAGGTGTTACAGCTATTACAACCACAGCAACAGCCACAGCAACATCTACTGCAACGTCAGCCACAATCCCGTCCGAAGAAAGATCCGCCCTCACAGCTGAAGAAGCTTCATCAAGTAATCCAGCTTCAGTAGCACCACCAACAACAACAGACAAATGGGACTCGTCCAATTCTGATTCACAGCAATCAGGAGATGAATATAATGTTTATTACTATGACCCCAAAGCTCTTCTTAATGCAGGTAATTTGTCAAATGCAGCAGATGATGACAAAAAGGAAGAGCCATCTATATTTGCTAATGTGCGCAAGATGGAAGAGCCATGGGAAATACTGTTTGCTCGAGCTGAAGCACTGCATGCTCACGGACACAGTAGGGAGGCTTGCTACTTGGGTGTCAAACTGGCCCATGAACTGCTAGCCAACCCGCCAGATCTGATGGTTGATCTACCACCAATGCCCTGCAAAGGCAAGAAAAGAAAGGTAACTAGCCCAATATTCAGTTAACTTCCTTCAAATGTTATGTATTCAAGATACCTCCTTATGTATTCTGAAAGGAAAAGTATGCACTATTTCTAATTATATTTGCTGTAGTGCGAGGCAAGTTTAACTAGACCATCCTTGCCTTCACTTTTCAAATTATTTGTCTTCAACTAGCTTTACTAAGAATCATATAAAGTATTGAGGCACAGGGATAACAAAATAACTCTTTAAAGTTCCCGTAGATGTAAAAAAAAAAAAAAAAAATGCTAGTAAGTAAATTTTTTATAAAAGTTTCTACTTTTTAGGCTAATGGAATGTACTAAAAAATGTACCAATACAATAATTTTATGTGACGAAAAAAAAAAAATGTGAAGGCAAGATGGAAACATGTAGTGTCATGTGCTTGTAGATCAACCCTGCATCCCACCAGCTGAGCTGCCTGGCGTCTGCAACCCTGGCCAAATGTGCCTTCTTGTGCAATGTGCTCTCGGAAAGCTCTGAGCACTACCACCTTGCCTTTAAGGTGGGCATGTTTGGACTGGAAATGCCACGTCCACCTGCCAGTACTAAACCTCTTGAGGTATGTAGTTTCATGACCAAGTATATTGTAATGCTATTTATTTATGTTCCTATTTTTTCCCCCTTGATTATTATTTTATTAATTAGCTTTTTATTCTTAGTGTAACATATAAAAATGAAATGTTGTTGATATCATGACGGTCCATAAAAATAAATCGGACAATATATTAAAAGCAAGAATACAGTATAAAAACGACCATTTGTGTTATTATCTGTTGTAGGAGTTAATGAATCTCACAGTTGGAAGTGTGGCACAGTTGGTTTCATGTAGGACTTTTAATCTAGATTGTATCCAGAGCTTTGGTTTGCCCCTGATTGCCTGCAGTTTGTGAGCATTCCTGAGTGCACTTGCGAGTACTGTGGTCACAGCTTGTGTGCTCGGTGGCGGCAGCACCCGCAAGCTGACTGCCTTGACCTTTTGTGGTTATCCACCATCACTACCAGGTAAATACTGGGGCATTATCTAACACAAGACCATAGCTGTCTTTTTTTCTATAGAAGTAACCTCATAATCCAGAAATAACTCATTTATGTTATGATTCCTGTTTCCATACTGCTAATATTAGGAGATTTTTTCTCTGTGTGTTCTATGCAGGTAAAACTAGCCAACCAGGAAGCAGATGTAGTACAGCTTTTGAAGAAGATTCCACTGGGACAACACGAGCTTGGCATCATCCGTGAGAGGGCAGAGCAGCTGCGGGACGGCAACCTACGCTCTCGCGGAGAGGCACTATTACCCATCATGCTGGCCAGCCTCATCTTTGACTCCCTCTCCCTCCCCAGTGAGTAGGACGAACCTCAACTAACCTCACTATGTTATTATCTCATGTCAGATATTAACTACGTTTTAGTTTATTATTTTGGCAGTGCTCTGTGAATTATGATTTTATTGCTTCACAATTTTTTATTTACTAGATTGCCAAAGTAGGGTGACTTGAGTATTTCATCATCTATGTCTTCTTGGTTGATGGGGAATTTGTAACATCGTTGAAATGTTATGTATCTGTGCAATCTGCAATGAGGAATTTGCATGCGTGAATCTGATTGGCTTAATCGAAAGAGGGGGCTGAGAAATACATGTGTGAATTTTATGCGAATTTTTTGAGCACTGCAAGTATGCTCAAATGCATATTTAAAAGATGCACTTTACCTGGAGGCGATGGCGCATCACCAGTGACGTCGTCGCTATGTCAGGTTCGGTTCACTATAGATATGCATACCTGTACGCACCTGCATAACAGGTAGCCAATCAAAAACAATCTAGCCAAAATTCAAAATTTCAAATGCCTAGCTTATGAGTTTTAAAACTTAAAAAATGCACATTATTCCATATACGCGTACAGTAAAAACACACTGGGAGATAAGTAATATTACAAACGTACCTTTCATCATCTTTAAATTGTTTCGCAAATACTTTCATTTAATTGAAGAGAAGATGCAATCGATGCAATATCAAGTCCTGCCACCAACTTTTCTGTTTAAATTATTGGCGCGTCATGCAGCAATCAGCCAATAAAAATGTGTAAATTTATCATACTGGACTCCTTCCGTATCTGTTGATTATCTATTGAATTATTTTATTAAACCTAAAACTGAGCCTCTTTTCTGATCTACGAAGATAGTAGGATGCCGTAGGATTCAATATTTAAATTTATTAAGACCCTTGAATCATAATTTATCAATGTCTTTTCAACCCCCTGTTTGCTGCTGCTGAAACCAGTAACGGAAGGATTGAAAAATAAATACAGTTTTAATTTCAACTTTTCCAACACGCCTATATGTGGTCGAGTGGAAAAGCACTCGCCTTCTATGCAAGAGGTGAAAAGTTCAAATCTCCCCCGGTTCTGTTTACATTTTTAGTAGCACGAAGAAGTTTATTTCATATTTTTAACTCAAACGGGGTAAAATAGTTTTGTTTATAATTTCTTATTAATTTTTCTATCATTGAATGAAACGCTTTTTTTGTTTGGTTTTTGCTTTTTTTATTTTTTTTTGCAAAGTTTTTGTAAGTGCGTATTTATATGAAAAAGTGTGACTTATAATAGTATAACATGATTATATTGTAAGAAAAAATAAGATTATTTTACCCCGTACGCTTGAATTAATTCTTCGTGCTACTAAAAATGTAAAATGAACCAGAGGAGATTTGAACTCTTCACCTCTTGCATGGAAGGCGAGTGCTTTTCCACTCGACCACATACAGGCGTGATAGAAATATTGAAATTAAAACTGTATTTATTTTTCAATCCTTCCGTTTCTGGTTTCAGCAGCAGCAAACAGGGGGTTGAAAAGACATTGATAAATTATGATTCAAGGGTCTTAATAAAGTTAAATATTGAATCCTACGGCATCCTACTATCTTCGTAGATAAGAAAAGAGGCTCAGTTTTAGGTTTAATAAAATAATTCAATAGATAATCAGCAGATACGGAAGGAGTCCAGTATGATAAATTTACACATTTTTATTGGCTGATTGCTGCATGACGCGCCAATAATTTAAACAGAAAAGTTGGTGGCAGGACTTGATATTGCATCGATTGCATCTTCTCTTCAATTAAATGAAAGTATTTGCGAAACAATTTAAAGATGATGAAAGGTACGTTTGTAATATTACTTATCTCCCAGTGTGTTTTTACTGTACGCGTATATGGAATAATGTGCATTTTTTAAGTTTTAAAACTCATAAGCTAGGCATTTGAAATTTTGAATTTTGGCTAGATTGTTTTTGATTGGCTACCTGTTATGCAGGTGCGTACAGGTATGCATATCTATAGTGAACCGAACCTGACATAGCGATGACGTCACTGGTGATGCGCCATCGCCTCCAGGTAAAGTGCATCTTTTAAATATGCATTTGAGCATACTTGCAGTGCTCAAAAAATTCGCATAAAATTCACACATGTATTTCTCAGCCCCCTCTTTCGATTAAGCCAATCAGATTCACGCATGCAAATTCCTCATTGTGTTACTTCATTGCACTTATAGCCGGTGAGTTTTACCACATTTTCAGGTTTTTCATTCTGTACCTGTAGTATTTAATTGCTTCTCACTACTTATAAAATATTATAGATAATTATTAATTGTTAAAAAACATTGCTCAGGTTAAATTTCTTGAAAGTGAAAGAATATTATACGTAGATAATATAGAAGAATTAGGAAAAGTGTTTACTTGAGCAATTAACTTGCTGGGAATGGTTTGTGTACTAAAGTAATAACTGTTTGTGTGTTCAGGTCGTGACACCCGCTGGCAGCTAATGTATGCTCTCAGCTCACGTATGGATAGTGATGAGGCCCTTGGCTTTGAAGCGGCAGTAGCTGCACTTGGATTGAAGGCTAATGTTTCTGAGGCTGATCATCCACTGCTCTGTGAAGGCACCAGGAGGCAAAGGTGTGCATACTACTGAACTTGTTGATTTGCTAAAGTTTATCAAAAGTTACAATCAATAGAAGCAATTGTATATTTATTTGACATTGTATTAGATCCTTGTATTTAAAATCAGATCCAGAGTCGCACGACTGATGATAGCCATGCTGGTGGAGCTATAGTTATGTTTTATAATATAACAATGAAATAATTATTTTGACATTTTTAAACTAGAAATTAAAACTTTTGCGGGGTTTGTAAATTTTTAGGTGAAACTTTTATTTAAGCCACTTTGTTATTGTTAAAGTAAAGTGCGCGCCAGAAAAAAAAGTTAAGTTAGTATTTTCTAAAAATAGTTCAAGTAGTCCTCCAAATCAAACCAAAATTCAAAAAATTCTATCTCAAATAGGTTTGCCAGAAAAAAATTCCAAAGTCAGAGTGAACGCGTCGCTTAACATGGGGCCTTACCTGACAAAAACCCTCGAATATCTCGAAAAAATACACCGTTAGGTGGTATGAAAAAAATATAGTGATGTTCTATGACCCAAGCTTTAACCAAAAACCGATTTAAAAAAAATTCTCTCAAATCCATTTTTCCGTAAAAAAATCAAGAAAATCTACCATGTTATTTCCCATAAGATTTTTTATTATTTTCCCCCTCCCCTAGTTAATAGCTTAAGGAAATGCAACAATCATCTTTCCTCAATTTTGCGCGATAGCGCCACATTTGCCATAGTCCTTAAAAATAAGTGAGAATAGCCAAACGTTGCTCCACGAAGTGGGGCAACTTTTGGCCCATTTTGGGATTTTCGGAATTTTTTTTCCGGACGCTAAAAATTCCCGAAAGTGCAAACTCGCGATGGCACAAAGAAGTGGTAGAGAAAATGTGAAAACGTGTAAAATCGTCAAAAAAATAATAAAAATTATTGGCAGAAAAAGAATTTTGAAAATTTCAAAATTATTTGAAATTATCCCGGTTTTTTCGATTTTAGAAAATTCGAAAAAAATTTGACGAAAACTGGCCCAAGCTTTTTCGAGCGCGCCATTGGAACTTTTGTTCAAGGCAACGAGAACTACAAGAAAACTGTTTTCACTTATTTCTTGTAAATCCGGGACGCTAATTAGGGCACCCCGAAAAAATCGCATTTACGGTATGCTGTAACTTAAGAGATATGCGCGGTAGCGCAAGGGCCCTATGAGACAAAATGGGCCTAAAAACCGTAAAAATAGGCTCAATTTAAAAAAAGTCGAAAAAATTAATTTTTCTGGGGGGCGCAGTATTTTGAATTTTCGGCATAGGGAAATACGGCTTAAAAGGGGTCATTTTCGGACGCTATAGCTCAAAAAGTTGCAGAGATATCGAATTTTTGAGAAAATTTTTAGGTTTTTAAATGATCCAAACTACAAAACTGCTATTTTGAAATTTTCGAATTTTGAGTTTTAATTTTCAAAAACCTGGTTTTTCAGGACTCGTCCCCAAAAATCGGGCGAACCAGCATCAAAAACACGTCGCAACCGTAAAATAGTTGTGCGCCATAATTTTTTACACCTTCTATTAAATTTTCAAAACTATCGGACCACTCTTCGTTTAGTTGTGGCGCCCGAAAATCGAAATTTATTTTCGTCTCATTTCTTCGAAATTTTGAGAAAAATTTTAATTCCCGAATTTCATGTTTTTATAGTTTTTTTCCGACGTAGTTTTTCACGAGGAATCCGAATATGGTCTCAAAATTGAGCTATGACAATTAGAAAAAAATACACAAAATATTGAAATTTTTTTTGACCCTCACTTTTTTCAAAAATTCGTTAATAACTCAAAATTTTGAACGTTTACCGCTTTTTCGTGGACACCGTTGGAAAGCCAGGTAAATTTAGCTCCAGGAAAGTTGAGTCCGAAGACTCCAAAAGTTTTCGAAAAAATCACAATAAATCGCTAAATTGAAACATGATTTTTAAAAGATTTTTTTCATTTTATAGAAATAGCAATTTCGGGTTGTTCTTTTTTTAATAACTTTTTTCGTATCCATTTTTGGGCAAAACGGTGACGACTCTTTGGTCCCAAAACTACTTTTTGGCGAGCTTTTTAGCGGTGTGCTCAAAATTAAGATCAAACTTATTAGTCCAGGATAGACTTGAAAAAGTATATGGGGAGGGTCGGCAAAATTAGTTGCTAACTTAAACTTCGTCCATATGTTCTTATGACCTATATGAACCCACAGTAAAAAGTCCCGTCAAGTCCCCCCTGGCCTTCATGGTCAAACCCGGGCTTGTCCCGGATTTCAAAAAACATTTTTTATCTCAACAACTACTTATCGCAGACCAATGCAAAAGGTATCAAAGCAAAGCTTATTAACTACACAACAAGGAAAAAAATACCTCAACATTACTAATTGATTTTATTATGCAAATAATTAGCAATTAGTGAGTTTATATCCACCATTCATGATTTTGAAAGTAAACTACGCCGAAAATATGCAAGATATCAATTTTGAGTTTATTACAAATAATTAGGTTTATTTAATAACGAACTCAGAGCTTTTTATTTTATAGCTCTAGCACTCATAGATCGTGAGATAGTAGGGAGAGAAGTGCGAAAAAAAGGGGCGGGCGGGCATCATTACTATGGGTATAGCAGGTATACCGCCGCCTCTCTCCATACAAAATACATTGCAGCGGCGCCGCTCGTTCGAGTCACACTCATCCCCTGCACTCTCTCTTTCGACAATGCTATCTTAAATTTATCAAAATCATAATAATTATATAGTTATGGGATTGGGGGGGGGGGTAAGTAAAATTGTATCCGCCATATTGATCATTATGATCAAGTAGGCAGCTTGTATCACTCTTTTATCTAATTTTGTATTCAGGATAGATTTCCTATTTTACTTAATGCCATGATAGTAGTTTCTTTGTAGTTTTTTTGTTTATATTTATTTATATACATATATTATTTAACGCAATAAACATAAACTTTAACTATTTTACTTATTCATAATATCCTTTGCAGTGATCGAATCGCGTCTTCTCTTATAATAACTCTTTTATGATAAAATTCAGTAATTATGTATTTGTTCCAGGCTATATTAATTCATTATGTGTATGCATGGTACAATAAACTTGCTTTTTGAAGGAAATACCCGAAATACTGTCAACAACATTTTATTGAATACATCAAGATCGAAGTACAATTATTCTATGTATTAATTGTGTCGTTCACAAAATTATAAAGTGGTAATTTGGTATATCCATGCACACAATGAATGATGCATGTATATATGAGCAGTATTTAGTTCTTTGAATTAGCATTGAATTTTATATATTCTTGCCTCTTGCCCAAACATTAAAACTAGTCCAACTAGAAATAATTAAGTGTCAATCAGTCGTCATATTATATGCAGCAATCACATTTTTATAATTATCTTATAAAAGACTAAAGAAAAATCAATAAGTGCATGTGCAGAAATTAGTTTAACAAGTTCTTCTAACAAACATGATTAGAAAAGACCAATATGACAATATCCTAGCAGTCAGTTGCATGATATTAAGGATTATTGTCACTATAGTGTAATTATTTTTTTTATGGTAAAAAATATCAAATTTAGATCAGAACATAGAACACAAAATGACTGTTCACTTTCTGAAGTAAAAAAAAAGTAATTATTCAGTCCAGTTTTTGAGATATTAATTTTTTTTTTAGTTAAAAAAGATTCTGATTTGACTAATGGTTGCCATATTTCCAATGATATTCTCACTATTAATATTTGTATCCTTGTATCCTGTATATCTTAAAAACTAGACAGATTTTGGCTTCATTTCTTTTTGCTGAAAATTTATGTTATAATATAAGGTACTATAATTTTCAAAGTGATTCACCATCTCCCAAGACTAGTGACAATAATCCTTTCATCACTTTTAATATTCATGGAACAAATATATACTGGAAAAAGTATTGTAAATTATAATATTATATATTATAGCTGTAATATTTTAGTACCCGGTATATTAGCCAGATGTAATGACACGAGAGCAGTTAAAAATAATAGTCAACTATAACAGCAGTCGGTATCTTTACTTCTTGTATATTTATGTATCTTTTCATTATACCACCTTTTGGATTATTTCAATATTATGATCATTTTCAAATAAGTATGTTAATTTCCCAAATTATTTCTTGCATTTCTTCTATGTAAATAAAATTATTATTATTAACCTTAGAACTCGACTATCATAAATACTTTTCTGAGTGTGTGCTATTATATAAATTACATTGCTAAGTATTTGCTTACTTACACTATATATAACATTATTATTTTATATTCATGTTATATTGCAAAAAATATCAAAGCAATGTCATCTCACACCCCAGATCTATATAATTATTATGATTTGGATAAATTTAAGATAGTATTATCGAAAGAGAGAGTGCAGGGGATGAGTGAGACTCGAACGAGCGGCGCCGCTGCAATGTATTTTGTATGGAGAGAGGCGGCGGTATACCTGCTATACCCATAGTAATTATGCCCGCCCGCCCCTGTTTTTCGCACTTCTCTCCCTACTATCTCACGATCTGTGAGTGCTAGAGCTATAAAATAAAAAGCTCTGAGTTCGTTATTAAATAAACCTAATTATTTGTAATGAACTCAAAATTGATATCTTGCATATTTTCGGCGTAGTTTACTTTCAAAATCATGAATGGTGGATATAAACTCACTAATTGCTAATTATTTGCATAATAAAATCAATTAGTAATGTTGAGGTATTTTTTTCCTTGTTGTGTAGTTAATAAGCTTTGCTTTGATACCTTTTGCATTGGTCTGCGATAAGTAGTTGTTGAGATAAAAAATGTTTTTTGAAATCCGGGACAAACCCGGGTTTGACCATGAAGGCCAGGGGGGACTTGACGGGACTTTTTACTGTGGGTTCATATAGGTCATAAGAACATATGGGCGAAGTTTAAGTTAGCAACTAATTTTGCCGACCTAATTTCAAGTCTATCCTGGACTATATGGTTTTCGTCTTACGGCACGTTTTTGAAAAATGCAATCTTTCTTGGCGACCCGGATTTTTTTTTTTCGGGACACCGAATTTTGAAACTCAATTTTCCTGATCCAGTTTTTTACGCTCTTTCGATTGGTGCCATAAAATTAGCCATAAGTTCCATAGGAACGGAGATAATTGAGGGAGAAGGTTAAAAAACATGGTTTTTATTTCTCTTATGGCGTTTACGGATTAAATATGTGTTATCGCAATAAATGTATGGATATTATTATGCAACCGCTGCCATAACTTGAAATCTTATGGGACTAGCGTTGCCAAACTTTCACATAAGATGCATAAGGAGTGCCTGCACCTATCCTGCTATGTTTTAGCCTTCCATCAATCGATCTTGCAACAATTTTAAGCGAGGATTCTTGATCCGAGCGCCATTTGAGTGTACTTTGCATGCCTCGTCCACTCTCAAGCACTCTACATTTTTCAGCGAGGCTGCGTTAGCAGCCGAGCTGTGTTTGAGTGATACTAGGTTGTAATTGCTACCACTTCCTAGGCTTCAATTTTAATTCAGTTGCAATTTAGCAGCTTAGAAAGCGAGGATCTTTGATCCGAGCGCTGTTTCACTGCACATTTGCATGCTATATTCACGCTTCACCCGCCCACAATTTACAGCGAGCGAGGCTGCGTTAGCGGCCGAGCGCCATTGAATTGGGCCTATGAATGTTGGCTAACCTTCGTCTGCCCGACAATTTTAAACATTTGCCAAAATGAAGCACAATAAAGGGAATGTGTTGACATACTGATTTGAATAAAGCGACCAACCCTTTGCAACATTAACCCAGAAACTCTCTTCTTACCAAATCAACGACCGGAAGTTAGCGGTGAAGGCTGGAAATTCAAATTCTGGGACTGAATTCATTTAAATTATAGTTCTTTTGGTGTTTGCGATGTTGTTTGAATATATTGTTGCGGATGACGTCACCATTGTTGATTTTTGACTCCATGGCAACGAATTTTTTTATTGTTGGGCGAGCAGCAAATTCATTCTTTTTTTAAATTTCGCCGGCCGCCGTTGATGTTCTTCGACCTTTTACTCAAATTTTGGACATTTCAAGGTAATTTTGACCCACAAATTTTTAAAATATACCCTATACCCCACCTAAAATCACTTCAGGAACCCCATTTTCAGGTTGTAAGACCTAATGTCAATAATTATGCCGCGAAATTCAAATTTTTTCTCTAATTCACCCTATTTCTTCGTTTTCGCCCATTGTGTTTATGTACTAACTTATAACTGACCACTTTATTAATGGCCACTGCATAGTAAGACAACTTTAAAGTTGTCCCACTGCACTTGTTTTTACGGAAAAATGGATTCGAGCGAAAAAAATTTTAATCGGTTTTTGGTTAAAGCTTGGGTCATAGAACATCACTATATTTTTTTCATACCACCTAACGGTGTATTTTTTCGAGATATTCGAGGGTCTTTGTCAGGTAAGGCCCCATGTTAAGTGACGCGTTCACTCTGACTTTGGAATTTTTTTCTGGCAAACCTATTTGAGATAGAATTTTTTTAATTTTGGTTTGATATGGAGGACGACTTGAACTATTTTTAGAAAATACTAACTCAACTTTTTTTTCTGGTGCGCACTTTACTTTAAAGGGAGATAGTTAATGTGAACATTTTTGTTACTAAAATCATCTTATGCCCGTATATAACATTATACAGCAGCCTGATAAAAAATGTGATCAGAAAAAAAAATAATAGTAATTATAAAATAATTTTATCTGCTGTACCATATAACTGAAAACTTCCTACCTATTTTTAAAAGTGTTAAAGCAAATCACAGCTATTTGTTAAAGCTTGGAAAAAATAAAGGTACACGCGCCTGAATGTTTATTGATTACATCTTTACAATAAAATATTTTTACACTGATATGCCTGTTTTGAATGAACTTCGCTACCCATTTTTTTCTACATAGTTATTTATGTATTTGTTAGTAAGATTTGTGACTTTGTGCAGGGGTGATTTGGCTCTGACACTGCTGGTGCACTACAAGGACGACTCTGAGAAGCTGGCTCGCATCATGGAGAAACTTCTAGATCGAGAGGTTCACCAGTTGATCAAGGCACCATTGCTGTCTTCGTACTACTCAAGCAACCCACCCACTACCTCACAGACGCAGCAGCTGGCTCATCATCGAGGAGGAGGCACTAACCGTGGAAACCAGCCTGGTCAGGTAGGATTTCATACCAATATAATGTGCTCTTTACATTTGTCGTCAAATTTAGCACATTTTTCTTTTCGAATTTATTTACTGTGCCTGTACCCAAAGCAACTTAAAAACGATAATAATAATAATAATAATAATAATAATAATAATAATAATAATAATAATAAAGGGCATCCAGCTACGGGAAGGGCGTAGGCTCTTCTCTGGCTCGCGGTACGTGTCCCCCCGCGCTCAGGAAGGACATGCGGGTTGGGGGTTTCCTTGCGAGTGTGACCTCTGGCCCGTAGCCTGTGGTTCTTGAACCACAGGGCGGCCAGGGCATTGGTTTGGGAAGCCCAAGATGCATCCCCACCTCTAAGTGCCCTGGTTAAAGGCATCCAGCACCCAAGAGTGCTAGCGGAAATGTGTCCCACCGCGCCTAGGAGAGGACCTGTCCGAAAGGCTGTGTGATGGGCTATTTGCGGGTGTACCCGGGAAGCCCTCATTGCCCGCAGCTGAGTAGGAGACGCTGGATCGTAACATCACCAACAGGATCAGCGGGCGCCTTCATCTTGGCCCAATTGGGCCCGGTGCTGGCGCTTAAACACCCCAACTAAGTTGGGAGTTAAAAACACAAATAATAATAATAATAATAATAATAATAATTATTCACCTATTTAGTAATATCCAATTTTTACTCAATTAACAGTTCTTTAGAACATTATTAAAGGGGTAGGGTCAAGCAATTATTAAATAAATCCAAATCTGAAATCTATTTTTCTCCACAACCTTCTGTCAGGCATTTACAATTGTCAACAGTTTTTATTTTTTTTTGGTGGGGGGGGTGTTCAGACCACTTAAACTTACGTATACCTGATTTTGAATCAGGAAATTGAGTACATAAAGCACCAATAGAGATGACTCTGAGCACAGAAATTTTGGCTCTTTGTATCGAGGATACAGCAATACCTGTAGCATTGGGAGAGTCACAAAACTGACAAAATTTATATGAAAGACATCACTTATGAAGTTATATTTAAGTTTAACTAAGTTTAAGTTGAACTTATGAATATTTTCAATACTTGTTTGCAGGTATGTCACAACTACAGTACTTTAGGTGTTGTCACCGTAAAATTAAACACCTCACAAACTGTCTCTTAATACTAGAGCAGCAGCTTAGAGAAGAGTTCATAGTTTGGTCATGTTTGTTCATGATTTCTCTTTTCTTCGCTTCAAATTTAAAGTATTTGTTATTTGGTCATGTGTGCAGGCATGCCGGCCTGTGTCGTGGATGCGTATGGTGCCAAACATGCGAGGCGAGGAAGGTGGAGCAGAGCAGCAAGGGGCTCAAGGCCTTGGCAACTCAAACAACAGTGCTGATCTTGCAGACTCCTCAGCCAGCATGGGTAAGTTGTTGCTATGTAAATAAAATATATATTTTGCGTTTTGTAGGTCATACAGTGTAGACTCGTTTGTAAATTAATTGTATTTGTGAAGTGAAGGTCAGTTGATCTTATCTGTCAATGCTGAACATCTTTTATGACGTCACCCATAAGGCCTATGTATAGACCCCCTTCGGTACATTGCTCTTATTATTAAAGCACTAGACTAGTTAATGGAAATTTGAATGAAACCAATGAAAACAGGAAAGCTTTTTAAGCGTGTTTAAGATAAACAAGGAACTTCCTTTCTCACATACAATAAGGAATACAGTAGCCTTTTATCTAGGATTATCTCGTAATGGTCTACACATAATCAATCGGAAATGTAATATATGACTTTTAATAAGTGAAATCAACGGAAACGAACCAACAAACTTCAGATTATTATTTAACCAGTTAAACCAGTGCTCATAACCAATCATCACCCGAGCCAATATTTTTGTTGCTTTTATCTGATTGAGCTGAAATTTATTAGCTGGTCATCTCAGGCATTGGCTAGAAACATGTATTTTTGAAATAAAAATCCGAAGATTGTTGGTTCCGTTTCTACCGTTTCTATTGTTTTTGTTTTTTCTTTTCCTCTTATTGTAATGGTGACTTTAGGCATAGAATCTTAACTATAGAAAACTCTTGTTTACCATTTACACAATAACAGTTTTAGTTTGATTATATGTGAAGTTGAATTCTGTAACTAAAATTATAAAATAAAATTATTCCAATATTATTCTTCACTGGTTCCAAAAAAAATAACTTGATTTTTTTCCCCCTTAAACCAGTTTAATTATGTATGCCGAAGGGTTGTGTTTGAGCTTAACTTGTATTTAGGAGGCAGCAGCCGACCCCACAGCTCAACCAGTGCAGAGTTGGAGCAGAACATGAGCTCACTCTCCCTCAGCCCAGCACAGAACACAGTCATGAATACATCAAGGAACAAGGAATCAAGGTACGAATAAACGTTTATAAGTGAGATATGACATGAGCTTTAAGTTTATATTAATTTAAGGAAATAGATAGGAATAAGCCAACAAGCCTTACCACAATGAGATTCTGCAGCAGGTGAATCTTGTTGGCACAGATGACACAAATATTTTCAAATACTGTACATTATTGAGACGTTTCGACCAACATTTGATCTTTGATCGGAAAAGGAATGAAAAAGTAACTATTTGTGTTATCTGTGCCAACAAGATTCACCTGCTGAGGGACATCTCATCATCGTAAGGCTTATTGGTTTCTTCCTATCTCTTTCCTTAAATTAAAACATCCAACCGCAATGGTTCCCGCAATGGTTCCCTTTCTTTATAATAATATAGAACTTTTATTTTAAAATCATAGAGTATATTATCCATTTCCCATCCACTAAGGTGAGTGGTGATTTTTTCGGTGTTCTTAGTAGAAGATGTAATTAAACCAGCTGGATAGATTTTAGATATATACACACCTCGGAACGGCATGAACTTTACCCCTGCATTATTTGCTGGAGCTGAAACACCACCACTCTTAGAGATAAAAAATGCAGGTTTGCACTTTTAGAAAGGGTAAGAAGAGCACCCAATCCAGCAAACCCAAAAAGTTTCCAGTTTACCATGCCTCCATAGGTTGTGTGACAGTGCTCACAAGCATAGCAAGAGTAAGTTTGAGCTGTATATGCAATAGTGTATTAATTTACATGCAAGTTTTTCAATGGTTTTCTAATGAAGGTTAGTAGAAAATTATAAAACTTCTGAAACAGGCTGTGCCATATCTCTGCTCCACTTGTTTTGACTATCAAAAGATGCGATGTAATTTTTAATGCTTCTTCTTGGTGTGTTCATGGTATTCATATTTTCTTTTTTCTTCTCGTTTTCAGATTCAAAGGTAAACGAGCTTATCCATCAATTCCAAATCAGCCATCTGAAGCGGGAGCACACTTCATGTTTGAACTTGCTAAAACAGTGCTGACCAAGGCTGGGGGCAACAGCAGTACCTCACTATTCACACAGGCAACGGCTTCTCAGAATCACCATGGTCCCCACCGCGCTCTGCACATGTGTGCCTTCCAACTGGGGCTCTATGCGCTTGGCCTACACAACTGTGTCAGCCCAAACTGGCTGAGTCGCACCTACTCTTCACACGTCTCGTGGATTACAGGCCAGGCCATGGAAATTGGGGCTCCAGCCATCTCCTTCCTCATAGATTCATGGGAGGGTCATCTCACCCCACCAGAGGCAGTCAGCATAGCTGATAGAGCATCAAGAGGTTGTGATCATCACATGGTCAGAGCAGCAGCTGAGTTGGCTCTCTCCTGCTTACCTCATTCCCATGCTTTGAATCCCAATGAAATACAGCGTGCTATCTTGCAATGCAAAGAACAGAGTGACCTAATGCTAGAACATTCATGTCTTACAGTAGAAAATGCTGCCAAGGGTGGTGGAGTGTATCCTGAAGTATTATTTCAAGTTGCCAAGTACTGGTATGAGTTATATTTACGCCATACACCTGGAGGTGTCGAACAAATGACAGATGTTGAGGTACCAAAGGAATCATTAGCCTTGGATCCAAACATGTCTTTACAAGAGCAAACAATGGACGTTCAGTCTCTTGGAGGACCTTCTGCCACAGTAGTTGCTGCATCTCTGCCAAATATGGCTCCCAATCAGCCCCCTAATTCTGCGGGGGTTCCATATCCAACACTGACTCCATTACCTGTGCCATACCATGCGGTACCTTACAGTTATGTTCAAGGAATCCCTGGGTTTGCTCCAAGATTGCCTTTGCAAATGTACTTAACACCTCCAGGAGCTACTGCTGCAACCTTCCAGTACCCTGCTCAACCTATGCCTAGTTTACAATATTATCCTGCGGTAACTTTGGCAGCAACAACAAGCCCTAATCTGAGACCACACCATGTTTACCACACAACCACCATGGCACTACCTCCTGGAGCAGGAATGGTCACTCAGACAAGAGCCAATCCTGTACAGGCCCTCCCACAAGCCATCATGAGCCCAGGACCTCCAGGATCACTTGGACCGAACCTTGGACAAATGAGCAACAATGGTGCACCACCTAATTCTGGTCAAGGACGGCCTCCTCAACAGGTAGGACTTGCTAATACACTTTTGTATTTTTTTTTTTTTTTTATAGTTACTATCAGTTCTAATGTCAATCATTTCGGATGTTTAATACCGGTAGATGATCATAAATATGTTTGTGCGTCATTTTATAATTTGAAACTAAAGTGTTTCTAGTTCTCAATTTGTACAAAGGTGTCTTTTTTTTTTTTTTTTTTTTTTTTTTTTTTTTTTTTTTTTTTCAGTCTAGTTCATGCAGTCACAGATTCGGTTGATAAAAATGTTACAATGTAGATCTTTAATATGCTTCGTTAGTTGAGAAAAGAGATTGAATTCTTTGATTAAAGATTTGTAAACAAATTAGTACAGTACTTGTTAAGTGACAAGATTCAAAGATTATAGATTAAATATATTATTAATTATATACTGTAATGTTATAAAATTATATTATGAAATAAGTATGGTCAACTATATTTTTCACATCCTCGATAAAAATTTTAATGTTATTGCTGACGTGATTATTTGCTAGGTTCGTTGCCAGCAGCAGCAACAACAGCCTCCTCAGCAGCAGCAATGCTCACAACAACAACCTCAACAGCAACAACAACAACAACAACAGCAACAACAACAGTGCCAACAACAGCAGCAGCAGCAGTTCAGCCAGGTGCAACTTCGCTATCTTCTGGCAGCGTATCGTGTCGGCATGCTGGCCATGGAAACCCTAGCTCGAAGGGTACATGATGACCGCCCTCAGGCCAAGTACGCACGCAATCCACCATATGGGGAAGATGTCAAGTGGCTTCTTGGAGTTGCAAAGAAACTTGGTAAGAGTCAAAACAAATTTATTTCTTCATGAGCTGTGCTAATGGTAAATAACCATATTGCAACTATTCAAAGGGGGAGGGGGAGAAGAAAATAGTACATTACAACAAATTATTTCATTCTAAAGTTGATGAATATGTTTACTAAAGATGGCATGTTTTGTTTTCTGGAAATAATATTGTATATTTTTCAAAAGAGAAAAATGCTTTTTCAATTTTTATTTAATAAAAAGTAAAAATTAAGGTGAATTAAAGTACATGATTTTAATATATTGTACTTACTTTGGTGACCTAAATTTTACCTTCTAAATATTCATTCATTCATTCATGTCATGTCCCTTGTAGGGTAAGCCAGCAGCGCTATTACCTCGGTCTTCGATGTCCAAGGGAATTTTTCTTGCTTTTTAGAAAAATATTATTTTAAAAGTAGTGACCCCACGTACTGAGGACATGTTGCTAACGACTTGCCCTGTTGGCCAGACTTTGGGATTAATTTAGCCACTGGCCCACTCAGACAATGTACTGATTCCCTTGAGCCAGGATTCCTGCTGCAGGACCTGCCTCAAGGGCTGGGTCAGTGTTGTTTGTATTTAACCACTAGGAGGTAACAATGCTGTGCTCCGATTAACTTTTGAACACACCTACTAAATAATTTATATGAAATCTAGTAAAATAAATGTTGCTGAAATTTGGTAGATGAGCCTTTGTTATTTAAATAGTTATTATTTTATGAACAAAATTAATACAATTTTACAAATTACAACATTATATTGATTTATAAAACTTTTAAAGGCATGCATTTTTTTCCTAGTAACTTTACAAATTATTGAATGGCTAATCAATGCATTGGTATGCAAAACAATAGTTAGTGGTAATTCTCTGCATTACACATTTTTATAATTCTACATTAATAATTTCAGCCAATAAAGTATTTTTAAAATAAAAAATAAATAAACAAAAAAATGCGGTCATTTTCAGCTAATAAGGGTTGTTTTTGAACTCTATGGCAAAATGTGAGTTTTAAGTCTTGACTCAGTTTAAATCAATCCCAAAATTGAAATAAAAGCTTACACAATTGTATGAATTGAGCTTTTACTTGATATTGTTATAAAACTAACTGTCTGTCACACCAAGCCCCTTCTCTCCCCCCCCCCCCCCCCTGAATGTGCTAAAACAGGAATTTCGAGACTCAACATTGTTGAAAAGTAAGTTTAAAACAAAATATTAAATTCAATCGCATGAATCAAGCTTGTGAATATGTAATGATGGCCATGTCCCTCTAAAAGAAAGCAAACGTTTTATAGCATTAACAGTATGTATTCAAAATTTATTGTCTGCAATGTAGTTGGCAGTGAACAGTGTGTTTTCTTACAGGGACTCAATATTTGCATCAATTCTGCATCTGTGCGGTAAACAGTGTAGTGAGCCCGTTCATCCTACACGACATTGCAGTTGAGGCGGCAGTCTACCTGTCGCGTAACAATCCCAGCCTACTGATGCAGCATCTCCGCACCGCTCTCACACCACTTGTACAGAAGTGCCAGCAAATGTGAGTGGAATTAGTCAGATTAGTTGCATTAGTATCACTCTGTATTCTGTTATATTGGATTATCTGCAAGATGAAAATAAAATCATACTCCGAGAATAAGAAACGACACATGAATATTTGAGACCGTTAGACATAAAAGCAGACCTTTGAAATTTGTAACAAAGATTACTTCTAATGTTTAGAGATAAAGAAATGGCTCTCATCGCAAATGTCAAATGTTTGCTTTTGCATCTAGCAGTCTCATTCTCTTATACTGTATTATTTACAGTATATATTTTTTATTTTTTTATTTTATTTTTATTTTTTTATTTATTTGTTTGTTTGTTTTTTATTCACCCAAGTACATATTTGGCATTAAATTGAGGTAAAAAGGATATAATACATGGTAAAAATGGCACCATAACTCAGAGTATGTGGTATTACATCAGTTGTAGGAAGGGGAAAAAAAAAACATTTCATTTAGTTTATCGAGCTCTAAGATGTCATGGTTAGAGGTCCCCGGTTCAATTTCGAAGCACAGCAGATTTTTCATGACTTAGGATGTGTGATGTTAGAGTTGGTAGAAGGAATACAGCTTATGGCTATCTATGCTCTGCTGTGATGGCTTGTACTGTGGAATGTTGTATATTCAACATACGTGGCCCACTCAGAAATGGTACTGGAGTGACTGGCACGCAGATTGAATATTGGGAGCTGCAGAGAGCACTGTACAATAATGAAAATCAAGTTTCACCATTGGACAAGAACAACATTTAATTAAAACATGAATCAATAATAGAGTTTATTACTAAACATTGTCCAGCATTTAAAAAAATCACACATCTTGTTTAATTGTATTATTGATTATCTGTATAATAACTGTTTTTAACTGTGACAGGTACATTCAATGCATGCACCAGAAGCTATACCACCTAACCTCTACAGACTATGAGGATTTTGTCAGCATTGTGATGTCTGCACGCCTTGCCTTCCAAATCACTCCTGATGGTAGCACCCAGTTCAAGGAGTGGCTGCAGTCCATTAGAAGGTCAGTATTATGTAATTGTTTATCCTATCTGCTTCAAACTCAAGAGTAGCACTTAATACTTTCTGAGCTATGTTCCATGTAGTAACGCTGGAAGTTTGCATTATTATACATTTAAGGACAGTATAAACCTTACCTCTGCCTGACTTTCAAAGAGATAAATAGAAGCACATTATCAATTTTCAGAGAAGTAAGAAAAATAATAAATCTCCATTATATATAAAAATGAATATGTGTTATATTGAGTGCACTGTGTCTCCATAGACTGTTATACATTGACGACAATCCAAGCAGGCGTTAAGTTCGTGTTGTCCTGAGGTGTCCATGTTGATGATCTGCTCTTGAAACTGACTGTCTCATTTCTTTTTAATTTATTTCTAACATACAGTAAATTAATATAACAGTCAAAGAAGAATTACAGCGTTAGTAAGTTTTTAGGGCGTCCTCTATTCTATACTAAGTTTAAGAAAAGTCATAGAGTGCATTTCTGGCTACTTTGTTTCAGACTGTGTATGAAAAGTAAAATTGTCGTATTACTTACTTGCCTTTATTAATTACTTTTATTTCTTGCAGGTCCAAGTCATGTAAGAAAGACTTATGGGCACAGATTAATGCAGCACTTCAGAGCAACAGTAAATGACAAAGGTACGACTTAGGTGCCCTTCATTGTAGTAGAGTTAGCAGTAACAGTGGCAGTAGTAACTGCAGTAACAGCAGCAGCAACAGCATCATACAAAGCAGCAGTAGCAGCAGCAGAGTGACAAGTGGGGAAGGGATAAGCAGCACTAGCAGCTCTACTTCCCAACCAGAGGGGGGAGAAGGATGGGGGAATCATGCACCCTCCCATGCAAGCTGACCTCACCACTCTGCACTTGAAACAGGGACAAGCAACATGACATCTGTCAGCATGTGACTTGGAACTTAAGCTAAATGAAAAATTAACTTAAAATATAGGAGAATTTATTATTTATATGGCAAATGTCACTGTGGTATGATACTCAACATTTTGTTGCTTGGATTACATGTTCTGGTTATATATTTTTTAGTGTTTTATATAGATTGCATGGAAAACTAACAAGTAAGCCATGTTCTACTTAGTTAAGCATTGAATGAGTACTACTGGTACACATCTGTTATAATTGATATATTGGAAATTGACATTCTTATTTTCCCAATACAGCTTTTAAATAGACATTTATAAGTTAAGTGCTCAATTGAAATTCTGAAATGCTCCTAAAGCACTAGAATACTAGAAATAAATAATGCTATTGGTTGTAGCATTTCCTACATTTAATAGCATGCTACATGTGTAGATGATAATATTATCTTCAGAATAAATGTAGTAAAACTGGAGCCTGTTAAATCAGGATAGGGAAAAAAATTATATTATGTACAAGTTGAGTTAGTTTTATCCATTATCCTGTGACATGGCGCTTGAATCCACTAAATAATTTTGCTACAAACAAGTTGAAACTTTACCTAATATAAAAAAAAAAAAAAAAAAATCTATCCCTTTTAAGCTCTACTTTCATCTTTAAAGAGCTTAAATATTGTAGTATCTTATTATAATAAAAAGGAGGTTTTAATTAGTATAATTGAATTTTTAACATAAACATCACGAGATTTTTAAGTATTTAAGGGATCTCAATCCTTATTTTTAAATCTTAATTAAACATATATATCTTCCAATCTTTTAAAAGGAAGTGAGCGGAGAGACTGAATTGTTGCTTAAAATTTAACACGTTGAAAATTATTATTTATTGTCAAAATGTGTCAGTGTGTTAGAATTTTGCCTTGTTTTCTGATCTCAAAAATTGAGCAGATGGTTGATCATATATTAATAATAATAATAATAGTTGTTTATTGAGTATCAGTACAGAAAAAAAAAACAGTACAACAACTCAATGGGTGACGTGAAAAAGGATATCCCATTCACTAAAGTGTCCAGTCATGGGTTTTCATGGGTTATCATTCTTTTTTAAAGGGCGGGGGGGGGGAGGGGGGGAGAGAGAGGGGGCTAATTAATGCAATATTCTTGAAATTGAAAGATAAAGCTTAAAAACATTCATTAGTAATTAAGCGCAAAAATTAAAAAATTATAGACTCCCAAGGAAGGATAAAAATGCTAAAAATTTGATGAACTTAAGTCCTTGGTGCAAATTATTCAATCATTAATTCATAAAAGAAATATAAAATAATTTTATTTCTACTTGTATTGTATGATACATGGAATTTTTGAATCAGTATGCAGTGATTCTGCCTTTTTAGAAACTGGCATTTATTGAGGTGTTACTCTTTAAATCACATGCACAAATAACTTTGCAAAACTGCTATTTTATCATTGATTATTTTCAGGATATTATGTGGTTGATTAATATAAATGAGCCACTAACCTAACTAAATCAAATGTATTTATTTATTTTTTTTATTTTTTTATTTATTTTTTTTTTTTTTTTTTTTTCAATTTTACTTTTGAGCAAAAGAGTGACTGATAAAAATCCGACCCATTTATTTAATGTGTCAACTCTGTATTAGAACAATTTTAAATGCTATAACGTAATTTAATTTTCTTCAGATAATTTGTGTTCATTTAGAAATATACCACTCTTACAGAGAAAAAATAGTTCTTTGTGCAATGGATTGAATTCATAACTTACAAAAATATTAAAACAAGGATATAAAAAGAAGAAAAAAAAATTGTATATAATATATATATATATATATATTTTTTCATGAATGGAGTTGGATATTAGCATGTGGAAAAAAATAAGAAACATCTATTTTAAAATACCATTCTTTCATTAATGTATTATGGAATAATCAGTCAAACAAACACATAGATTTTAAACAGGAAGTCTTTTCATGAAAATAAAATAATACACAATTTCTTAAGCATTTCTAGTCTCATATTCAATTTGTGTTTTAACTTGTAGCATGTCATCGCTACACTTAGGTCAGTTGAGAATGCAAAAGTTTAGAGAGAAAAAAATAAATATATTATAATGCTTCCCTTACATATCAAATCATTCAGCAGTCCCTTAGCCTAGACAAAAATATGAATATTAAATGTGTTTTAGTGTAAAGCAATTTTTGTCACTTTTTTGTAATAGTAAAAATGTGGTGCCTTTTTCTGAGAGTAAAAGTACGGGTGAGGAATGCAAGTTAAAATTTATTTTCTTGATAAAATGAACTAACAATGCTGAACAATCTATTATTGTTTTTTAATACATTAAAATATAATGTATAATAAAGGTACCCAACTGGCAATTTTTTTCTTCGTACTGCTGTTTTACATCAATGAGTTGTGATTACTGTAATAAATTTTCATTTTTCAACAATATGAGACCTACTTGTGTCTGTGGATGAAACGAAAGACCGAAACTGTTGTGGATATTTTGCATGGTACACTGCAGTTATTCCAATTTTAAAGATATAATGTAATGGAAGGAAAACTAAACAAAAAAATAAAATAAAAGTAGTACAAAGAAAAATATTTTAGTCTCAAAAATCTCTAAAATCGAAGATGCCTTCTTGAATGTTGTAAAAAAGAAACAAGAAAAATATATAAAAATAAAAAAAGTGGGGGAAGGGGGGGGGGGAAAGGCAAGGGGCTGTTGTTGTTATAACTTGACATTTTTTCTTTTTTCTCTGAGCTCATCTTTGTTGTTCGAATCTGAGTGAATGGCCCATAAATTAAATTGTAAGCATAAGAGAAGATATAATGTATTCTATAACTTTTTTTACTATGTAATTTGTAAGTATTTTTATTGTGATAAGAAGAATGTCTTCTTCTTATAATAATAAAAAAAATTAAACTATTCAGGTAAAAGAAATGTTTTTTGTGAACTTCAGTGTATTAGATTTAAAATTAAAACTAGGGATCATTAATATTAATAATTATAATATAATAGTAAAAAATTATAGGTGGCTAGATAGTTTTTAGTTATTAGATTTTAAGATATTTGATGGTAGGTATAGTAAAATACATTATAATTAACATCTTATGTCCTTTTTGGAGACATTAACAGTAGGGCTTAATGAGATGAAATGCAATATTATTAACTTGATATACAGTTAAGTTGGCAGCAAATTTTATTTCTGATGTATTATGTAATATTTATTCTCTACTACTTCCACATAAATATTGCTTTGAGTTGATTTGGAACAATTCTTCTAGTTTTACAAGTGAAATTGTGTCTGTTATACTTGCAAAATCTTTCTGCTTTCATTGTTATCCTTGAGAAAAAAAATTAACTCTATATTGTTAATGCAAATACTGTGTATAAATACTGCAAAATAGTTAAATATTTATTTATTTTATTTATTATATTTATTCAGAAAACAGACTACAGGTTAGGTAATCCGATTATAAAGAATACAATAGTTCATACAAATTCTTAGTTAAAATACACACGTACAAAAATTATTATATAACTAAAATCTTGGTAACATATAATACATTATATTATTTATATTACATAATTAAACATGCATTTGAATTATTTACATATCCTTGCAATTTCTTGCGAAGATTGATGGAAAATGTCAAACTCGTATTTACTGTACAGTTCATTGCAAAATGATTGAACTCTAGAAATAAAAGAATATTTATCAATATCAATTCTTGGGTTTGGTATGTAGAAAAGATGAGATGATCTGTTTTGTCTCGCTGGTACATTTAGACTGAGCTCAGCTAGAATTTCAGGTGGAACATTGAAAAGCTAGAAAAGTTTATACAGTGGTGTTGCATTTTATATTTGATAAGAGCATTGGAGTAAAAAAAATAATAATAATAATAATAATTAATAAATACAGTATGGTATTAACATGGTTTAACTGAAATGATTAAATTATTTGCTTAGTAAAGTTATTATAAATTCAATTATTTGTAATATAGAAACTAATCACCCTGAAAAAATTCCCCCTCAGGTAGTGTTAACTATGGTCTGAACAATACATTGACACTGCAACCACCTCTGTGTGAATAAAATATTCCTGGGCGATAACTATACCTTGTACACTGGGTAAAATTTAAATAATAATAATAATAATTATACAATAAAGAGCTATGTATTAATTCTGTATTAAGGGATTGAGTTTTGAGGTCCACTGTAGGTCAACTTATAGTTAGCACATACAGTACATGTTGCTTAGTTCCATAAGTTATACCATAAGTTGGCCATATTGTTGCTAGTCTTTTTTAAAATATGCTCATAATTTATAAGTACCATCTTGGTTGCACTTAAGCTCAGTATGACTGTTGTTCTTTGCATGGCTGACTATGCTCAAAATATTTAGCATATACATGAACTATTTTAATCTGGAACAAAAATCAATTTAAGTAATTTGCATTTCATCTCCTTGTGTACCGAAGAAAGTGAGGATTACATTTATGAACTCTATTATTATTACATCACAGGATACTTTTTTGTCCGTTTTTATTTAGCTCATAGTTTTTTATTTTTATTTTTAAATTCTTGGTGTTAAAATTATTTGGGATACAGTTATATTGTTTACACAAAAATTATAAAAAAAGGTGAAAAAAATGTGTGCAGCGTACATTGTAAGTTTGTTGTTAACAAGGTCTTACATCTGATAAAAATCGAGTAATTTGCTATATTTCTTGAAAACAATCTGGATGGTCTTAGTATCTACATAAGTTTATATCACTTCTGTTTTTTGCTGCTTCCTTGTCAACACTTTAAACAGAGAAAGGAGTAGCTTCTATTTATAACATTCACAATTTTAATAATATGTTTTTCTTTTCCCACATTGAAAGTCATGGCAATTAATATAATATTAATGCAATTTATTGAAATTGCTTCACAGACTTTCATGAATGTATTACTTGAACTTGATAACTTGCCTCAATCTCTATAAACTCGATTTTTACATTTTTATGACTTTGTAATTTTATTGTCTTATTTTACTTAAGACTTGCTAGTCATGATTTTCTGTCACTCTCTGTTATTTGAATTAACTCTTATATTATTGTGGGTTAGGTTTTAATTTTTTTCTTCTAAAAGAAAACAGTACCTGAATTTAGTAGTTTAGTAGGTGTAGTGTACGGGTAGCATGTAGGCTATAGATTATGTAGTTTTTAAATTGCTGACTTTTGTTAATTTTTCTCTTAATTTTTTTCCTCCCCTCTGTTTTTGTTTATTGTATTATTTCGACGCTGTAGCGCCCTTTTATCCGATCTACCAGTGATAAGTTATGATGAATTGCCCAAATTGTTGCTTTTTTTTTTTTTTTTTTTTTTAAGTGTAAGATAACGAATGCGCCCATTGTTAAAAAAAAAATCCCACACATGAAAATTATGAAAAAAAAATTAAAATGTTCTCCTCTGCATCCCTCTATCAGTGGCTAAAATATCAGGTATTAGCATCATAAAGACAGGTATGGACACCTGGTGGATTTTACCTGAGTGATGCTATGAGTGGCATTGTTTACTTAACGGAGCTTTGCTATTGGCTAAAGTACATATGTACCTGAGCCATACTGATTCTATCAGGCTGTTTTCAATGCCATCTATTGGTACTTTATGACTTTAATACAAATTTGAGCTAGTTTTTCAGTTACGAATTTTTAAAGTTAACTAATTTAACATAGAAGTTTAATTTTTCCATGTTAAAGTAGTCAACTTTAAAAATGCATAACTCAAAAACTAGCTCAAATTTGTACACAGTACGGACAGTACCTAATATTTTAGCTACTGATAGGAGCTGTAGAGGAGTTTATTTTTTCTTTTTTCATAATTTTAATGTGTGGGATTTTTTTTTTTTTTACTTTGGGCGCGTTACCTTCCCCTTAATTGTATAGAACATAGTGCTATCTATCCATAGTATTTGCTGGATTTGGAAAATCTTTAAAATTGAATATATTAAAAAAAGGGTGTTTACTTGTTGCATTTCTGAAATTTCGTAATGACTTAATCAATGGTACATTAGATAAGACAAAAGAGTGCTACTGCATTTATGTATACTAATAGAAATTATCAGATTTCTCTGAATGGACTCCTAATACTCATATGCTTTGCAAACGCTTGTAAGCAATGCATACGAAATAGGTCATTGCGAGAAGCCGTAACAATTTTGAGTTAGTCCATTTTGAGATATATAATCATTTCTGTTAGTCAGTTTTGATGCTATTCCATCAATTTAATCAGTGGTGGCTCTTGAGGGGTGGCTGTCTAGCTGCAGGGAACACATAAATGACTAGAAATTTCAAACAATTGAAAGTTTCAATGGTCCAGTCTTTGATGTAGGGGAAAAAAATATATTGAAATTTTTCTTAAATTGATTAGAGGTGCTGCAGTCCCACAGCCTCCGCTCATAATCTGCCACTGATATATAAATGATAATAAATACATATTTGAATTCAAATTAACTTTACATTTTATACATACAGTTTTAGCCTTTCAGGTTACTGAAGCTTAATTAGTTTCTCTACTGTATCAATACCCCTTATTTTTTAATCAACAACTTTGACTATTAGGAGCATGCTGAACAAACTATTCAAAAGCTAAATTTGCCTAAAATCAAGTGACGTTATTTAGTGCAGCTCCAGCTGTGCCACCAAAATGGCAACATTGCACCTTTTTCAATCCCTTAGATGTGACCGTTCGCTTGGCCCCAGTGTATTTCTGCTTTGTTTTTCAAATGTTACATGAACTCCTCGTATATCAATATGGTAAAAATTATTATATTAACTTCATATGATGAACAATTAAATTTTACAATATGTACTGAAATGCTATGGAAATCAATAGTTGAATTTGTTGAAAATATTATATGTACAAGATTTCATAAATATTAAATAAATACAATGGAAACATAAGTCATAGCAACATTTAATTGTCTTTTAAATGATTCCCCATGAACATTTTTGTTTTTTGATATCTTTAATCCAAAGTGCTAATATATAGATGCTTTTGAATTTATTTTGTCTTAACATTCTTTTTGGTTTATAATTGTAATTGTTAGCAGTAATGCAACTCCAATTTTTCATGTTAATGTTCTATCTCTTCAATGTATATCTCTTCTGGACATTTTATTTACACGTTTGTGATCATTATTAGTACTATTTTGTTTAAAAGGACAAAGAGAGAAAAGTGAAAATCAAAGACAAATCTTGATATAAATATATTTGAGGTCTGTAATGGAGGCTAGCTGCAATATGATTGAAATTGGCAGAGACAAATGGTCACTTTTCAGGTTACAATAATTACCATAGCACGTTTCCCTTTCTTGCATAATGAGTTTTCCAAGAAGTTTCATGGGAGGACTCCCCTCCCAAATCAGTTAATTCCAGTTGAGGAAATATACAATAATCCACCCCCTTCTCTTCAATTCTTAACCCCCCCCCCCCCCTAAGACGAAGAAGTCTCTAAAAAAAAAAAGGCTTTATGCCACTGACATGAGGACGTGAACTATGAAAGCTAAGAAACGATTTGACCAACTTTTTTTTCTTTTTCTTTTTAAATGCTTATGCTATTACTGAGTGTAGAAACTAAATACAATACAGAATTAGATATAGTTAAAATATAATAAATGCAAATAACTTGAATTTGTTTCAGCTCGTGGCAACCAAATTGTCCCTCGTCTGGAATAATGAGCCATCTTCCTACCAAAATTTCATTGCAATAATGAGCCATCTGCTATTTCAGATGATCACAATTATGATCTGTAAATCAATATGAAATAAAGTTCATTGTTGTACTTACCTGAAATAGCAGATAACTCATTATTGCAATGAGATCACAGTAAGCAGATAGCGCATTATTCCGGACGATAGGCAAAATGCTGTCTGCTATTATACTTCTGTATAATAGGTCTGTTCATAAATATGCAATCATATGAGGATCAAGAATCTGATTTTCCTTATGTTTCCTGTACAGAAAACATCTGTACATCTTATTCATGAATCCATTGTGTATTTACCAACAGACCGATGGATTCAGATCTCATTGTAACTAGGTCCATTCAAATCTCTTGCAAAGTTAAAAGGTTGTTGGTTGTGTTTTTTTAGTGTTTTTATTTCACATGTGTATACTTGTATTTGTTGTTTGGAGTTACAGCTTTTTTTTTTTTAATTGCAGACCCTGCAACTCTACAATTATGATGGATCAAAGATTTTTTCTTATGACTTTTAGTTATCTTACGTCGCCTAATTTACTTATATTTTATATAATGTAATTATATTATTACCCAACTGCCTAACTAAGAGTGACTAAAAATCTGTTAACAGCAGGTCTTAAGCTTTTTTTTTTTGTGTAGATGTTTAAATGTGCTTAGAGTTAAGACATTTTTATTAGATTTAAGAGTATCTGTGCTCAAATTTAAAAGATTAAATTAAGACCTATAAGAAAGGCCAACCTAGGACTATCACTAATTATTATAATAAAAGTTTCAAAAACTTCAAGCAAAATCATTTATGGCACTATTATACAGTATATACACTGTCATTAGTATCACATAGAATAAAATCCATCTGTTTTTATTGTTGTTACTATACTAGTTTTTCAAAAACAAACTGTTTAAATCAAATGGGATTTCTTAATTTAATAGTGTTTTTTTTTTTTTTCTTCTTTGATTTAAATAATTTTTAATTGATTGTGTATTGAGTGAATTAAATATATTGTAATAAATCTTTAAAAAATTACTTATTGTGTTTAGTAATTTATTGACTTAATTACCTTGACGTCAATATTATCTCTCAAATATGACATATATAATAATATTTATGTGCGTGTGTGTTATTTTAAACCCTGAATTAAATTATTATTAATTAAATTATATATTATTAATTATTTAAGTTTTAAATTAAAATTTGTTAAGTTGAAAGACTTGCTTTACAATCATAATAAATATGTATATGTAATATAAATACTATACATTGTAATATAATATACATAATTAATATTATAATTATACCATTATATATTTATATTTATTTATATTATCATCCTGTGAGCTGATAGCATCTAGTTTACTGATTCCAACCTCCTAGCGTCTCACTAGCTTCATTGGTAGAATTCAGGCGCAGAGTTAAAGGGGGTTATTTTTCCCCTCCCCCTCTACTTTTTTTCATTAACATGTGGGCTTATTTAATAATAATAATATAATCATATATATATATATATATTATATATATATATATATTATATATATATATATATAAATTGTTATTTATTTTGGAACTTCTTTTTGGCTGTACATGTGTACATGACAAACATATGTTCACATTTTATATATAACTCTTATTGCGGGGGGGGGGGGGGGGGGGTCACGTACGTGTCCTGCACACTATCTTAATATTTATATTTATTTATTTTATTTATATATTCACATTAAATATCAGTGTTGATACATTGTGACTACATACTAAACATTTAATTAACAATTTGGATTAGGCTGTAAAACAAACCATACAAATTAATGTAGACACATACATAACATTAAACCATGCAATATATTCAATTTCTACAACCATTTATAATATAAAATTACAAATTATTATTGTCATTTTTCTTGTTGCATTAGAATAAATATTGTTTGCCTACTATACAATAATTAATATATATATATATATATATATATATATATATAATATGGGATTTCCATATAATATGTTGAATTATAAAATTAAGTCGATAAAAAAAATTGTCCTATCAGCACCAAATTTTAATTATTTTTCTATTAGGAGATTCAAAACACGCTGAATCTAATGATGTGAATTAAAATGTGATAAAAACGACAACCCCTAACGAGATATATTTATATTGACCCTTTTTACAACACGTAAAAAATAATTTTGTATCCTAGCTAATTTTGACAAATATATATTTCATATATGATTGATTGGTTGGAATTTTGGGGCAATATTGACACATTTTAATTTTTCGATCATTTATATGTATGCCCCCCAATTTTGACATATTATATATATAAAATCAGTTGATGAGAAGGGATTCGATTTGCACGAAAATATGTATATCACAAGAACGCATAATTAGCTCTTATATATCTGTCCCGCAAGGTTCCATTTTGGGGCCAATTTTGTTTTTAATTTACATTAATGACCTCGCTGGCTATATGCCTTTCTTTGAATACTGATCCTGTTTTGTTTGCAGATGACACTAGCATTAAGGTGCCTGCCCTTATTTCTAATTAATTAACTTTTAGCTTTAAAAACTTACAAGCATTATTCCAATAATAGAAAAGTGGTTTTCTGACAATGGTGCGGTATTAGCCATGAATAAAGAAAAAACTGAGACTGTAATATTTCAAATAATTCAAAACAAGGAAAAGTTTAATTGTAATTTAAATATTATAATATAATGTAACATAGTGGAGGGGCGCTTTAAATGCAAAATTTCTTGGAATATTTTTGGATGATGATTTGCGTTGGGTGACTCATATTGATTACTTAAAGAAACAAGTTAGCTAAAATAATATTCGCTTTAAATGAACTTAGAAACATTTGTGATATCAGTTGCTTAAAAACTCTTTACTTTGCAAATTTTCATTCAATAATGAGATATATACGGCATTATATATCGTTTGGGGAGACGGTGGATTCGGAGGTTATATTCCGATTACAAAAAAAGGCAAGCAGAACTATGTTTAATATGAAAAAAAAATATATTCTTGTTCTCCTATGTTTAATTGTTCAGGAAGGAATTTTACCATTACCTTGACAATTTATTTATGAAAGTGTCTGTTTTGTTAAGAAACATGTGTCATGATTTTTTTTTCAGAGCAAAGAGTTCGCGCCACTATAATACGACGAGAAATAAGGAAACAATAATTTATACACCTGCGCTATGTAGACTACAAATATATAACAATTAATAGAATAGAATAGAAAATTGCTTTATATTGCGGCGAGGTTTAGGCAAGCCCACTCTTACACGTACCTAACCGCCAATAAAATACAGTATGGGATTTTGCTGGAAAGAAAAACATAGATAATTAAATAAGGGACCTTATTCAATGTCAATTAGATATATTATACAATAAACTTCCACTGTATATAAAACTTAATTATATCACTGTATGAACATGTTGCATGATTTTAAAAAAGCCGTAAAAGTATATATATATTATTGTTAAAGAATTGTTTTTACAATGTATTAATTATGTTACATTTAATTTTTAAGAACAGAGTTCCTTCATTTTATTGATTATTGTGTCTGTATGTTTTGAAAATGACCAATAAAGAATCGAATTGAATATATATATATATATATATATATATATATATATATATATATATATATATATATATATATATATATATATATATATACCATTGAAACGAGCTCTTTTTTTTTTTTTTTTTTTTTTTTTTTTTTACCCCAGAAAACACCTTTGATTTTTTTTAAATCGGAGACATTTAAAGTAGAGTGAGCGATTTCAATTTTTTGGAATATTTTATTTTCTAAAAATAGTTTAACCTGCCTTCTATTGAGAAATGAAAACCAAAAAATTCCATCTCAAATAGCTTCACCCATTGAGCTCTACACAAGGCCTTGTGTAGAGCTCAATGGCTTCACCACAAAAATTCCTAAAGTTGGTGTTTCGGAGGCCTTTTTAACCATGCGCGCATCCTTATGGAACAGAATACAGCGTTTTACTCGAACATCGTCTGAACTATGGTATCATTTAAAAAATATCTAAAATACGTAATCTATGGTGAATTCTTTAATGGATTTTCAAATTAAAAAAAAAATACGGAGCCATTTTTCCGGAAAAAAATCTTGAGCATCCTTATGAGAATTAACCCGCAAAAATGGAGTACCGAGTACCGACCTCAATTTTTTTTTATTGCAGAAATGGATAGAGGGTGCAAAGTTATGCTACTTTGATTTTTTTTCAGATTTTTTACAGCCCGCGGCAACTATTTTTTAAAAATTATTGAAAGTGCAGAAAAAGTGCCGCCTAGCTTGATCTTGCCGCCTCTCTTAATAAAAGATAGGACCCAAAAGGGACGTGGATTCGAGCCCGACCTCGCCAAAACTTTTTAGCAATACTTCCCGGTCCCTAAAAAATCTGAAAAAAATCAGAGTAACATAACTTTTCATCCTTTATCCATTTCTGCTATAAAAAATTTTGAGGTCGGTATCGGTACTCCTTTTCAAGATTTTTTTTCGGCTCCGTAAAAAAAAAATTTTATTTAAAAATCCATTAAAGAATCATACGTATTTTTTAATTTGTACCATAGTTCAGACGAAGTTGGAGTAAAAAGCTGTTTTCTGTTCCATAAGGATTATATATATATTATATGCATGTTAAAGGCCTCCGAAACACCAACTTTGGGAATTTTTTGTGGTGATCGAAGCTTGAGATGGAATTTTTTTGTTTTCATTTCTCAATAGAAGGCAGGTTAAACTATTTTTAGAAAATAAAATATTTCAAAAAATGGAATCACTCACTCTACTTTAAGGATATTTCAAAAATATCAACCCCTAAAAATTAAAACCTTAAAACTATAACTCCGATTTAAAAAAATTTAAATATGTTTTCTAGCTAGGGTACAAAAAAAAGAGCTCGTTTCAATGCATATATATATGGTATGTAATGTTAATATGTTAAAATAATTAGGGTGCACCATGCAGCCAATTAATAATTTTTTAACGTAGTAATTAAGGGTTATAGGGGTTGTTTTTATCACATTTTAAATTACACCATTAGATTCAGAGTGTTTTAATTGAACCCCCTAATAGAAATAAAATTTGGTGATATATACGACAATTTTTTCTATCAATTTATATATTATGTAATTTAATAACATATATGTAAATTGCCCATAAGCTTTTTATATATAGGAATTTAATTAATAATATAAGTATAATTAATATATAATGCAAATCATGTGAGCAAGAAGACTATATATTATATAGTCTTCTTGGAAGTTCTTGGTGTGCGAGTCAGTGTGTTGAGCCCATGCATGCGCGCACCACGGCCTATAAATAAGGGATAATAAGAGCGATGAAATGTATTTCATCGCTCTTATAAAGAGTGATTAAAAAAAAAAAAAATGTAACACCCACTATTATAAATTAAATATATTATTTTATTTTTTTTTTATTTTTATTTATTTAAAATTCACATTAGATATCAGTTGATACATTAATTGTGACTACATACTAAACAAAATTAATATATATATATATATATATATTAATTATACCCATGTCAAAAAAACTTACAAATCTTTTGGCTGTAATATGCTTTGTGTATTTTTATATATTATTATTATTATATATATATAATATACATATATATATATATATATATATATATATATATATATCCCGCCTCTATAATAAAGACTATTTTATTATTATTATTATTATATATATGCCAAATTTCAACTTTCTATAAGCTGAAAGTCGTCCTCCTGCCGAAAATTTAGCGTACTGTGTACGATCGGAACACCATACCATTTCTGGCTCATATATTCTTATATATGTGTATATTTTATATATTATACATAATTAATGTCTCTGCATATAATATGTATATTATAAGCTCCCACAGAGACCCTGCATTGCATGGTACAAGCCAGTATGAAGTAGAGTAAACTTCATCCTTAAACCGATGCAGTCTACTTTAGTATCAAAGTTCCTCTACTTTGCTTTTATACGGGTCTTTCACCATACGTCACAAAAACATGACGTCACGTGAATGTAGGCAAAAAGCACCTATAATATTTAACATGGTATCTATAGTAGCATACCAAAAACTATTTATTTTCTGCGATATGACGATTGTGATACCTTTGACAATTATTTTATTTGATAGATTGAAATGTCAAGTAAATGGAAAAAAATGCAATATTTGCCAATGATATCTGTGAAAAATACAATAAATCATTAAATAAAATGTAAATCGACTCCAAATTTCACGTCAATAATGACCATTTTACGACACTTATGCACTGATATTGACCCTAACATTCTGAAAAAAAATCAGCCAATCACCGACCATTGCTTTCCCCGCGGACTTTTGAATACGAGGGGGAAACGGCACAACAAAGAATAATGATAAAGAAACTAGGTAAAATAAAAAAAATATATATGTTCAAGTTATGTATATTCATTTCTTACGTATAAATTATTGTTAAAAAAAATTAAAAATATGTTAAATTAGGAGCAATAAATCAAGTGATTCCAGTTCCCCCTAAGTACCTACTGATGAATGTAAACAACAACAAAGCCAAGCAAACACCGTTATGTATTATTTTTGCTGTAGAGGAACTTAGCTTTAGTATGAAGTCTTTCATTCAATTTTTCCCGCTTTAATAAAAAGAAACAATGGCGCATCAGCTAAACATATGTGGAGGTGTGGACGTGTGATGTGTAGAAGAGATGGTGTAGGCAGTGTATGCATAGGACGTGTAGGTCCTGCGACTTTATTTAAATAAATATTTGGCATTCTCAAATTTAAGTCTCTGAGGTAAACTGAGTGACGTGGAGGAGATGAACTCGTTCCAAAATAACAATGGAGTAGAGGAGCAACAGCAAGCTGCATATCCACAACTCGATCTTAGCGGAAAACTGATAATAAAGGTATGATAAGGGGGGCTGACCCTAAAGTCCCTATAAGGCTAGCCCTATATATCAGAACCAAAAAGGTGTGCCCCTCTGCTTATGGGATTTGTATGCTACTCAGGGGTACACCTTTTTGAATCCGATAGTAATGCACATAATTTTATTACTGTAGCTCTGTTCGTAAATACATACACAATCAGAAAGAATAAATTTTTATTGATAAACCTTATGTACATGGAACATAAAAGGTTCATCAAAATAAATTGATTCTTTCTGATAGTGTATTTCCGAACAGAGCTATATATTATATCTACTGTATATGTTACTGACCGCTATATTGCAGAAATTAAATTCAGTATGCAATTAATGCATATACTGTACATGCAGCTAGTATGTACAGTATGTGATACTCATTGAGCTCTATACAAGGCTAGAAGGCTAATCAGCTGTTTTAGGCGCGCACGGCGTCTGGGAGGAAAGTGGGTGGTGGTCGGTGCTATCGAATGCCTGGTTGACCAACCTAAGAAAGTTTCCTTATAAAATAAGTATTAAAAGTTACACTGCAGTTGGCAATTCTGAGGAGAATACGTTGGAATGTGTGACGAAAGCGCAATCTCCCACCCACTTCCTCCCGCCGGACCGTGCGCACAGTTTAACATTGAGAAGTATAGGGCATTATCCCTCTAGCCTTGTATAGAGCTCAATGGTGATACTGTATGATACTACAGTGTGCATATAACCACAGACAAACAGACGTACAGTTGAACAAATCTAAGTTTACGCCTGACTTGGCGCCAACATAGTCTAGACAGGCTGGCGCCCCCTATCTTCACCATGAGTGCGTTTGAATTCACGGGCCAGCCCGGGCTGGGTAAAATGGCGGTGACTTTGGTCATGTGGTATGAAACGTCATAATTTCGTCACCGGCTAGTTCCCAGTCTGTCCGCTAGGTCTCAGTCGCACTGTAGAGTCCGCCCGCGTCAGCCTGGGCCAGCCAGGAAGTGACGTCATGAGAGGAGGGAAAATGGCCGCCGGGCTGGCCCCACTTGACGAAAAAAACGCTTCAGCCCAGGCCAGCCCGGGCTGACCCGTGAATTCAAACGCACTCCATGTTATAGACGTCCAAGATGGCCGTCGCGCGTAGTCAAATCTCACGTAAACTAAGAACTGTTATACTGTATGCATTCCACTGTGCGGGATGTTTAGGACCGTTGTTTATGATCACTTCCCCTCACAGTACGGCAAATATTCCTTTATATTCAGTGGTGACGGTACGGCGACTACAGATAGCAGCACTGGTTTTCCCTATCTCTTAACATCTCCACTGATACCTCTCTCACATGACATCATGCTAGACATAAACACGGCTAATCTAAGTGGGCCTAAACATCCCGCACGGTGCATGGTACGTCTGTTTGTCTGTGGTACATATATAACAAATCTTACTGTTGCTTTACCTGTAGTCTACTGAACTGTCTAGAGGTAAACTAAGATTTGTTATACTGTATATTATGTATGTACATACATACTCTGTACAGTACTGTAGTGTGCGTAGCTGCCATATTCCTACAGCCTACAGTGGAAATTGTTCAGTACATGATTGTATGTACTGTAATACAGTACACAAGAGGTTTTGCCATAGACAGACGCCTCACCATACAGAATTTTTGTGCCCGTCTCTTTCTCTCAAAATATGCCAAATATTTCTTTGTATTATTGTGGTGACCAGTGCGCCCGTCCAGAAGGCAGCACTGATTTTCCCTATCCCTCAACATATCCCCTCCACCGATACCCCTCTCACGGTAGTCCAGTGAGATTATAATGTAAACATGGTTCATATCTATGACTTACCTTATCCTATAATGGCGTGCAGAGACCCTACAGAGACCTCCGTGTCCTATGGCGAGGGATTTGATCAGAGCTTCACTGTAACTGAGAGTGGCGGCGCTGCTAAATGTTCCGCACGGCCCGGTTCTTGCTGGCAAAAATTGCCCACGCAGCCAGCGAGAATCGGGCCGTGCCGCTGCGATTCAGTGGCGCCGCAACTCTCAGTTACAGTGAAGCTCGGCCAAGCTGGTCAAATTTCTGGCCACAAGACACGGAGGTCTTTGTAGGGTCTCTGAATGGCGTGGCATCTGTCTTTGGTTTTGCCATAAGATGCTGTGTGGACACACACTTTTCCTCTATTTTTGTTTGTTTAACTCAGTGGGAGGGAAATATAGCAAAAAATCACCACCTTTCTGGCTTTCTCACGTCTGCCCAATGGTGTTTCACACAGTATTAAGGTGCTTTAAATTTGCTTTACAGTAGGAAAATGTACACATGTATACATGGACATACTCTAAAACTAAATGCTTTGGAGTACATACCATAGAAAAGAAGAGCTTGATTTTTGTAAGACAACTTGCAGTTTTTTTATGGAGCTCCAGGGGAGTATACAAGTAGGGGAGGGGGGAATGTTATTTTTTAAATACGTAGTTAGAATTTTAGAATTGTTAAAAATGAAAAAAACTTATGAATTACGTTAAGACAGTCTCCTGATGTAGAATGCCTTGTTTACATTGCAGTACTTAAAGGAGGGGAACGGCTTCAACTGTTGTATTTTTTTATTTTTTTTTTTATGCAGTGAAACATAATGTGTACACCAAAAGAAACCTCCCTACCTCCTCCTTCCCTGACTTTCGGCTGTTTAAAGTTAAGGCCTTCAAAAAAGTTGTGTCAGTGACGTAATTTCGCGCCAAAGATATGCAGCCAATTGCGCGAGGGGTTTCTATAGAGAGACTAGAGAGACGCGCTGTTATTAGCTGCTTCTCTTTGGTGCGAAATTGCGTCATTGACACAACTTTTTTGAACGCCTTAACTTTAAAAAGCCGGAAGTCAGGGAAGGAGGGGGTAGGTGGGGTGTCTTTTGGTGTAGACACATGTTTCACTGCATCAAAAAAAATTAAAAAATATCAAAGTTGAAGCCGTTCCCCTCCTTTCATAGATTTTCAAAAGTTTTTTGTCATTCTTGGTTTTATAGGAAAAAATTATTGATCCCTATAGGTCCTCTAGTGAGAAATTAATTTTATTATATTTCATTGTATGTATTTAGGTCTGTTTATTAACTGCGTGCAAATCGGGAAAGTCAAAAGAGAATCCATTGAAAAAATATATATATACATATATATATATATATATATATATATATATATATATATATATATATATATATATATATATATATATATATATATATATATATATATATATATATATATATATTATATGTTGTTCTATTAAAAAAATCACAGGAATTTCAATTTTGTCCATAAAAGTATGAAATAAATACGAAAGCATTAACAAATAAACTCTCCATGTGTCAGTATGTTTTGCAATATTCTGCACTTAATTAAATTATTGATTGAACCCAGAGCTACAACACTCCAAAATTGAGGTGACTCGACTTATGAATCTGACTAATAAATTGATTTAATCTCTTTTGAAAATTTAAATATGTATTATTTTTTTTTTTCTTGCTTGCACAAGTTGCACATCAGCACATCTTTATAAAATGTGCTATATTTTTATTAAAAAATTGGAGTAACAAAAAAATTGTAACTGCAGTACAGTACTGTATATATGATTTATAAGTACCGGTATAAAAAATATGCTGCAACTTTTCATTGCAAAAAAAAGATGAGCGTTTTCCAAAAAATTGCATCTTCGGCAGGGTGGTTGCGTCCTCGGGTGTCTCTATCTTGTTAAACCCCCCTCCCCCCCTTGGTGAAATCCTGTGTATGTTACTGTGGAGCTCTGTATTGTACTATTGTACTGTAGTGGTCCATAGCAGTAGCATTTGTAGAGAATGTGAAAACACCGTGATTGATGCAGTTGATATTTAATATATTTAATTGCATTTTTATATGTGCTGCATGCAGGATGCTGTTTGCTACCAAACAAATCAGTACTGAAAGCTTTGAAACAAACTTTTGAGAACTCTAACGCTGTTTCCTTCCTTGCCGTATAAAAAAAATATATATTAAATGACTCCATTTTTAAATCAAAATAAAGACAATCAATAGTTAATGAATTTAACTCTTTAAAAAAGTGGTGTGCAAAACAAATTCTGGAAAATTACCTCCAATATATTATGAAATATTTTAATTATTAGGAGAATGCTCCCTCCCAGAGGTAAATTCGTCTTGCTTTCCACCCAGTGCAGTGATACACTTGTGTGTGGCTTTAGACATCACTTTGGTCCATTGAAAAAAAGAGAGGTGTCCGTCTTGACTGAGGTTTTCCACGGTTTCCTCAGTCTCATCTCAGCAATTGCTTGAGTACGGAACAAGCCGTGGCCATCATCCTTTCCCTCCCTTATCCCTACCCATTACCCCCGCCTTGAGCTCCAAGCTCATGGGGTGTATCCTTGTAAACAAAATTAATCAACAAATGTACGGTGAAATATATTTTATTAATTTTATCTTGTTTTTGTGGTTGTTAGTTTAGGTATTTATTTAACCTATATGTTGTTTTGTGAGCAAATTTTATTCCAAATAAAATTATCATTATTGTTCAATATAATAATACTATATATAATTGTGTATATTTGGTAATTGGGTTGCAACTATGCACACCACATAAGGTGTCATGTCACATGACACTGTACATAAACCTACGGTACCCGCACTGTCTAAATTCTGTTATCAGGCCCAACTTGGGGATGACATCAGACGCATCCCCATCCATAATGAGGCCATCACTTATGACGAGCTGGTGCTAATGATGCAACGTGTCTTTCGGGGAAAGCTCAGCGGCTCTGATGACATCACCATCAAATACAAAGATGAAGGTGAACACAAGTACCATCTACTGTATCATTAAGTTCTATTTTATTAAATAAAAAATAATTAATAATAACCAGGCTGAAATTGTCTTGCAGAATAATAATTTCTCGGCGGTATTTACCATATTCAATATCATATAATATAGCGTTTGCTTGGCTTTGTTGTTATTTACATTCAGCAGTAGGTATACTGAGAGGGAACTGGAATCACTTGATTTATTCCTCCTAATTTAACATATTTTTATTATTTTTTAGTAATAATATATACGTAAGAAATAAATATACATAACTTTAACATATACATTTTTTTTATTTTACCTAGCTTCTTTATCATTATTTTTTGTTGTGCCGTTTCCCCCTCGTATTCAAAAGTCCGCGGGGAAAGCAATGGTCGGTGATTGGCTGATTTTTTTGAAGCATCTTAGGGTCAATATCAGTGCATAAGTGTCCTAAAATGATCATTATTGACGTGAAATTTGGAGTCGATTTACATTTTATTTAATGATTTATTGTATTTTTCACAGATATCATTGGCAAATATTGTATTTTTTTCCATTTACTTGACATTTCAATCTATCATATAAAATAATTGTCAAAAGTACCACGATTGTCATATCGCAGAAAATAAATAGTTTTTGGTATGCTACTACCATGTTAAATAGGTGCTTTTTGCCTACATTCACGTGACGTCATATTTTTGTGACGTATGGTGAAAGACCTCTATATGCAGCTGGGATCTACATGCTTAAAAGTTTAATATTTTTTCTCTCTATTACATTACCATTTAAAACACTTTTACTTAAAGTAGTGTTGAATATTTTTGTATACAAGACACGTGGAACAAGTTATAAACAATTTTTGTTAAGGATGAATTTCAGTTGATTGAGATATCAGAACTGGTCCCCTTGTTTTTAATGAGACTTGTAGGGGACTTTAAACTTACCATCAATAAATACATTAGGTGGCATAACATTTTTGGACTGGATCCGTCTGTCCTGTTTTGTAAAAAATGAGGTAGAAGTGAAACATGGAGCCTTATAAACAGAAACAGAAAATGGGGCTGTTGTGACAGAAGAGCCCCCTTTAATTTCCTCATCTCATAATCATATTAGAATGTTCTCGATTTTTAAAATTGATTTCATTCAATTCTTTCTGACTTCTGAAAAAAACATTCTCTGACTCAGAAGCACATCTGTGATGACCCCAGATGAGATCAACCAAAATGGAAATATGTTTTTTTTTTTTTTTCTATAATGATGCTGAATACTAGAAAAACAAAAATTAAATTAAAACATATCCTGTGTTATAGATGGAGACCTCATCACCATATTTGATAGCTCTGATTTGGCCTTTGCAATCCAATACAGCCGGATTCTGAAACTGAGTCTGCTGCTTCCTGGCTCGCAGGGAGGCACTACACCAGCCCTGTTCACAGCTGTTTGCTCAGAACTGCGTGGCATTCGAGACCGCGTTAATAGTTTGCTTGACTCCTTGGGTGACTCGCTCCCTGTCACAGTCATAGGCAACATCCAGGAGCCTACTTCAGCTGTGGTAGAAACCCAAGGTATGAATAAAAAATTGTAATGTTGTTAGTAGCTGTATTTTCAATATGATTCTTTGTAGATAATATGTAGTTGAAAGATCAGAATTAGCTTGTTCACCAAGGTATCTGCACTATTTCTACAGGCTCAGACCATGCGACAAGTAAACCCGCGCTTAATCCCAGGGAGTTTGACCCCCTGCAAGACGCTGCTGCACAGAGCAGCAACCAATCCCAGCCCTCAGAGTCAGCTCAGGTGTCTACAGAAGGTAATTCTTTATGAGACAATACATTTTAAAATAATTTTTTTAAGTTATTTGTTGTTATTTTGATCTTCATTGTTTTAAAAATATATCTTTATTATTATTATTCTTTGGCTCAATACTGAATAAAAAAAAAAATAGCTTTAAAAAGTTTATGCCATATTTATTAATTAAATTATAGAAATAAGATATATTAAATTCATTTTATCTAGCTCTATGGTGTAGCGGTTAGGTTGTCTCTTGTCCGAGAGATTCCCGGTTCAAATCTTGAACTCAACTGATTTTTGTGACTTGTGTGAGGTGTTTAAATAAAGGAGGTAGGAGGCTTATGGCTGTCTACACTCCGCTTGAGTAAATTCAGTACAGCGGAATGTTGTATTCAACATACATGCCCCACTAAGAAACAGTCTGGCTTGGAAACCGGGTATTAGGAGCCCCAGAGAGCACTGTGAACAATGTTGTATGTTCTGCCATTGGCAAGTAAAATCAACATATTCATTGATATTCATTGAAGTAAAGTAACATGAAATTAAACATTGTCAAAACAAAAATGCCCGATATTGTCATAAAAAGCCTTTTTTCCTGTTTCTAAATCAAATGTTCCTATCTGTTTATTGCTCTACACTGGTGTGTATAAATTGTTTAGAAAAAGTTAAATGATAAGAAACAAATTACTGTACTCTCAAATTCGTTCTCTGAATAATAATTTTTAAAATCAATGCTCACAATTCTTAATAGCTAGACTCCATTAGATTATAGTAATTGTTTTGTAATAAAATGTTAATTTTTTCTGGTTATATAAATTAGGAATAGTAATACTTTGAACCTTGTAATATTAATTGATTTTGTCATTCATGAAACTTTTAACCTGAAATGTTGTAGTGTTTAAGGTAGAGATAATACGGATCACCTGGCCCAATGCTAAAAAAAATCTCATTCATAAAAATTATGAAAAAAATTTAAAATGTTCTCCTCTACATCCCCTATCAGTAGGTAAAATATCAGGTATACAAAAACGAGCTAGTTTTTGAGTTATTAATTTTTAAAGTTGACTAATTTTACATGGAAGTTCCATTTCTCCATGTTAAATTAGAGAACTTTAAAAATTAATTACTCGAAAACTAGCTCGTTTTTGTATACCTGATATTTTACCTACTGATAGTGGATGTAGAGGAGAACATTTTAAAAAAATTTCATAATTTTTATGAATAGGATATTTTTAGCATTGGGCCAGCTGATCCGTGTTATCTCTACCTTAAGTGAGCTGAGGTTTGTACTTTGATTATTATAACAGGCGGTCTGGAGAACACCCGTGTCGGCACTCCAGATAGCATTGCAAGCTCAACTGCTGGCTCTCACCCTCAAGCAGCCCCTCAGCAGCAGCAGCCTCCACCCCCGCCACAAAGCACAGGCTACCAACAGGCATCGACCTACCCAGAGATGGCAAGCCAACAGGGCATCAACAGTGGCTACCCACCACAGAACCAACACAACCCAGCTTCTGTTGCCAATCAGCAGCAACAAATGCAAAGTAGGTGGAGCAAACTGTTGTTTGATTATAGTGTGTAAATGAGATAAGTTAAGATACCCAAGTTAAGTATTGATAATTGTAAAGTTAACAAAAATAAAGGGCTCAAATTATTGAGCAACTTGATGGTGTTATTTCCGTTAAGAAATTTGACTTGGTAACTTCCTGAAAGTCTGTTATTGTTCTTAATCAGCCAGAATTGGAAGAACAATGTTTGATTCTTTCAACTGTCTGAGCAGTCTAGAATGATTGAGAAAAAAAGTGGGAACAGGAAAGAAGGAAATGACACAACATATTTCAAAATATAGACAGTCTGGACAGTAAAGACCCTTAAAAAGTAAAGGTTTGTCAACTTAATTATATTGTTTTACAATTTCTTTCTTTTTTTTCTTTTTTATATATATGTTAGCACCCAAAGCCGAATTCGGGCAAAAGCCGAAAAAAATGCTCACATCTAGTTTTGCGCATCACGAAATGAGCCAAAGCCGAAGTGAGTTTTGTTTTCGGCTTTGGCGCATTTCATTTTGAGCAAAACTAGTTCTGCGCATCGCGGTTTGAGCAAAAGTCGAAATGATATTTTATTTCGGGTTTGGAGCAAAATTTTGAGCACATCTAGTTTTGCGCAAAATAAATATGATTTTAATGACGAGATGATGATTTTAATTTTAATGATATTTATTTTAATTTTTTAAAAAGGAAAATAAAAAACTATGACTAAACTTATAATAAATATTATTATTGTGACCTAATATCTTTCAAGCGCTCTTTAAAAATAAATTAATTAGGGAAAAAATAATAACTTTAAAATGTAATCATAACAGTATACGTACGTACATACCTTATAAAAAATATTGTAGAATCTGTTGATTTTATAAAACACTCCACCATTTCTGTCACTTAATTACTATTTGATGATGTTTTTGTTAAATTAATAAATTTTTTGTTTAAGAACTGCAGCTCAAATAAAATCGACATATATTATACGCCACAAGTTTTAAAGTATTCTTTAGATTCACTCGCTCTCACCATAGAAATATTGTCATGCACGCACTTGTAGTTCTATTTCTACGAACATTGTAGCAGCACAGGCTTATACGTACAACCCTGGTAGCAGCAACAATACATAAACATATATGCATACGGCAATCAAATGGCGGGGTTAAACTTCATTGCAGAGGTAAAGGCTACTTTCTTATTTCGTTGTACCGATAACAACCTGTATTGAATGATAGCCTAATTCTAAGACATAGAACTATGAAATTTACAAGTGCGTGCATGACAAAATATTTCTAATGGTGAGAGCGAGTGAATCTATAAACGAATACTTTAAAACGTGTGGCGTATAATATATGTCTATTTTATTTGAGCTGCAGTTCTTAAAACAAAAAAAAAATATTAATTTAACAAAAACATCATCAAATATTAATAAAATGACAGAAATGGTGGAGTGTTTTATAAAATCAACAGATTCTACAATATTTTTTATAATGTATGTACGTACGTATATATATATACTGTATGATTACATTTGATTATGATTAGTTTTTTATTTTTCTTTTTAAAAAATTAAAATAAATATCATTAAAATTTAAATCATCATCTCGTCATTAAATTCATCTTTATTTTGCGCAAAACTAGATGTGCTCAAAATTTTGCTCCAAACCCGAAATAAAATATCATTTCGACTTTTGCTCAAACCGCGATGCGCAGAACTAGTTTTGCTCAAAATGAAATGCGCCAAAGCCGAAAACAAAACTCACTTCGGCTTTGGCTCATTTCGTGATGCGCAAAACTAGATGTGAGCATTTTTTTCGGCTTTTGCCCGAATTCGGCTTTGGGTGCTAACATATATATAAACTTGCAGTAATCCCAGAATTCAGAACGGAAGTTTTGCTACAAAAATTTGCAAGTTAAAATTTGTAAGATGGTTCATCAATCCCCACTCCTTTTTTGGCTGAATCTGCATCTTTTATCGAATGAATGATTTTGTGATATTGGAGTTAAGAGGGTGCAGGGGCGAGGATTTCTTACGCTAAAAATAAAAATAGGGCGAGGGGGATCGAAGAAATGGACTGCCAACCCTCACAAGAAGGAAAGCAGTGGCGGTATAGAAGAGGCAGAAAAAAAACTTGTGTCCTCTCAAACATTATAATAATTGTTAAAGTGTTTAAACACAATAATTTACAAAATCATAGAAAAAAATATATAGCAATTTTGATGTTTTTAATTCTTTTCTGAAATTTATGGGTAAGCTTTATCGATGTAGCATGAGCCACCACTGCCTATGATTTTAGATATACACACATTTATTTTGAACCATTTTTAATGTAACAGTAATGTATAGCATGCAGGTAGCTTGTTTCTAGGGTCTTGGATTTTGGAGTACTGTGGTGTATAACATGTAAAACGAACTGTTTTTCAACTCACTTTGCAAACTAAATAATTAATTGTAAATTAATTAGACACCGAACGAAAATATTTAGCCACAGGGTTACCAAAATAATTCTTAGGTACCCGAATATGTAAAAAAAAGCATTCACTTAGGCACATCTTTAATGCAATGCTCTGTATTTCAGAGCATGAAGTTTGCGTAAAATTTATCTGAAATTTCCAGATGGTTAAGTATGTGGAATGCTTCAGGATAAAAAAGAGCACTTGTTTATTGGGATAGTTCTCTTGAGAGTAAGATCAATATCAGATTAATGAGATTTCAAAACATGGATACAGCAGTAATTTATATTATGTATATTGCAGGATAATATTTGTAGGATCTCATTAAGGTGTACTGTAGCTTGTTTGTTTAGTTTTATCATGTGTTTTTTATTGAGCCATGGAAAAAATTGGTTAGTCAGGTTTGATAAAATGTTTTCCTGTATGAAAATAGTAGCTTACAGTAATTAATGTTTTAATTTGAAAAAGGTTAAAAAATATATATCGTCCCTTGTTCGGAATGAGCTATCTGACTACCATGATTTTGTTGCAGTACTGAGCTGTCTGCTATATTAGGTGAGCACAATCATAAGCTTTATTTAATTCCGCTTAACAGTTTACAATTGTGCTGACTTGAAATAGCAGACAGCTCATCATTGCAACGAGATTGTGGTAAGCAGATAGCTCAGTATTTCGGACATGGGACAATATATATAAAATTTGGCTAGCCTACAAAATTTTCTATATGTTGTCAGGTTATCCCACAACATACTTGCAAAACTGGCAACTGCAGCAGCAACAACAACAGCAGCAACAACAACAACAACAGCAGCAGCCGCAGCAACAACAACAAAAGCGCTATCCAGTTCCTATGGGCCCTGCTCCTGTGTCGCGCTACAATGTTGCTCCCCAGGGACCAGGCCAAGTGCCAGGCCAGGTAGCGGGCTCTCCGAGTGTAACACCACAGTCAGCACCCAGCCAACCCTACACACAGCAGGGGTGAGCAACTTTGCACAGCATCAATTAAAATAAACTATTGTTGACAATCAAAGTAGATGGCAATTCACTCTGAAATTTCTTGAATGCATTTTCTTGTTACAGAAAGTACTTTAAAGCAAAATTTATAATTTTACCCTAAAATTTTGAGTATTCGTATTGATGGTTAAATGTACCCAGCAAAAACACAATTTTTACTAAAATATTTATAGTATTCCAATCATATATTATTTAAATAAAAGGACAGGAAATACCAGCAATGCCTTACTGATCGAAAAAGTCACAGCAGGTGAAAATCTTGTGGTCATAAAAATATTATTACATTCTATGAAGACATTTTGCATCAATCGCTACTTTCAACCGATGAAGCAGCTCGACAACGCGAAACGTCCTCATAGAATATAATAATATTTTCGAAGTAAAATTATGAACACAAGATTTTCACCTGCTGTGACTTTTTTTATCAGTAAGGTCTTGCTGGTATCTCTTGTCCTTTTCTTTAAATAATATATTACAACCACAATGGTTTATTTTCCTTAAAAAATTGAGTATACCAACCACGAAGACTAACAGTTGTGAGATAAACCTGTAAATCTAGATAAAACTGCAACATATTTGTCATTAGTTCAAATCTTATATATATAGTAACTGAAAACCAAATAAACAAAAATCAATATTATCACCTGCCCCATTTCCTTCAAGTTTTACTGCATTACTGTATATCAGTGTTCTACATTGAATTCTCAGGCCTTAAAATATTGTAATTCATTACAAAATAAATTTATGTACGTCATTTCAATACTTACCTTGTTTTTGCAGGTATCCCTTGCAGAATCCTCCTGGGGCTCCAGGATCTTACCCTCCATCCTCTCAGCCCCCACGTTCATATGCAACCAGTCAAGACTTCCCGCAGCACCCACAGCAGGGAATGCCGCCCTCTCCGTCAGGGTCAATGTACTCCCCAGTGCGGTATGCTCCAGGGACAGCCGCCCCACAACCTCCTACTGCCGCTGCTGCTGACCCCAGCCAGCTGCCAGGAAATCCTTATAGTAAGGTTGCGGTGCAGGGCCAGTATGGAGGACCACCACGTTATTCCTAAGATAACTGCTTGAGGACAACATCTCTTCCCACATCGATTCTAACTTAGTTCACTATGATTACTTTTATAGAAATCATTTGTAATATCTTATGCTATTCAAATTAATTTAATTCTTTAAATGTTTTTTCTAACCCTTCATTGTGTAAGTGTAAGCCAGTATTTAGTTCTTAATACCAAACAAAAGATTTTTTTTTTTTTTTTTTTTGTACAAGTTACATCACAATATAGATTTATTTCCCCTGTATCAATTATGGTTTCATATACAGTACACACTTTTTTTTTTACTTTATATTTTGGGGCTGATAAGCAGTAAGTTAGTAACATATTTAAAAAAATATTTCTATACATATATTTTTTATTGTTATTTTTTATTATTATTATTTTATTTATTTTTTATTTTATTTATTTATTTATTTTTTTGCATGAAAATTCAATACATATTTGCATGTAGAAAAGATTTGACTTGTTTTCTGCTACATATCTTTTTATTTGTAATAGTTTAAAATTGTATATTTAATTGCCATTGAAGACACAAGTTCATGATTATTTTGTGGAGTATGCAATAGTATTCAAACCTTATAGTTGATTTTTACAGTAAATACATATGTGCTTTTTTATGATGTATAAAATTTCTTCTTTTTATTTTTAATTAATTAATTATTCATATATATTAATGCATGAAAATTCAAGTCGCGTGTAGGATTGATTTGACTTGTAATAATACTGCTACATATCTTTTTATTTGTAATAGTTTAAAATTATATATTTAATTGCCATTGGAGACACAAGTTCGTGATATTTTTGGAGACACAAGTTCGTGATTATTTTTGGAGACACAAGTTCATGATATTTTTGTGGAGTATGCAATAGTATTCAAACCTTATAGTTGATTTTTACAGTAAATACATGCTTTTTTATGATGTATCAAGCTGAGTCAGCCTAGCCAAAACATAGCATCATGAGATAAGGCAGTTTGTCTAGCTTCAAAGTGAAATGGGTTGCCTACATAGCAAAAGATCTCGCCATGGCGCTAAGATGGACACTTTATCTTAGCTTAAGCATACTTGAGAGTAAGGAATATGCATCTAAGACAATGTGATACAATTCAAGTCTACATTATGCAAAGTATATACTCTGTATGCAGGGAGGCGTCTAAAAATTAACCATGGTTGTATTATGGGTGTAGCCAGTAGTCTGACAACTTCTAACTAGGTACTACATTTAAACATAGGAATTGAATTTATTCATGTATTGACTTTGAGACTATGGACCAAGAGGTCAATGCCCGTAAATTTAAACATAGGAACTTATGACTTGATGCATAGACTTTGTGACAAAACATTGCTTTCTGCAATGGAGTAATTGGGTAATTCTATCAAATTTGTTGCTTTTAATTTATTTATTTACAATGCAATATTTCAACACAGCAATCAATACTCTAGATAGATAGGTATACATGAGGGGTCTAGGATGTTTGGTCGCAGGATGTTTGGTCGCAGGATGTTTGGTCGCGGAATTTTGGTCGCAAGGATGTTTGGTCGCAAGGACGTTTGGTCGCAAGGATATTTGGTCGCAAGGATTTTTGGTCGCAAGGATGTTTGGTCGCAGGGATGTTTGGTCGCAAGGATGTTTGGTCGCAAGGAAGTTTGGTCGCAAGGAAGTTTGGTCGCAAGGATGTTTGGTCGCAAGGATGTTTGGTCGCAAGGATTTTTAACTATTAATTATAAGAATTATATGAATTATTGAAAGGCAGTGTAGGCTACTTTTTTTTTCGTGATAAGTACGGTCAAATAATGCACCAATCATAAAGCCACGAATGGTTATGCTGTATAATAGCACTTAAAATTTTAAACTAGTATCGGACAAAATCATATATAGGCTACAAAGAGGCACACAATAATTTAAGTAAATAATCATTTAGTATAGATTTATTCATTTTTTTTACATGACATAGAAAATCCATCACAAATACTATCTTACAACATGAAAAAAATTATGTACTTTGTACCATCTACTTTGAAACTTATAACGTAATTTAATGAATTTAATCAATAAAAATGTAAAAAAATTTATGTTATAATATACTATATAATACGATAAGATAAATTATGTATTTTTTTCGAATTAAACAAAAAAACAATTCACATAACATTAATATTATTTTTTATAAACTAAATACCAAATTTCACATAAAAAATAGTTTTTATTTGATAGAGAAAACAGTAATGACCATACTAGAAGGTGAAATTGTGGGCAATTCCTCGAAGGTAATGAATAATGTCATTCTCATCGAAATTACCTACGAGCTCATGCAACCTATGAGCAGATTGAACTGTCTTTTTTTTTTGGGGCATTTGATGCCCTGCAGATAGTTGCTCGACCTTGAAAGCACACAGAGCTTCCTCTTTTTGCAAGATGACAATAAGTTTCCATATGTTAGGATGATCACAGTTTAAATGTGACTGCAGTCCTCTATGCCACGCCTCCAAAGCATTAGTTGTTGTCGGTGCTTCATCTAAAATTGATTCATACTGATTCCATTTATGTGGGGAATAGAGAGTATTTTTCCTATGCCCCCTACGGTTTCTTTTACCAAGAAACTGTTTTTCAAAGTAATTGAGAACTGGCTCGAACTCAATAGGCAAATAATCAATTAAAGCCTGAAAAGCATTTTCATTGCGTTGAGAAGAAGAGAATGGTATTATACACACAGCTTACTAACGTGGAGTTACGTGCACTAATGTTACGTGAATGTGGAATGAAGCTGCCTGCATTTTATCACAGTGAACTTTGTTCGCCTTTCGCTCGCCCTGTCCCCCAACGTTCAACTAGCCAAGTATTTTGAAGTAAATAAAATAATTTGATAAAATATTCATTTAACAATAAAGAAATTCAAAAATTCAAAAGAATTTATTGTTAAATAGTTTAAACAATCTAGAATGCACCCTTATGAGCTTGCACAAAGAAAAAAAGGGCAAAAAAAAATTAATTTAAATTACTTTATTATGCGACCAAACATCCTTGCGACCAAACATCCTTGCGACCAAACATTCGGCCTTTTACGACCAAACATCCTTGCGACCAAACATCCTTGCGACCAAACATCCCTGCGACCAAACGTCCTTGCGACCAAACGTCCTTGCGACCAAACGTCCTTGCGACCAAACGTCCTTGCGACCAAACATCCTTGCGACCAAACATCCTTGCGACCAAAATACCGCGACCAAACATCCTGCGACCAAATATCCTGCGACCAAACATCCGGCTCCCATACATGAGACACTGCATGTCGGCTTCAAAACCGGCTCTTTGACGTTCTGATAAAGTCTACCTTTCAGGTGTTGTGATAAGGAATATAGATTTATAGATAGCTCGAATCGGAAAGTCAAGGAGCCGGTTTTGAAGCTGATGGTCTCACATAATTATATACTACAGCTACAATCTTAATAATTTTATAATAATGCTATTATATATATATATATATATATATATATATATATATATATATATATATATATATATATATAATTAAATGGTATAAATAATGCTTATATTTTATTTTATGCTTCAGCTTTTGTTTGTTTGTTTTTTCCCCTCCTTTTTTTGTCTGCTCTTTTTTTTTTCATGTCCTTGTCTTCATTGTATTGGCATTCAATGACAAAAAATACCGTGTTTAGGATGTTGTAAAAATATAATTTTATTTTGCAACAATTTCAATTTTATGTCACCAGAATAGAAGAAAGAAACCGAAATTCTACTTCTTATATGAGTATCTCTCTTGCTTGTCTATTGCCAGAATTCCATTAGTATGAGAGAGTAATATTACTTCAGTTATTGAATATACAATGAAAGTTGGGAAATATTTCTCTTGTTGAGGTTCTTGAATGTAATATTTTTTTTTATTATTATTATTATTATTATTTTGTAAAAATTTTCACTGCAATATGTACTGCAGATTGATTTTGGTGTCTTTAATTTAAAGCTTAAAATATATATTTTTTTTTTTTCTATTTTCCTATTGTTTTTGGATAGCTACATTAAATTTGTGCTAACTGAAATTGACCATCTAGTTTTACATACATAATAAAATATTGTTATTAATATTTTTGGGTTGTTTTGTTGGCTTTTCGTACTATACCAAAACTTACTACTAAAACCTGTATAACAATTAATAGAATGTGCACTCAATCAAACATTTGTCAGTCAGTAAATGCACTTTTATTTATTTAATATGAAAAATCGTCTTTACAATCAAACCATTTAATTTTTGCTATTTTTTTTCAATGACCCCTCTGCCATGAAATCTAGCATTATCTTTCGATAATTTGTGTTTTTTATGGTTCTTGTCTTTTCTTTTCTCTCATTAAAGTAAATGCACTCTGAAAACAAATTGTGTTAAAAAAAGTCTTTTTGCAGTTTTGCAGCCTACTGGTACATATATATATATATATATATATATATATATATATATATATATATATATATATATATATATATTATATATATATTATATATATTATATCAGGTTTTGAACTCATAAACTCCATACCCTATCATCCAGGACAGGATATATGTACCAATTAAAAGTTTTAAGCCTATAATACATGTTATATATTAATTATATTTAAAAAAAATGTAAAACCATTTTATATACTCATAGAAAAGTGAATGAAGCAAAAACTATTATTATGAGGCTGCAAATGGTTTTTTTTATTATTATGTTCCCATCCTTATATTTCTCACCTCCTGATACATCTTGACAACAAATGATAATAAAATGAAAATCTTAACAATCATAATATTGTTTTATTTATACCAAAAGACCAATATATATGTTGATGTAAAACTTCACTGATGCTGCTAAATAAACTTAAGGGTAAGATAACACGAACAATTGATTGTTGTAGTCCCATTTGATTAACATGTAAACCTTAGCAACCTCATAATGATTCTGAATTTTTTTTGAGAGACAGTTCTTGGCACCAAAAAAATATGGAAAAAATTTCAAAACAATCGGACGATCCAATTTTTTTAAATTAATTTCTTGGTTTAGGTCTCCATGGGAAAGCCCTATACTGAAAATTTAAAAAATTCATTTAAAAAAATTGGATCGTCCGATTGTTTTGAAATTTTTTCCACATTTTTTTGGTGCTAAGAACTGTCTCTAAAAAAAAAAACGCAGAATTATTATGAGGTTGCTAAGGTTTACATGTTAATCAAATGGGACTACAGCAATCGATTGTTCGTGTTATCTTACCCTTAATTTATTTCACATTAGATATCAGTTGATACATTGTGACTATAATACATACTAGACAAAATTAAAAAAAACTGTAAAAACAAAAAACAAAAAAATTAGTAATACAATCATATATAGACAAACATCAAAATACCACAATTAAAATAATTAAAATAACAATATTCAATAATAATTACAGAATGGTAAATATATACAAACAACGCGTATAACTATAGACAATTTTCATTTTGCATTTGCTTAATAGAATAATATATGTTATAAGTATATATTTCTCAATTTCGCTTGTCTATTTTGTCATGCAGCAAGAACTGAATGTTTTACAAAAAAATATTATTGCTTGTGTTGTTTGCATTATGTATTATAGTATCCTACAGGCACGGACTGGCCTATCAACCTTTCGGTCGCGGACCGATGGGCCGCGGCAAAAATGGGCCGCCAGGGCAAAAGTGGGCCGCAGGCCGCGAATAAAAAATAGGAGAGAAAAAAAAAAGAAGAAGACAAAGAAGAAGAGAAACAACAAAGACTTAAATAATATACATATATAAGATATAAAAGCAATTAAACAATATTAATATATATTTTTACGTAAACCGGCCGGTATATAACGCTTTAGAAAAAAGGCCGCTTTTTTGGTGGAATAATTATGTAGTTGTTGTTTTACTTCAAATATTAAAAATTTTGAGGCGGCCCGATTGGGTGCGCAGGGATGCTCAACAACTCGCTAGTCAAAATTATAAATAATACACAATTTAAAAAATAAGCCTTACTGTTTGCATGGTAAAATATTTCACAGTACAACTAATTATCGTAACTTTCGAAACAGCGTGGAAACACTGATATAACTATGATTAATTCTGAAAAAATAATAAAAAACAAAAAAACAGCGATCCGGCCCATTTAGCGTGAGCAACTGTGACACTGCAATGTGATATATACCTACTACCCTCAGATTTTTCTACAAAAAATGAGGTGTGTTTCAAAAGGTCTAACCACACGAACTATTTTTGAACTTTATCAATAAACAAAAACGTTACTGCGAATACGAAATACGCATGAAATGGTCACTTAATTGGCGATAAGTGATCGGGGGCAACGAAAACATCACGGCATGTGCAGCCCTAGCTGGCTCCTATATGAACTTAATTGATGACTGAAAATCACTTGACAATTGTCATCTCTGAACTGTTATTCCATTTCTTCTTTAAAGTAGAGTAGTGTTAAACCAGGAAAAAAGTGGAGTTGGTATTTTCTAAAAAAATTATTCAAATGGTCTTCCATATATATATATATATATATGTCAAACCGAAAAAAAAAATATAGATATATATATATATATATATATATATATATATATATATATATATACTGTATATATATATATCTCACTTACGATTCACCAGAAAAAAAAATCCCAAGTCAGAGTGAGACCTCGATATACTCGAATAACTCGAAGAAAATATTGCATATAGGTGCCATGGTCTGAAAAAAATATATCGATCTATTTTATGACTCGAGCTTTAACCAAAACTTTTTTATGATAATTTTGGATGGGAATAGTTAATTTTTCTTAAAAAAATCAAGAAAAACCTAATGAGAATTCACAAGATTTTGTTGTTATTTTTTTATAGAACTCTCGATATTTTTTTAATTATATAATAAATTTTTTATTGCATATATGAGCGTAAACACAGAAAATTAATCCAAAATCATGGTCAGAGTAAACGCGTCGATTTAATCGTTTCACATGCAAAAATCTGAAATTCGATAAGTATTATAAGTAAGTGGCATGAAAAAAATAAAATTATAAAAAATTGTGTATTGATGTTCTAAAAAAAAATATGTTTGAAATAAATTTCTTCCGAATCCAATTTTTCGTAAGAAAAGCAATAAAAACTCACAGTTATTCTTTTCACATTTTAGTGTTGAGATAACACGGATCAGCTGGCCCAATGCTAAAAAAAATCCCATTCATAAAAATTATGAAAAAAATTTAAAATGTTCTCCTCTACATCCCCTATACTATCAGTAGGTAAAATATTAGGTATACAAAAACGAGCTAGTTTTCGAGTTATGAATTAGTCAACTTTAAAAATTCATAACTCGAAAAGTAGCTCGTTTTTGTATACCTGATATTTTACCTACTGATAGGGGATGTAGAGGAGAACATTTTAAATTTTTTTCATAATTTTTATGAATGGGATTTTTTTAGCATTGGGCCAGCTGATCCGTATTATCTCTACCTTAAAAAAATTAGAAAGCCACGCCCCTTTTTCCAAAAAAATCGCGCCTGCAGCGGGCAACTGGGGGGCTACGCCCCCCAGGCCCCCCGAATGGGTGTTTGCCTCCGCCTATGTGGGCCGTCTTTCTTCCTCGACCGATGAGCCGTTACGGCCCAGTCCGTGCCTGGAGTACCTATATATCTAATCCCTTATTCATTTATAACAATTTATTTTACAAATAACATTTCATGAAACGAGTGTTAATAAATGTTAAATTCTTTTAATATTGCAAAATTATATATGTAGTTTTTAATATAGGCACTGCAGTAGCGACGGACTGGCCCGCCGAACCACCGAACGCCGTTCGGTGGGCCGCGGCAAAAGTGGGCCGCCGGGCCAAATGTGGGCCGCCTGCCACAAAGAAAAAAAAAAAAAAAAAAAAAAAAAAAGGGAGAGAAAAAAAGAAAGAAAAGGAAAAGGATGAAGACGAGAATAAATAAAACTAAATTAAAGCGTTTTTTTTCTTACGAAATCGTATATATATACAGTACATATTTATGACATCTTAATTTTTAATCATAACATTTTGAGTTGGTTTCGCGTGTATTTGCAATGAGATATTAGAATGTGAAAATTTTAGCGGCTTAATCGAAAGAAGGGGTAAAAGTATGGTACTGTGAATTTTTTCAGATTTTTCTGAGACCGGGAACTATATATTTTTAAAAAATTATTGAAAGTCTTCTATTTTGATGACGTCACGGGCGGTGGCACTCCTTAAGAAAAAGTATAGAGAGGATAGGGCAGTGCCGCCCATGACGTCATAAAATATAAGACTTTCAATACTTTTTTAAAAACAGTTCCCGGTCTCAGAAAAATCTGAAAATATATTCACAGTACCATATTTTTTAGCCTTCTTTCGATTAAGCCACTAAAATTTTCACATTCCAATATCTCATTAAAATTTATTGCTTATAAATTTCTATTAAAAACACTTATCTGCACACAACTCGCACAAGTAGCATAAATATGTGAACGCTCATTTTCTAAATTGACAAGCTATTGAAAACGCGTATTAGAAGTAGATTAATTGTCTCAAAACAGATTAAACGCTCTAATATATTATATATAATACATATACATATATATGTTGATGTTTTATGAGAATTAAAGAAATTTTGAATATATAAGGTTAAAAATGAGAAAGTTCTTGATTGTTTAGCTTCAAAAAGTAACTTGGTTGGTTGGTATTTTTTGGGGCAATTGACACATTTTGGTCAAGTATGCCCCCAACGCGGCCATTTATTGGCCGCAAATTTTCTTACTAAAAAAATTTTCTTGTCAAAGAACAAAAATTATGTTTAAGTACTTTATGCAATCTGCTTATTTTTTTCAAAATGATTTCTTTTATAGTCAAATAATATTACAAAATAAGATACAATCCTAGCAAATCACGAGTAAATAATTATTTTATTATTTTGCAAAGAAGTTTGATACACCATGGAAAAATATATTATAAATATATAAAGGGTGTATGATTATTGATTAACATTATATAAGGAAACTTGCATGGGAAACAATTTACTTTAATTTTAAAATTTATGTATAGTGCTCAATTTTTAAATAAAAAAATATATAATTAAATTTAATTCTGCACTTCCATCATATATACTATTCCTTTTTGCCAGTGTGATTGTTATATAGGGGAATAGGCGATTTAAATGAAAAATATAATTGTGTTATTATTCAAATTCAAGCGATTAAAAAAAAAAAAAAAAAAAAAAGGAACTAATATACATTTTAAAGGTAAAGTAACACAGATCAGCTGTTTTCTTGGTACCATTTTATTAACATGAAAACCTTAGCAAATTCACAAATATTCTGAGAGACAGATTTTAGTACCTGAAAGACACAACAAAAAATTTAAAACAATTATTCTAGCCGATTTTTTTTTTTTTTTTTTTTTTTTTTTTTTTAATTTTCAGCAAAGGACTTTCTCATGGAGAGCGATCTGAAACTAAAAAATTAATGAAAAAAAAAAAAAACGGCTCGAATAATTGCTTTCAAATTTTTGCTGTGTCTTTTAGTGCTGTCTCTCGAAAAAATGTCAGAATATTTGTGAATTTGCTAGGGTTTACAACATGTTAATCCAATGGGACTAAAAAACCTGATGATCCTTGTTACCTTACCCTTACTTGTATAGCTAAGAATAAAAAAAATGTTTTAGGCGATTTGAGGATATTTTAATGAACTTTAGTAAAAAATCTAGTGAAATCCTAAAAAAAAACGTGCCCGCAAAAATGTTTTAGGTGATTTGAGGATATATATATATTTTAGTGACCTTTAGTAAAAAATCTAGTAAAACCCTTAAAAAAATCGCACCTGCGAAAAATGGTTTAGGTGATTTGAAGATATTTTGGTGAACTTCAGTAAAAAATCTAGTGAAATTTAGTAAAAAATCTAGTGAAATCCTAAAAAAAAATCGCACCTGCGGCGGGCTACTGGGGGGCTACGCCCCCCAGACCCCCCTTTTAGGTGCGGGCCTCCGCCTATGTGGGCCGTCCTTTTGTCTCGTTTGGTAGGAATTTTTGACCCAGTCCCCCTAGTCGAAAAATAAAGGCAGTAGTCAAGTGGTGACTACTGCTAAGTGATAATTTGAGCAGTGGTCAAGTAGTCACTGCCCAAGTGGTCGCAAGTAGTCACTTTCAAGTAGTCACCAGTAGTCACTTTCAAGTAGTCACCAGTAGTCACTTTCAAGTAGTCACCAGTAGTCACTTTCAAGTAGTCACCAGTAGTCGATTTCAAGTGGTCAAATTAAACGGTTTTTTAGTATTTTCTCGCGATATATCCGTCTATCATCACGATGCAGTTTTTTCCCGTTTAAGCCAACAGATAGATCAATTATAACTGGAACAAGTAAAGAAATTATTCTTTCACATTTTTAACTTGAATTATTAAAATGTAATTATAATACTTTGTAATAATTCAAGATAAAAACGTGACAAACAAATATATAGGACGAGAAACATCTATAATATACATACCAATTTTACGCTCCATGCAATATAAAGCACTTTTTAAAACATTTACTTTAATAAATTATTCCTATTAACTTATTAATTTTAATTTAATTTCTTTAGTATTTTTTTAATTTTTTACAGCAAAATGAAGGAATAATATTTTTTAATTCATACTTTATAAATAATAAAAAAAAAATATATGAAAAAAAAAACACGTTGATTATTAAAGATTTATAATTATTATATAATAAATAAAATACATAATAAAATATGAACATCTTTGAAGAATAATTACCAACGGCTTTCATCTCGGCGTCTTTTTTATCAAGTTCCAAGAGCCGATAAACATTGACTGTTTAAGGCTACCTAGAACAAATAATTTGACACAAAGTAACGAGAATTTTAATAAATAACATTTCATAATACGTTTTAGGTACTGAAAAGGTACTTATCTGATGTGAAACTGCTTGAAAAACAAATTGTTCCGGGAGCTCTGCACACACAACCCCGTCTCACATGTGTTTAGTGCCACCATTTTAGATAATTTTCTTCATCACGAGAACCCCGTACAATTGACTACTTGGTAAGTGATCACTTTCTTATGTAGTCAGAATTTTGTGACAACTAATTAAGTAGTCAAATGCTAAGTGGTCATGATGTTTCGACTACTTGCATAAGTATAATAGTCACAAAATTCTGACTACTTACCAAGTGATCAAGATTTTATGAACACTGAGCGCCGACTACTTGCATAAGTAGTCACAAAAATCTGACTACTTACCAAGTGGTCGAGATTTTATGAACACTGAACGCCGACTACTTGCATATTAAGTAGTCGCAAAATTCTGACTACTTACCAAGTGGTCGAAATTTTATGAACACTGAGCGCCGACTACTTGCATAAGTAGTCACAAAATTCTGACTACTTACCAAGTGGTCGAGATTTTATGAACACTGAGCGCCGACTACTTGCATAAGTGGTCACAAAATTCTGACTACTTACCAAGTGATCGAGATTTTATGAACACTGAGCACCTGAGCACTTGACTCAGTAGTCCGACTACTTGACCCAGTAGTCTGACTATTTGTTTTAAGTAGTCAACTACTTGTTTTAAGTCGTCAACCACTTGACTACTAGACTCATTTTTTGACAAGGGCCGTGCCTGAAATTACTGCAGTCTATACATAGCATAACATATACTATACCGTATACATATAATATATACTCAAGTTAAGGCAGCATATCGAGAGATATATCTATATGCATTCCCATGATTATTATAATTATTTACATGCCTGGTGTCTAACTGTTGTGTTTTTCTCAGTATATTACATAATATTACTATTTTAATCATTAAAATTAAGGGATACTATTCTGTTCTTAAAGAGGACTAGCTGTTATAGTGTCACTTTTGCCAACTGTTATATATGCTATATATATATATATATATATATATATATATATATATATATATATATATATATATATATATATATATATATATATATATATATATATATACATATATATAATGTAACATGTGGGAAATATAAAAAATAAATAGAATTAATTAATCTTCTTCTGGGTGGATTTTACTACCTGCATGGCATATATATATATATGTTACCACCAAAAACCGAATTCGGGCAAAAGTCGAAAAAAATGAGCAAAACTAGTTTTGAGCATCAAGTTAAGCTCAAAACCCGAAGTAATCGATTATTTCGGGTTTTGAGCTTAACTTGATGCTCAAAACTAGTTTTGCTCAAATCGAAGTGATCAAATCCCGACGGAGACTTTTACATCGGGTTTTGCGCGTTTCCGTTTGAACAAAACTAGTTTTGAGCATCAAGTTAAGCTCAAAACCCGAAGTAAGATTTTATTTCGGCTTTTGAGCAAAATTTGAGCAAAACTAGTTTTGCCCATTTTTCAAAGACAATTTATTTTTAATTTTGATCTTGAGTGGAATTAAGCGTTCATCATATGAAGCCCTCTTTGGCCACCCACAACAAAAAGAGTTGACAGATAGTTCTTTATAGAGGTCTGCACGGGCCGGATTTAATTTCGAGGCCTGACCCGGCCCGGTCCGTTCGGATGATTGCTAGGCCCGGCCCGGGCCAGTGAAGACTGCTTCACAATGCGGCCCGACCCGCGGCCCGTCCGTAGTTCAACCTCATGCAGATCGCCTTTTTATTTTAGTGCTTTACAAACCATTATAAAACTAAGAAAAAGTCGTTTTAGAAACTTTTTTTTTTGCTTACTTGTTTTCCTTCTTCCTCTTTCCTTAGCAAAAATAGCAACATAAAAAAAAATCACTTTTGAAATTTCGAGAAAAAGCTAGGATTAGGCGAATTAAGGGAGAAATTGGATAAATAAAAACTTTTATTAGAGGGCATACATGGCCAAAATGTGCCAATTGCCCCAAAATACCAACCAATCAATCAAAACTTTTATTCAATCAAACAAATAGCAACAAATAAATAAATTAATAAATATTTAAATAATTAAATAAATAAATAATTAAAAATAATAATAATTAATTAATAATTAAATAAGTGTTTTTAAATAAACATTTGAATAACTACAGCAAAGAATAAGTAAACATAAATATATTATTCTGAAGAAAATAAAAAATAAAGAACAGCTGTCACAAAATAAAAAATAAATTGTCTTTGAAAAATGAGCAAAACTAGTTTTGTTCAAATTTTGCTCAAAAGCCGAAATAAAATCTTACTTCGAGTTTTGATCATAACTTGATACGCAAACCTAGTTTTGTTCAAATGGGAATGAACAAAAGCCGATGTAAAAATCTTCATCGGGTTTTGCTCATTTCGACTTGAGCAAAACTAGTTTTGAGCATCAAGTTAAGCTCAAAACCCGAAGTAATCGATTATTTCGGGTTTTGAGCTTAACTTGATGCTCAAAACTAGTTTTGCTCATTTTTTTCGGCTTTTGCCCGAATTCGGTTTTTGGTGGTAACATATATATATATATATATATATATATATATATATATATATATATATATATATATATATATATATATATATATATATATATATATATATATATATATATATAACAATTATGTAGTTTATAGAGAAAAATATTGGATGGACTTTTTAATTTAATTCACCCACAAATTCCTCAAAAAATTAATACTTAATTTATAAGGTATGCTGGCATCAAACCAAAGAAGATGCACACACCTATAGGATGTGCCCCCTCAATCGCGATTTGAGCAAATTAAGCCCAAAATTAAAAAATATTTCAGGCTTTGCTCATCTCAATTTGATCATTTCTAGAAGTGATCAAATCAGAAAAAGTAAAGCCCTAGAAGCTAGTATTTTATTTCGGGCTTTAATTTGTTCATTTAAATTTTCTCATTTCTAGAAGTGATAAAACCAGAAAAAGCAAAAAGCCCGACGAGATTAAGTTATATTTGGGTTTTGCTCATTTAAATTTGATCAGTTCTAGAATTAAGTGATCAAATCGGAAAATACAGCAAATCCCGACGAGGTATTTTATTTCAGGCTGTGAGTGAATAAAATGAACAATTCTCAGGTGGCGCACCTTTTGTTATAAATGTTGGCACCAAAGCCCGAAAAATATGCGTACACAGGTGCGCCCTTAGCGATTTGAGCAATTAAAGCTTGAAATTAACAAATATTTCAGGATTTGCTCACTTAAATTTGAACATTTCTGGAAGTGTTCAAATCGAAAAAAGCAAAGCCCGGCGACGAGAGGTTTTATTTCGGGCTTTGCTTAACTGTTATATATATGATCATTTAATCTAGAAGTGCTCAAAGCGAAATGAAAAAAATTGTTAGAAATTTTATATGCCGTACGTACGCGCGCGTATTACAGTAATAAATAAATAATAAAACAATTTAAATGTAAATTTAACAATATTATATTTATATATAATTTTTTTAATTGATTATAATAATAACAGTCGAATTTAATTAACATTAATTAGTATGTGTATATTTATGCATGTTTTTTTATTTAAACGCATTTCTTTCTGTATTATTCAAGTTACATTGAAAAATACGTACGATTTTGTCACACTTAATTCTATTAATAATTTATGGTAATTAATCATACATATTATTATAAATTTATTAGAGCTGATATATTATAAAATCATTTACTTAACTTCATTTATAGAACTTGCAAGTAAGAAAAGAGCTCCTAAAAATAATTAAGCATATACTAACTATAGTAACTATCAAATAATTAACCAATTATAATACCTGATGATCTTTAACTATCAGAACCAAAAAGGTGTACCCCTGAATAGCATACAAGTTTCATAAGGAGAGGGGTACACCTTTTTGGTCCGGATAGTAAAATACTTATTTTTGCAGGGATTAATTACTGAATTTGAATTTGACACTTTGTATCACATTTTAATTTGTTCTTTGCATAACATGTTTTAGATTGACAACCTTTCAATCAGTTGCAACACACAAAACCTTAATTGTTTTAAATTAACTAATGCTGCTGGCTGCTGCATGATCTGAGAGACATGCATGACCACTTTATCATGTGGTACGTCGCTAGTCAGTCGTCTGAACTTGGAATTTTTTTATCTGCAACCTGGAATTCATCGTGAAATATAATTTTAATTGTACCCTCTGCTAAAATATAATAAAAATAAAGAAGTGTCTTCCGGTGTGAAAAAATCATATTTTTCAATGTGATTTGTATGCCACGGAAAGAAATAATATACGTTTTAATATATTAAAAAAAAATACTATACACGCTATCCTAATGTTAAATTTGTCTGCTTAATTAATCAATTAAAAATTGATATAATTAAAATATTATTAAATTTATTGTTTTATTTATTTATATTACTTATTACTGTAATACGCATAATTACTAAATATTTTTTTTATTTCGCTTTGAACATTTCTAAAAATGATCATAACAGCTAGTATATAGCAAAACCCGAAATAAAACTTCTCGTTGGGCTTTGCTTTTTCGTATTTGAGCACTTCTATAATAGAAACGATTAAATATTTAAATTAGCATACCCAGAAATAAAACTTCCTCGTCGAGCTTTGCTTTTTCCGATTTGAGCACTTGTAGAAATTATCAAATTTGAATGAGCAAAACCCGAAATAAAACTTCTCGTCGGGCTTTGCTTTTTTCGATTTGAGCACTTCTAGAAATGTTCAAATTTAAATGAGTAAAGCCCGAAATATTTGTTAATTTCGAGCTTTGCTCAAATCGTCGCTATATATTTATAGAGGCACGTAAACCTTGGTGTGCGCATTTTTTTTCGGGCTTTACCCGAATTTGGGCTTTGGTGCCAACGCATATATACTAAAGACAAAAACCGAAAGACGCCTTCTTATTATTAATTTACACTGTGAACTATTTGAATATATAACATTGAAAACCCATAAAGTGAATAAAACTTTCACACTTTGGACCCAATTAATTTAAGGGTTAATAAATTATCAGAACAAAATTTCAGAGGTACCACCAAATATCTGTGGCATCTTTTTAGTAGGAATACAAAAAAAAACAGCTAGCAGGTGCCATCAACCCCTCTGATAATAACTTCTGAGGTCGCCACTCAATCCTATAGCTAAAAAAAACAAAAAAAAAACACAAAACAAAACGACGCGAGAGCTAATGATCGAGCATGTTAGGGAAGCAAGCAAATGAACGAGCAAAAACCAGCTTGCGTTTACTGAAGTGAAGCTCTGCGTGAGTTTGATCAAGCTGGGGGATGGTTTTGTAGATATGCGATACGCGCTACACCAGCAAGCACAGAACTTGCTCAGCATCAGAACTCTGCGGTAATAAGTTGAGCTGCTCTGCGTCAGCAGCTAGGATCGTTACAATATACAGTGATTATTATACGATAGTGGACACAGAAACACGACTTACAAGATATATTATCATGGCTGATACAGAAAGCACCAAGGACGACGGTGAGTTTTCAAGTTTTTTATATCAAGTGAAAATGTCCTAGCTTCAATGGATTAATAATTATAGTTTGGTAAAGGTGTGTATATATATACATATATAATTAATTGCGCAAAGTTGTGAGACGTTTTAAAACAAGTAAATTGTAGAGCTATTTTTCTAATTATATAGACACACATATTAATTATAATATTATACATTGATCATTTATATTTATATAATATAAAATTATAATATTTAAATTATTTAATATATATATATATATATATATATATATATATATATATATATATATATATATATATATATATATATATATATATATATTATTTATTCTGTGAATATTTTATATCCTCTCCCTAAATATATATATATCTATATATGTATGTATATATATATATATATATATATATATATATATATATATATATATATATATATATGTGGCATATGCTTATTACAGTACGTATATATTCAGTTAAATAAATTATAAGTTATAAAACCACTTATACAAATTATTCCATTTGTATCTTGTTTGTCCAGTTTATTTACATGAACAGCAGCTGATTTTTACTGTTGATATTTGATTGCGAAAAAAAAAAAAAAAAAAAAAAAAAAAAAGGCGCTGTGCAGGGGACCATGGACCATGGGCGATTAAAATATGCATATAATTTTATGTTGTTACGTTATAAATTATAGCTGCTTGAGGGCATGATATAGATAGGTCCATATTAGTACGACTATTTGGAACTGATCTGCGCATTTTGTCCAAAAGAGCACAAGCAGGGGATATATAAGGGCACGCGTAATAATATACTATTCCTTCTGGCATCAGAGCCAGTCGGGCAGTTAACATTTTCCCGCCAAAACGGATGCCCATCCATAATAATAATAATAAACATATGGCAAAGCTAAGATATTATATCATGCTCATATGTTCATATAAGTTAAGCAGCTATATATAGATTTCGGGATTAATAGAAACAATTATTTGAGATTAAAAAATATATATTTACATAATTATCATAAGGGGGAAAATTTATGGACTCATTATAAATCATATTAATAATTAATTATAACCTTGCGTTAAGTATTGTAAAATATTGATATGAACATGCATGCAGGCGCGGATCCAGAAAAAAAATTCGGGAAGGGCTGCCTCCATAAGGCCAGTGTTAAAAAAAAAATTGGAGTGAGTGAAATGCCTATATTGCCCATGTTAAATCCAAAATTTCGGGCCCCCCCCCCCCTGGATCCGCGCGCCTGTGAACATTTACCTATATTCAAATAATAAAATGCCTCTATCAGTAAACCGCGCCCATCAGACGCATGGATCTATTATATTTACGATATGCCATATATTTTGTAAAAAATTTGAAGATTTAGGTTGACTTCCGCAGGCAATCGAATCTCACTGCGTTTGTACATCGAAAATGAAATGAAATGAAATGAAATGAAATGAAATGAAATGAAATGAAATGAAATGAAATGAAATGAAATGAAATGAAATGAAATGAAATGAAATGAAATGAAATGAAATGAAATGAAATGAAATGAAATGAAATGAAATGAAATGAAATGAAATGAAATGAAATGATCTTTATTTTAGCTTTCGCTATTTAAATTCATAATAGTTGGTTACATATTAAATATTAATTAATTGATTTTACAATAACACATAAAAATTTGTTTCATAATTTTTTATGCCTACAGAACGAACCAATATATTAAAACAGAGATAGCAAAATACCAATTAACATATAAGATAGTTTTACAAATAATTACTTACACAATGAATATATAATTAACTGCTATAGGGAAATCTTTCCTTCACATATATAATACATAGCCTTTTAAACATTTTTTTATTGTGACATATTTTTATATTATCTGGTAGTTCATTGAACAATTTTTTTCCACAGTTATAAATTGATCCATCTGATCCTTGTTTATTGACACATTTTCTGAAAAAATTGTTACATCCTCTTGTATTATAAGTATGCATCTCACTATTTTTAACAATTTCACTTTTAAAATGCTTAGGAAATTTATCATGAATAATATCATAAAAAAATAACAGTACTTTTAATGCATATCTTTGTTTTACACTCAACCATTGCAGAGTTTCCAACAACAATATAGTATGAGTTCTTTTATTACAACCCAATATAATTTTCATCGCTCTGTTTTGAAGTCTTTGTAATAATTTGATATTTCTTTTGCTCGTATTAAAAAACAAAGATGCACAGTATTCAAAATGAGGAGCAATTATAGTTTTATATACCAAATTTTTACACCAAACGCTCAGGAATCCCGAGATTCTACTTAAATACCCAATTTTTTTACCAATTTTTTTTGACATGGACTCAATATTATCATTAAAATTCAAAGTACTATCAAGAACTACACCAAGATATTTAACATTTTTTTCAAACTTCAGTAACTCTCCATCAAGGTTGATCGTTGAGTTGGGATTACTATTTACAATATTATTTATCTTACGATTAGAACTTGCAAGTAGCATGCAAGTAGTTTTTTTAACATTCAGTTTCAACTTATTCAAATTAAACCAAAAAGACAATTTAACTAAATCTTTGTTCAAATCATCACATAAAATTTTGAATTCTTTACCAGAAGATCGGAAAAAAACTAATAATAAATATTTACAATGCTACCTGAGCTAGTGTTATATATATATATATATATATATATATATATATATATATATATATATATATATATATATATATATATATATATATATATATTATATTATATATATATATATATTCACATAGATACATTTATAGCAAGATGGCAAAGCACTAGCATATATATTAAATATAATTAAATCTAATTAAGATTAGATTTTACACGAAAAGTCATTTTTTAAAACATTAATATGTATACATATACATATATATTTACTTATTTTTAGAAAAATTGCATTTAAATGTCAGATTATTAATTTTATATTTTGACCATGGCATATAGACACTATAATAGCTATTATATAGCACAAATTCAAAATCATTATGTTATGCATTATTAATTAAATTATACCAAACAATATGCTATAAGTATAGTTAACATATAATTAAAAAAAAAAAAAAGAACTTCTATATTTTAAATTTATCTGCATAATTTAAAGCATTGTAGGTATATGAAGTAAAATAAGTAAAAATTTCACAACATAAATTGTAAATAACTTTCTCAGTAGCTTGTCAATCAATAGGTATATAATTGTAAAATATAAGCACCTCGATCTATGTAAATTAAATTGCTTATTGGCCATTCTAAATATTACAGACAATTAATGCGAGTTGCATAATTTAAGCTTGTAGTTGTATTAAAAACATGAACTAATGCATTTTGCATTGCATCACATCGAATACACACGGTAAAAGCTGTTTTGTAATGTAATTTCTAAAACCTTGTTATATTAACTAAAACCCCTGTTTATACAAATTCGATAATTTAAAAAGTGCTAACAACATCAACAACAACAAGCAAATGACAACATATTGAGGAACGAAGGTGGTTCAGTGCATCGTAATCACGGCCTAGTTTTAATGCATGCGTGCATAGCAGTCGGGAGTCTCAGGCTGCACTTATGCATGTTGCAATGCACCAAGGGGCAGTTGATTCCCTTGCTGTTTCTGGGAGTTACCGCCGGTCCATGATTCACATTGCGTTCACCTCCACTCCAGAGTCAACAACTTGAGATTATCCTCCGAATCACCGTGGCTCGAATAGTCTGCACTCTTCTTACGCTTCGATTACAAAATAAAAATAGCAATACGGTAAGATGAAACACTTCCATAAACTATAGCATATTATATGTCTATTTTAGTTGCTTGTAAATAATAATATGTTAATTGAAAAAAAAATTGCTTTTCTTACTCAAATACTCAGGCATATAGGATTAGGCAATGCAGCATGCATGCGTCGATCATATTGACGTGCTTATATTGACGTGCTTATATTGTAATGTACAATCGAAAAGCAATAAAGATGAATATGAATATGAATAGCGATTTTGGCAGGTCTCCATAAAAATAATGTGACAGTACTGACAGTTAATAGCAAATCAGCAAACTATAATACCAATTACGTAATTACTTAAAATGTTGTGGACTCGTTTTACATAAAAAAAAATAAATTACAGTTACAAAAATAAATAAAAAAAAACACAGTCCTATATCAATGCAGGCGACTTATTTCTTTTTAAAAAAATGCTAAAATTATTCATACTGCATGGAAAAACATTCATATAGAACATTAAGCAATTTAAAATCGCTGCCTTGTGAGGTATTTGTATTTATGCTGTCAAGAGACTCCACGAGCAATTTCAGAAAAATTACAAAATCACTACATTACTTAATTGTGAAAATGCCATGTCGATCAGCTTCGAAAGCAAACACAAATAACTTTAACAATAGCACGTTTTCCTATCACACCACCTGAATATGAACATTGATATTTATCAAATGCTTTTATCTTATATAGCTATGGCGCGCTATAGGTGATCTCATAAACCGATCGATGCACCAGTTTGTTATCATATCTTGTCCTGTACGCGTGAAATTTTCAAAACAAATTAAACAATAAGGTACAATAAATAAACACGTATTTTATATGCTCCAATTGGAAGACAATTCTTAAATTCTTCCATTAAAGAATAAAACCGAGTTAAACAAGATCAGAGTTAATTTGCAATCAGACGCTTATATTCTCGATCTTCATTATAGTTGCTATACTTGCTATACATTGCAGTTTCTGTTTATAGTGAGTCTAAATGAATCAAAGTAAAATACAAATCAATCTTACCATGCCACATGCAGCAAAACAAAAATTTCGTAACCGACTTTTTAAATTTTTGAGCTTCCCGAGTGCGGTGGCCACAGCGTGCAAGTCAAATATTGTATTGCGATATTGCGAGGTGCTTAAGTTCAATTTGGTTTTCTGTGTTTTCCCTTCCTCATAACCAAGGTGGGTAAAGGTACCTTTACCCACCTTGCTCACAACCAGGTACCACAGGTGAATATCGGGGCAGCTCCTAACACAAGGCCACAGCCGCCTCCTTACCTATATCCTAGCTATAATACTGTTTACTGTATACCTATAATTATAACAAATTTGTAATCCTGTTACCTTACTTCTCTCATCCTAAAAGGGTCATCGGGACACTCTACGGGGTGTTAGGCCATGCAAGGTCTTCTCTGGTGTTACAAACAGTAATGTAGCCAAGGGGGGGAGGGGGGGGAGGAGGGTTTAAACCCTCTTCCTTGAGGATCGAGTAATGACTGGATATCAGAACAAAATAGGGGGAAAAAATACAGAAATTTAAAAGTTATTGTGACGTACGTTAAAAAATAATAATGATGACATTGGTAGATGTAAAAAAATCAAAAACTAAGAAGTAATTAAGTTTCAGATTTTAGTCAGAAAGTGCGATTTAAATGGTTTTACATACAAACTGCATGCATGCTTCTCTTAAAATTAAAACCCTATCACGTATGCAAGTTCATTTATTTGATTGCTCCAAGGTGCAGACAAAAATTAACAAATAAAAGAAGCAACAACATTTTTTTTTTGCCAATATCTTCATGACTTACACTCGCTTACTTAATTAAAATTTAATTAAATGACACGTACACTACTAGTAGCTTTGATTCTTACCTTTTTTTTATTATTATTATTTTTAATTTTAAAGAATTGTAGGTACACATTTTTTTATGCTGAAACTCTCCTATGTTTTTAGAAAGCGCTACCGGTAACTCAAGTTTTTTCCGAAAAAATATCCAAATTACAATAATCTAAAATTCTCTAGCTAAAGCCGGTATTACACGATACAATTTTTCTAACTATTGAATACAATTTTTCCTTACAAGAAAATGTTAACTCCATTTGTTTGTCATATGGAGATGAAATTTTCTTGTAAGGAAAAATTGTATTCAGTAGTTAGAAAAATTGTATTGTGTAATACCGGCTTAATATAAAAATTTGTAAGCTAGTACATAATCATGAAACTAAGAAAAAAAAATGGTTAGTTGAATATATTACTTGCTAACAAAAACATCACCCCAGTTTAGATAATTTCTAAATTCTGCACGTGAATAACATTATTTTGTTATTTGGAAGAGATCCATGAGCAGTTCCACTTTCACTTTCATTCCAACTTTCATCGCCAGTTGAGCTCAGTGTGGGCTGCTCGATCATTTCACGTCATCAGCGTCTTAATTTTGTGCCCTTAGACTCGATGCCGTTCTCTGGAGCGCGGTTCTCACCCATGGAGAAGGACACGGAGTGTACTTTGGAGTCTGCGCCGACCGCTGGCCATGGTAAGGGAGAGCCGGGTGTAGTGCATGGCCGCAGCAGTTGGCTAGGCCTCTGCGGGGACTGTCCAGTGACGACACGAGTTCTTGAGGCTATGCATGATGACGATGCTTCGCGTTGTAGGCGTTTTCTGACGCTTGCACTGCACCTGCTTGACTGCACTGGAAGGAACATTGGTCAGGTTTGTACCGTACAAGATTGTGGTTTCAACTTGAGAGAACGCATGACAAAGGGTCTGACAGGGAGCGATCAAATTGGAAGATAAGTAAAACTATAACAGCTTAGCCTATAACCACAATTATTCCGATTCTGCGTGATTTTGCTTTAACGCGCATTTTTTTTTTTTTTTTTTTCACTAAGCCAATTTTTTTCATATGTTATTATAACATTTATTACATTGACCTTATACCCCTCATGCATAAAGATCTTCCTGACCAGACTTCCTCCTCCCCCTTGGTTTCTTTTTTTTTTTAAAAATCCGCGTCTGACAGGCGCGGATCCAGGAAAAAATTTCGGAGGGGGCTGCCTCCATAAGGCCAATGTTAAAAAAAATTTGGAGTGGGGGAAGTGCCTATATTGTTCATGTTAAATCCAAAATTTCGGGGGGGGGGGGCTGCAGCCCCCTAGCCCCCTCCCCTGGATCCGCGCCTGGCGTCTGACATGTATGAAGTTTCTTGAAAATTTGTCAATTTGATAAGTAGCTGCAGCTTTATAATATGATATGACTGTCATATATAATATATTATATTATATAACACACAAAAAATAGTTCACTTATAAGTTATTAGTTATAGTACGTAGCTAATATTTAATCCATATGACAGTCGAAATGAATGGTGTACTTTAATTATTATACGTATTAATTATAACTATTAATTAATGTTGTCCTGTACAACCAGTTGTTTGTAATAAATAAATAAAAAAAAGTTCCTGTTCTTTGGAAAATTAATGTTAATTGCATCGTAATAGAAAATAATAATAATAAAAAAAATAACAATGGTAAATACAACTTAACTTTATTAAATTTGTTTGTGTTAGTTCCGTATCTTATCAAGTTGAGCGTCCAGAGTTAAACTTAACATTGTCCGTCTATAGCACATAATTTTTGTGTAGGTTGTAAATATAATATATTTTCTAGACGTCAGTGCATGATATATAATCATGATGTTTAAATAAAATTAATTATTTACTTTAATTGAGCTGACTAGCAAATACAACATAATTATTATCACATCTAAATTTCAGGTGTGCTTCGCTAACAACCCAATCTCCGGATTCCTGATTGCCATTGGCTTGTTCGTAGCTGTGCCCATAGTTGCACTGTCTGCGCTCGTAGCTTCAACAGTAGGCATTTTATTTTCACTGGTAAGACACGTCAACTGAAGATTGCTGCCGTTAAGTTGAGCGCAAACGTGTGTGTGTGTGTCATTTAGTACGTACATGCATGGATCAAATCTAAAAGCCAATTTATGACTTAAGCATAGGCAATATCAATTTTATCGCTATCTGCATGTATAATAGCATATGAAAATAGCAATGCTATAATAGCATTGCTATTTTCATGCAAATGCACCTACACAAAAATATATAATACGTTCAGCACACATTACATTTTATAATGTACAAGGTACTGCATGTGTATATATCATATATATGTACTATATTATTAAGATTATAAACTGAAAACATTAATAATATTGGGGAAGGGGGTATTTTTTATAAAGTACATAAAACATGTTCTATTTACATGTTAACTGCTGGATGTTAAGTATAAAAAAAAAAACGGGATGCAAGGACTATAAATAGACGATACGTACGGGATATTATTTGTTAATTTATTTGTTTCTTATTAATATATATTTACATATTGGCAAAATTGCCCTACCCTTGCTTGGTCATACAAAAAACGCACATTGCTGACATTGTAGTATATAGCCAACATATATAATTATGTATATTATAATTATTATATATATGTATGTCACAAACACTAAACTTTTAGATGCTTAATTGGTTTCAGAATTTTATGTCAGTACATAATTGTTCTAATTTCAATAATTTCATCTTGCATCCAGTATTTTTGGCCTATAAACTGAAAAAAGGGTTGTCAATTTTTGGTACTTTAATTGACTTTCTTTTTCAGTACCAAATTTGTACTCGGTTGAAGTACTTTATTGGTTCAAAGTGCTGGATGTCAGATGAAACTATAACGATTATGTATTGTAGTGACAAAAAGTACTGCAACCAATTCAGCATCTAAAAGTCTGCAGGATATATATATTACATATACAGTAGCTTTTGGGTGCATGGATTTGAAAATAAATCGTTGAGATAGGGGTGCGAAAACTTTACCCTTCTTGAGACGACTTAGTTTATGGATTACTTGTTAAAATTTAGGTTCGCACCTTTTTCAACTCTTTTAAGGGGTTGTATAGCACCAAAATCATTTTTCTCTTATAAGCTAGGAATTTAATTTTAAATTGAATGACTCAAAAATTCGATTCAATGTGCACCAATTTGTGTTTTTAGGGGTAAATAAACCTGCTGAAAACAATGGGGCTGTATTTAAATTGACTTAATTCAACCCTTAATGAAAAATTTAACTTATTTTTACTAAAAAATAAATTAAATTGTCTTATTGGTGACACTGCCATTAAATCAGATTTTTTTCACCCCAGGAACGTATATTTATGAATTTTTAAAGTCAGTTCTTTGAAATTTAGGAATCCGAGATATAGGGGATCAATTATCTACCCTTATAATTTTTAAATTTTAGAATTCCTAGCCTAAAATTATAAATATGTTGGCACCCAAAGCCGAATTCGGGCCAAAGCCGATAAAAATGCGCACATCTAGTTCTGCGCATTACGAAATGAGCCAAAACCGAAGTGATTTTTTTTTTTTTTTTTTTTTTTCGGCTTTGGTGCATTTCATCTTGGGCAAAACTAGTTCTGCTCAAATCGAAATGCGCCAAAGCCGAAATGAGATATGAGATTTTATTTCGCAAAATTTTGAGCACAGTTTTGCGCAAAATAAAGATGATTTTAATGACGCAAAATTCTCGAATAAATAAATATTAATAAAAAAATAAAATAAATAAGACTAAGACTAAACTTACAATAAATAATAAATATTACTATTGTGACTTAATTTATTTCAAGTGCTGTTTTAAATAATTAGGGCAAAAATAATAACATTAAAATATAGTTAAAACAGTACGTACGTATCTTATAAAAAATATCATTTCGTGATGCGCAGAACTAGGTGTGCGCATTTTTTTCGGCTTCGGCCCGAATTCGGCTTTGGGTGCCATCATATGTATATATAATATACAGCCCTAGTTCAAAATGTTATATTTAAAGTATTTAAACTCGTGCACTCAAAACGTGACACGAGTTAGTAAACCTATATAATTATACAGTACATAATATATATATATATATATATATATATATATATATATATATATATATATATATATAATTTATTATATATTAATAATTATGTTTTATTCTTTGAACATTCAAATAAAGTATTAAAATTTGTTACTTGCCGCTGGGTAACAACTTTTAAACTCATTACAATTTATGATATTTTATTTATTTTCTTATATTTCCCTCATGAATACATAAATAACAAGTCAGAGGCAGGAAATTCACAAACAGTCCAATAAGAACAAATCACTTCCCGAAGGTTGTGCAGTGAATTTAATCCCTGTAAACACAATAATAAGGAAATAAACAATTAATAAAAGTAACATATGAAAAATAAACACTAAAGAATGATGTAAATAGTAATAAGCATATTATTAATTATACAATTGTCTTTTATATTGTTTATTTTTATGCTTCTAGGCAATGAAGCAACCGACTGGTAATATCAGTGCAGGCCTATGTTGCTACAACGCGGCACTTCTGGGCGCGGTGCTGCCGGCTCTGCTGTTGGGGCCGGAGGCGACAACGGAGCCCTTGGTCGTCTGGCTAGCTGTCATAATTGGGGCAATCTGCACGTAAGTCTTGCTAACTAATCACACAGATAATAAGAGACGAGTAACCAGAAAAAAAAATGGGGTGGAAATTCATGGAATAGCCACATGTCAGTGTTAGTTCAAAGAAAATACTACACAAAATTAGCAAATGAAGTCAGCAAGTGTCTCATACTAAATCTAAAATTTCAGGTGCATGACTGCTGAGAATCATATTTCATATTAAATACCTCGCAGAACTATTTCATTTAATATAATTAATGAAAAGCAGTACGTATATTAATCTTATAATATATCATATATTATAAAATTATTAAAATCACCGCCAAAGATTGTGTAAGTTGTAAAAATCTAAAAATCTTTATATTCAATTAATCATTTAACGGCTGGCGTACGTTAATACAAGTAAGAGAAGAGTTGAGTTAGATAGAAAATTGAAGGTCGTGCCTCTAATGGTCTAACGGTATATATAATTTAGTATAATAAAATTAAACTAGTATAATTAATCATGTAATTTAGTATATTAATCATTCAGAAATTATACTAAATTAGGCGAATTAAGCATAGAAATTATACTTTATTAATTTGTAATAAGTATAATTCCTTTTTACAAGGGAGGCGCAAGCATGCGAAATTCTTGAGATTGAGATGTGGGTTCGAGTCCCACCTTGGCGAAATTCTCTGACAAATTCTTGCCTTGGCGGGTAAAACACGGTAGGGTTAAAAATTATGCATGTGTATACAGTGTATAGATATATATATATATATATATATATATATATATATATATATATATTATATGTATATATTATATATCAGGGTAACAGGGGTGTCAAACTCATTTCTAGTGGAGGCCGGGCCACATGGGAGAAACTGCAACTAACCGCGGGCCGTGGGGCCTTACGGGGGAGGGGGGGGAAGGCGCTAGCCCCCTAGTAGCCCGCCGCAGGCGCGATTTATTTTTAGAAAAGGGGGCATGGCAGTTCATTTTTTAACATTTTCCATACAGAAACATAGGGATATTTCACTAAATATATAAGTTTTTTAAACTGATTTTTTTGGTTTTGATGATTTTATTTTTATATTAATGTTTTTACTCGTAAACTTTTCATTATTATTATTTCTTTGTTGACGGGCAACTGGAAACGATCTCACGGGCCGCGAGTTTGACACCCCTGATATACAGTATAATATAGATTCGAAAGACATAGAGAGTGCATGATTATTATAGAAAAGATAATACTACGACTTATGTTTCCTATAGTTCCTGATTGATTGATTGATTGATTGATTGATTGATTGATTGATTGATCGATTGATTGATTGATTGATTGATTGATTGATTGATTGATTGATTGATTGATTGATTGATTGATTGATTGATTGGTATTTGTATTCCTTATGTTCCTGTCTAACATAATATATATAATTACTGTCACATTAAATCACACATTATCAGTATAGATATATATAGATATACACATTCATCACATCACATTATTGTGGGGTGCAATGACCAAAAAATGTGGCTCGATCATGACTACAGGGTAATAATCAGCACGTCCTTGGCCAATGGGCTGGGGTCTCTGACGCCGGCGATGCCAATATTCACGGTTCCCTTCAATCTCGTGGCGCTTTTCTCAATCGTGTGTCTCCGTGTGCACCAGCTGCCCAACCAGACCGTCACCCCTGCCAGTCCACACCCGCCTCCGGAGCTCCTCAACTGGACACTGGTGAGTCGGGTGTTCCATGTATGTGTTTACAATGCATATAATGATTATATAGAACAGATTGTAGATAATGCCAGTATAAATATGGATAACTAAATTATTACACTGCATAAATAAGATATATCTCGATGACAATTAACGCTTGTACAGTATGAACATGAGTCAATATAGATCGATTCTTGGAGTTATCCAAGAAGTAATTTAAGCCTTCTTGCGTCAAGGAAATGCTGTATAAGCATATATATTATATATTATACACATTATTTAATATATAATATTTATATTCTTTTAAGTAAATTTTAAATAATAATATATTTAGCAAAGAATATCCATAACTTGATCTCAATTTGACGCCATATATTGTAACTGATATGGGAAGTAATTATAGTTTTAATACAGCATACATCCTCACATGCATGTGCAGAACTTGCTCTACTCTATATTTTGTTTTTTTTGCAGCTACTGCAGGGGAGCGTGCTTGGTGCCGGCCAGGTGTTCGCCGTGCAGGACCTGTGGTGTTCGGGCCTCGTGCTGATCGGCATGCTGGTGTGCTCGCCTCTCCTTGCAGTCGCCGGAATCGTTGGATCATTCATCGGGACTTTTATCGGTACGTTTCTATTTCGCTCACCCTATTTATATTATAGTGATGCATTGACAACTTCCATACTACATTGCAGGCGCCGCAGTGAGTCACACCCTCTACGAGGCCGCTTACGCTGGCATCTTAGGCTACAACGCCTTCTTGGCAACTTGCGCAGTTTGCTTCTTTTATGTGCCCACATGGCGCAGCGCGCTGGTGCTTCTCGTAAATGCCATTCTTACCACTGCAGTGCAGGTGGCTCTCGCTTGGGCTTTCTCTGACGTAAGTACTATAATATGTAATATTCATCACCTTGCTAACCAATAGGGCAAGGATCGGTGTAGGTCTTTCAAGGTTTATACATGATTTACTATTTTTCTGATGTAATTGGTACTGTAATATATCTGTTGCATGTTATAGGTTTCACTACCGGTTTTAACGCTTCCATTCGTGGGTGCATCCCTGCTGGTGCTCGGGTTTACTGCCAGCGAAGAAGCACTACCGCGACCTGCAGCTCTCACCTTTCCTGAGCACCACCGCTCCCAGTGGCAGCGCGGCCGCAGAAATAGCTGCAAGTCTAACGTTTCGGGAGATTCCACCACATCTCCCTGATTGCAGTAAATCAAAGGAAAGGACGTACGACGGAGCTACTTGTAGCATTGATGAATGTAAAAACAGTGCACACCAGACTCAAGAATTAACAATCAAATTACAAGATACTTGCATGCAATCCCGCTAAAAGGTTCCTGTGGATTGGAGCTTCTTCTAGTCTGCTAATTAAAGAAAGCTTTGAACGATTTTTTTTTTTTTTTTTTTATGCATCTCCGTATTCTTGTCCCGTAAAAGCAGAGTCTTATCGACAGGAGCAGTTAGTTACTTATGATACGTGTTCAATGCTCACGACTCAATTAACGAATCAATCTGAATTAACATACTGCCAATCTGCCAATACCAATACCTGTATAATTTTGCTTTTTGCTGTTTATTCATTTTATTATACGAGTCAACCAGATGCAAAACCAGACATTTGAAACTTGTGATAAAATTCACTTTTCAACGCGCGTTCACATTGCAGTGAAGAAATTACTATCAGCAATTACAAAATGTGTTTTTTGCATCTGATGATCTATAATTTTAATGTAAAATATATAATTATATATATTATACAGTATGAGCATTTGTAAAACTTATTTTATAGTAGTGTCGTAGTACTTATAATGAAATTCTTTTACACCTTAGGTTTATACCATATGGCCTTTATTAAATAATACATCTTAATTCTACGGTAATTTACAACAGAGTACAAAAAGTCCAATATTTTGTTTTCAATGTTTTTTCTTAACGTAGATAGTTGCAATTTATATACACAGTACACTGTAGTACTGTGGTGTGCAAAATGTTATAAATTATAAGGTTCTTCTAATAAGTAAAATAAATATTATTATCATCAAGTATTATTTTTAATTTGTATGTACTAAAGTTGTTTACTTGATATTATCACTTTAAAATGTAAATCGTGCCGTGAATATTCTAGATATAATAAAATCTGCATGCATGCAATATTAAATCAAGGAGGAATAAAAACATTGAAGCAAAGAACATTATAATTGTCTCGAGATGGCACGGGCTTTACCCCAGCCTGTAATGATTCTGTACTGCTCCAAGAGGCAAAGAAATCCGATGCATATTTGAAATTTAGGGACGTTAAAAAAACTGTCTAGTCATCCCCCCAAAATATTAGAGTTCAACATGCTTCCACAGACTCCATGATAACGCCCCAGTCTCGTCCAGATACAACACACTGAAATGAATAATACTATTGAAATAATACGTTTTTTATATTCTTGAATGTATATAATGACTCGGGACACCATCTCTGTTTGTCAGCGTTGCCATGCAGGGCACGCAGTCTATACAGGCATGGTGAACTTGAAATTTTGGAGAAGGATGCTCTTCTTACCTAACCAAAAACTTGCTAATATGCATCTTTTGGAGCTGCAGCGCCAGCAAATAAATTGATCCTGAATCGATATTATTAAAATACTCTAAACAATCTATATAATAATAAATGGTAAAAAATTGAATCTTACCGGACTGTTTCCACTCGTCGATTTTGTTGTAGTACGTCGAGAAACTTGAGCACTGAATTATAATGTTAATTTTTTTATTATTATCACTACACTTCTCAGGTGCACCTGTTTTCTTTATTAGCTTTCGGGAATCATCTGTTCCCATCCTCGGATAAATCGAGTCTACCATTTATTATAATGAACCCTCGTCAGAAAACCTTCTTTAAGCTATATAATATAATGTAATCAAATCAATGAAATTTACTCAACTTTTTAAATACTTACTGGCAAATCATTTGACAGCTGAACCAGTTATTAAGCAGTTTTCAGGTTTTAATTTGTTTTAAAGGTACGAACTTCACCTCTGAAAAGTTCACTTTTGCAAGCATGTTAAAATTAATCACCACTGTGCATGATATAATCATATATTATATTGTGGTGATTAACAAGGCTGCAAACAGAACTTTTCAGAGGCGACGATTGTACAGTATTTATTTTATGCTTGCAGACTTTGAAAAGATTGAACAGAAAGGTCATGAATAAAGGAACTTAAATTTATCTTATTTTTAAAATAGTATTTATCTCATATCTTATATATTTTTTGTCAAATTTTGTAGCTAGAAACAATAATGAAGTATTTTGTGTTTGTTAAGGTGTATTATATAGATGCAAACTTTTATACTTAATTAATACTCTCCATATTTTATAATACGTATAATACATGGTGAACTAAAAATAGTTGAATTTAGCAAAATATGAATAAAGTGTATTAAATTTCATTTATATACTTAAGTATTAAATTAGTGTATTTTGTCACCTAAATAATTTAATACATTCACATACGTCATGTGTCAATAATAAAGAATACATTTTTTTCTAGCGTAAGAAATTCATGAATAAAATTTTAAATATGTATTTTTGTGTTTAATTTCTTATAAATAGCATTGCCTGTAAGAACAAAATGCTTTTTAGAACCAACTTCACCAATTATATTTTTAAATAATATGGTTTCCTCATACTGTCATTATTTTTTATTTTAAATTTTTGCTGATCATATAAATTCCTTAAAATTTAAACAATTGTTGTTAAAATATACTTATTCAGATAGTACTTTTTCAGTCATTTTATTACTTTCCATCTCTTTTACTGAATAAAATTCTTAAGCAATTAGTACATTTTCTAATTTAGATCTGAAGAATTTATTATTTTCTATTTATTTCAGACAACTTAGCAAAAAATCATAAATTTGAGCATTTTAGATTTTAGGGGTTTGTTTCAGAGCAGACTTTCTTCTGTTATGATGGATTTATTTCTAGTGTTATAACTGTGCTATTTATCATTCTGCTTAAAAAATCAGGGTAATCTTTTACAATTTATTTGTCTATTATTTCACCACAGAGTACATACAGGATACAATAACACAAAGCATCAAAGACACTATATCATAGAAGTGACTACTATATGTAACTATCCTATAATTTCCTACAAAACTATACACAACACTACAGCAATTAAAAGCCTGTGACCCTGCGTCATAAAATATCGAAATGAACAGTTCCTGTCAATATAATATTGTTTAACAGAACTTGAGAACTGTTGCTCTGTACACAAGTCTTGATATTGCATGGTAGGTTGTTCCATGCAGTGACTGATCTTATTACAAAACCTTTTTTTACATTTCTAGGCGAGCCATGGATGGGATAAGTAATATAGCTCCCTCCTGACCTCTTATTGGACGATCACCAGTTACAGTATCAGTTATTGCTAAGTTAGTCTGACCAGTTATAATGACCAGATAATGAAGCACATTTTAATATAACATATAGATAGAAGAGTTAATACGTTGTTAAAGTCATTTAATTTAAAATATGAGTTGCAACATTGCTGCTTTGTGAGTCTTGGTATGGTTCTGTGACCTTTCTTGCAACAAGAAAAACATCGCGGCAGTTCAACAAATCAGTGGAGTACTGACCTCAAAAATTTTTATTGCAGCAATGATAGATGGATAGAGGCCGGGTGCAAAGCTATGCTACTTTGATATTTTTCAAATTTTTCTGAGCTCAGGAAGTATATGCTTAAAATTTTTTGGCGAGGTCAGGTTTGTAGACCATGCTCCTTTTTCGGCTACCCTTTTATTACGGAGAGGCGGTACTTGCCGTCTGAAAATCGTATTTTCAATAATTTTTTAAAAATACCTCCCAGGCTCAAAAAATCTGAAAAAAAATCAGAGTGCCATAGCTTTGTATCTTCTTTCCATTTCTGCAATAAAAAATTTGAGGTCTGTACTCCATTTATAATATATCACTATATTCAAATTATTTATATTTAAATATAGACATATAATATTATATATTATTTATTTATTTTTATATTCAATTTGAATACTATATTTATACGTCTGTAACAGCAGTAAAATTATTTGAAGGGTACAAATATTTGGTAGCCAAAAGTACAAGATAGCTGGACTACTTTTATAGAAACTGGTTTCTGGTTTGGCTTTGATATTATAATAATTTTATTGATTATGGTCCTTATATGGCGCTGTCCTTCGTCTGTATGGACTGCTTAGCGTTAGCTGGTGATGAGTTGTTCCTGGCGCCAAGTCGTGGCGCCAGGTGACAACAGAAGGATGAGAGATGACGTCGATGTAGTTGGCGACTATAGCTACCATCCTGGACCACGCGCTGCAGCATCCCAACTATGACGTCACCTCGTGATAAAGCTGAGACTCCTGATAACGATGTAATGTTTAAGATATGGTAGAACTTTAAACAATTAAACAGAACAAAATAGCAATCCCTTCATTACATAAGTTTATTCTTACATTGAATAAAATATCAAAATTTCATGTTTGTATTTATTAGTATTGTTTTATTTTATATTCCACTCCAACTGCTGTATTAAAACCTTTTTTTTTTTTCTGCTGTAATATATTGTATTTTAAACATGCATTTTAAATAAATATAACCTTATTAAAAAAAAAGTTCTAATGTAAAATCAATTAAATTATGTTCCTAATTTGAGAACTATGAACTATTATAGAAAATTGATAGCTAATTAGTACAGACCTACATGTTTCCAGTTGAAAAATGAAGTTGATAATTAATACTCTAATATTAAAATTTACAGCTATGTAGTCTGAATTTCATTAGAAATATTTATTGTTTATTTATATATATATATGTATGATTTTTTTTATTTTTTTATTTTTTTTTTTTTACTAATCATTGTATTTAAAAATATTTGAATTTATATAACTAATACCCACTTGTCTCTTAATTTGGTAATACGGTATAAATATTACCAGTTAATATAATTTATATTACTCGTATTCTGTGTTACATCAGTACGGCCAGTACATTAATACATTAAAAAAATAACTTCAAAAAGCATTTGATTTTTTCATGGGCAGCTCGAGACAATTAAGTAAATTAAGTCAATTAAAGTAAAGTGAGCGATTTCATTTTTTGGGATATTTTATTTTCTAAAAATAGTTTAACCTGCCTTCTATTGAAAAATGAAAACTAAAAAATTCCATCTCAAATAGATTCACCACAAAAAATTCCCAAAGTTGGTGTTTCGGAGGCCTTTAACATGCATCCTTATGGAACAGAAAACAGCTTTTTACTCCAACTTCGTCTGAACTATGGTACCCATTAAAAAATATGTACGTGATCTATGATGAATTCTTTAATGGATTTTCAAATAAAATTGTTTTTTTACGGAGCCGTTTTTCCGAAAAAAAATATTGAAATTTTTGCGGGTTAATTCCCATAAGGATGAAAATAACGTTCCCCGTTACGAGTTTTTAAAACTCTTGGGGTCTACTAAATTTTCTTATGTATTATGTACTGTATACTATGTCTATATCATGAATGAACACATTTAAAGAAATACATATATATATATACATATATATATATATATATATACAATTTTTAGGACTTCATCAGAGATAACAAAATTGATCGTTAATTCATCGATCTAACTTTTATTATATAATGTAATTGATTTATAATTATGCACACTTTAAAACAATGATCAATTGAAATGCAAATGCACACGTCTCTTACTCAGTTGGCATATGTTATCAATGGTTGTCATGCATGTGGAATTATGGAGTCTATTCACGTATCGTCCAAGTGAACATATATGACATATCGAAGTGACTGTAGGTACTATTCTTATACCATCAAAAAATCAACATCAATTTTTATTATATATATATATATATATATATATATATATATATATATATATATATATATATATATATATGTTAGCACCCAAAGCCGAATTCGGGCAAAAGCCGAAAAAAATGCTCACATCTAGTTCTGCGCATCACGAAATGAGCCAAAGCCGAAGTGAGTCTTTTTTTCGGCTTTGGCGCATTTCATTTTGGACAAAACTAGATCTGCTCAAATCGAAATGCACCAAAGCCGATATGAGATTTTGCTTCGGCTTTGGCGCATTTCATTTTGAGCAAAACTAGTTCTGCGCATCGTGGTTTGAGCAAAAGTCGAAATGATATTTTATTTTGGGTTTGGGGCAAAATTTTGAGCACATCTAGTTTTGCGCAAAATAAAGATGATTTTAATGACGAGATGATGATTTTAATGACGAGATGATGATTTTAATTTTAATGATATTAATTTTAAATTTTTAAAAATAAAAATAAAAAACTAACAAGTAAGACTAAACTTATAGTAAATATTAATATTGTGACTGACAATCTAATATCTTTCAAGAGCTGTTTAAAAATAAATTAATTGGGGAAAAAATAATGACTTTAAAATGTACTCATACAGTATACGTACGTAGTACGTACAGTACATCCCTTGTAAAAAATATAGTAGAATCTGCTGTTTTTATAAAACACTCCACCATTTCTGTCACTTAATTACCATTTGATGATGTTTTTGTTAAATTAATAATTTTTTTGTTTTAAGAACTGCAGCTCAAATAAAATAGACGTATACGCCACACGTTTTAAAGTATTCTTTAGATTCACTCGCTCTCACCATTAGAAATATTGTCATGCACGCACTTTTAAATTTCATAGTTCTGTCTTAGAATTAGAGGCTATCTTGCAATACAGGTTGTTATCGGTACAACGAGATAAGAAAGTAGCCTTTACCTCTGCAATGAAGTTTAACCCCATTTGACTGCCGTATATGTTTATGTATTGTATTGTGGCTGCTACGGAGAAATGGAACTATGAAATTTTCAAGTGCGTGCATGACAATATTTCTAATGGTGAGAGCGAGTGAATCTAAAGAATACTTTAAAACGTGTGGCGTATATGTCTATTTTATTTGAGCTGCAGTTCTTAAAACAAAAAATTATTAATTTAACAAAAACATCATCAAATGGTAATTAAGTGACAAAAATGGTGGAGTGTTTTATAAAAACAGCAGATTCTACAATATTTTTTACAAGGGATGTACTGTACGTACGTATACTGTATGAGTACATTTTAAAGTCATTATTTTTTCCCTAATTAATTTATTTTTAAACAGCGCTTGAAAGATATTAGATTGTCAGTCACAATATTAATATTTATTATAAGTTTAGTCTTACTTGTTAGTTTTTTATTTTTCTTTTTAAAAATTTAAAGTTAATATCATTAAAATTAAAATCATCATCTCGTCATTAAAATCATCTTTATTTTGCGCAAAACTAGATGTGTTCAAAATTTTGCCCCAAACCCGAAATAAAATATCATTTCGACTTTTGCTCAAACCGCGATGCGCAGAACTAGTTTTGCTCAAAATGAAATGCGCCAAAGCCGAAGTAAAATCTCATATCGGCTTTGGTGCATTTCGATTTGAGCATATCTAGTTTCGTCCAAAATGAAATGCGCCAAAGCCAAAAAAAAGACTCACTTCGGCTTTGGCTCATTTCGTGATGCGCAGAACTAGATGTGAGCATTTTTTTCGGCTTTTGCCCGAATTCGGCTTTGGGTGCTAACATATATATATAATAAAAATTGATGTTGATGGTATTTTTTGATGGTATAAGAATAGTACCTACAGTCACTTTGATATGTCATATATGTTCACTTGAACGATACGTGAATAGACTCCATAATTCCACATGCATGACAACCATTGATAACATATGCCAACTGAGTAAGAGACGTGTGCATTTGCATTTCAATTGATCATTGTTTTAAAGTGTGCATAATTATAAATCAATTACATTATATAATAAAAGTTAGATCGATGAATTAACGATCAATTTTGTTATCTCTGATGAAGTCCTAAAAATTGTATTGACGATGAACCAGGTGAATTAACTGATGAACTTGATTATCTGTATAAGAAATGTATATAATTATTCGATTTATTATTTAAACTCTATTGTCATAATTTTGTTCTTTTGATAGCACTTAACCTCAATGTATGATAAGTGTAGAGGTGCCAGTATTAAAATATAATACGTTGTATTATATGCTGCCATGTGTATGTGTATGTCGTATATTTGTAATATAGCTTAAGCATTCCAAACTTTAATATGCCATCCTCGGTTAATACAATTAGAGTATTGATTATTAATCAAAATATTCAATTAAAAGAAATAAAAACTATAAAAAAAGTAAAATAAATATTGCTTAAGAGTATTTGCTGTAACAACGATATTATACACTAATATTCTTCTGACAATAAAATGCCTAAGGATTAATCTGCTGCTGTGACCTAGTAAGGAATTGAAAAGGTATTCATAGAATTCACAACACACTACCATCAGAATTATGAGAAAGGTTGTGTTGTGTCGTGAGCACGAGTTTTGGATATTGACTGGAAAGCAGGTGGCGGCGGACTTACATGGTGAACACATTGTATGCGCTTTCTTCACTCGCGGGCCAAGCAAGGCACGTGCAAGGTGCATCACCAGCTATTGAATTTCAAGTGTTTGCTTTGGCTTAGTGAGGTTGGCTCCTTGCCGTGTGCGAGTTATCGCGAACTTCAGGCAGCCGTGGCTCAGAGCAGGCAGAGGCAGCGAGCGGCGCCACACCGCGCGCATCTCCTCGTCCTCGACGTGAAGTGTTGGCAGTACACATAATTATAGCTAGGGTCCTGTTGCAGGCAGCAGACTCAGGATGCACATATTTCTAGACATGTTTCGGAGAAATGGTAAGTTGACGTAGCAAAATACTTCCCATACTATCTTTTTATAGTGACTAAGATTTTCTTGATATATATTACATGATCATTGCTACTCGTTTCTCTTACAAAACAATTATTTTACAAAGAAATCCTACTAAGAAATTATTGAAACAAAGAAATTTTAAGTAGTATAAATACTATAAATAAAACAATGCATGCAAGTGATGTCATGATCGATTTTTATATTTATTTATTTATTTATTTATTTATTTATTTATTTATTTATTTATTTATTTATTTATTTATTTATTTATTTATATATAGAAATTTAGGTATAGAAGTCAGAAGTCAAAGTAGATTTGCAATATGACCATCGCTTGTCGCTATAATATATGGAATACTATAGCAGATCAGATGAGAACTTTATTTTTCATCTTCAGCTATATAATTATAAGGCAATATATATAAATTTATAACATGAACTCCAGCTATAATTATTAAGTGAATTGTGTTGCACGCTTGAGAAGGCTAGGCTAAGACCAGAGCTTCCAGGGGACTGCTGGCATTGTTTGTGCAGGAGAGTCCGACTTCTTGCCAGTGACCAAGGCGGGCTCCACGGACGCCATGGAGCGCGGGGCTTCTAGCTCAGGTGGATGCGGCGGCCGTCCATGGCTGGGATTGTGCGGACACTGCCCGGTCATCACAATGGCGCTGGACAACGCACTCGACTCAGCGCCTTCGCTCTGCAAGCGCCTTTTCCTTGCTATCTTCTGCTTTATCGACTACACTGGCAGAAACTTCGGACAGGTTGGAGTTGTCCTCATTTGATGTGAAAATGATCTATGTGCTGTGGGAGATGAAGTAAAATATCACTTATTATTTAATTATAAAACTGTGCTGTCACTCGCACAACTTTTTAAGTCTTACTCACTTCAAATGACTACTCTTTAAGTGAGTGGGACACTTTTGATTGTTTAACAATTAACAGCTATTTTTTTTTTTTTTTTTTAAAAGGCGCAATTTCCAAATAAAAGTGCTATGTTATCATCTTGCTTATACGCCAAAGTCGTCAGTTTAATATCACTATATTAAATTTGGAACTGAGAAATCAGATAAGACTAGACATGTAGGCATGTTTTTATGTGCGGATGTTCAAAATAATATATAGCTGCCAAAATATCATGCACTCATATCATAAGTCATAATATATAACATCATTTGATAATATGTAACAATTATATGTATGTCATGATCTAGAAGTAAAAGATAGAATCGTTTATCATAATTTGTTACTCATTTTTAAGACTCGAATATTTTTGTAATGCTTGTACGTTGGAAAAAATTATGAGCACAGACGCGCCGCCCCGCAGGGCCGTCGCTAGGGTAGTGCGGCCGGTTCAACCGCACAGGGCCCCCCGGTCCTGGGGGGCCCCCATCGCGCGAAGCGCGATTTCCGTAATTGCGCATTTTTTTAAAAAAATAATAGTAAAAAGTAGAAAAAATTTTTTTTTTTAAAAGGTATACATTAATGTCTAGCAAAAATGGATTACTTTAACATAACCTTAATGACAGGTGCATAAAATATCACTTTTTTTTTTTTTTTTTAAATTTCAAGCTCAAATTTTTGTTTTTATGATACATCAATAATGTACACTGTTTTTGTGTTCAATAAACAATTTATTATAAATACATCAAAGAAAAAATGAACTCTTTTATTTAAGGTAGTGAGCGATTACATTTTCTTTTCAATATTTTATTTTCTAAAAATAGTTTAACTTGCCTTTCATTGACAAATGAAAATAAAAAAATTCAATTTCAATTAGCTTGACTATAAACAAAAAAAAAAAAAACAAAAAAAAAAAACAAAAAAAAATATAAAGTTGGTGTTTCGGAGGCTTTTAACATGCAGCCTTATATAGTTCGGAAAACAGCTTTTTAATTACTCAAACTAGTACGTTGTGTGTTGCATGTTTACGTATCAGAAAACACAAATCGAAACCAACGAAAAGATGAACTCAGGGAGGAGATCCCCTAGCCGTGGAGTCACGCGGCACAAGGTCACCCCGTGTCCACGATGTCCACATTTGTGATTCAAAGTGCATGATAGAGGGCCATAACACATCAAAGTGACACGTAATACGTCGCAATAGCATGACGTCCTCACTACACGGCCACGACAACACACCACGCACCAACACTCGAACACACGGTGATTCGAAACACAGACCACACGACACCGAAGAGCCCAAATTTCCAAACGTAACCTCACGGGCGGCGTGCGCTGCTGAAACGGTGTCCGGTGTCCGGAACCGAACACGACTCGGCAGCAACAAAAGTTCACCGGGCAAAGACCTCCACCGGCCAAGGCCAGCGCAGGGCACCGGAAGAGCTCGGAGGCCGAAAAACCCCAAAAATCTAGATAAAAAAATTCACCCCCAGTCCCCCCCCGGACGTGGATTTTTTTTTATTTTCCTGGTTACGGCGGCCACCCCCGGGAACCCCCAGGAAAAGTTTCGTCGGGTTCCGACGAACCCAGACGCTCGCCCAAAGGAAGTGCGTCCCAGCATAGGAAAACGCTGGTTAATTTTGGGGTCCCGAAAGTGATGTTTAATAATAAGGACTCAATCTGAAGTATGGTACCAATAGAAAATACCTACGTAATCTATGATGAATTTCTTTATAATGGATTTTCAAATAAAATAATTAAAAAAAAAACTTGAAGTTTCTGTGGGTTAATTTTCATTTTCAAGATTTTTTCCCGGAAAAACAGATAAGTAAAAAAATTATTTTACTTGAAAATCCATTAGAGAATACATCATAAAAATTACGTATGTATTTTTTATTGGTTCCATACTTCAGACAGAGTTTGAGTAAAAAGCTGTTTTTCTGTACCATAAGGCTGTATGTTAAAGGCCTAGCTCCAAAACACCAAATTTGGGACTTTTTGTGGTGAAGCTATTTGAGATGTAAATTTTTGGTTTTCATTTCTATAGAGGGCAGGTTAAACTACAGTATTTTTAGAAAATAAAATATTTAAACAAATTGTAATCGCTCACTCTACTTTAGAATATCAATTTTTCCTCCAAATAATTAGTTGTTTTTTTAGCCTATTAATTGAGGAATTATACATAATATGTTGGTATATTGAGGGTACACTTATAGACCCTAGTCTACTGCTTGATTCTTTTCTTTCTTAATGTTTTCAAATAACAATAAATGAAAAAAATTTAAAACATACCATCACATCCAGATGCACCATGACTATTAGATCAATTAAGACTAGTAAGAGAATAAAATTCTAACCCGTAAAAAAAAAAAAAAAAAAAAGTAAGTTTACTCCTTGAATGTACGCAACTCTTCATGCACTTTTATTGAGTTTCTCAAACATAAAATTTTATGGTAAAAAAAAAATGCTCAAGAAGGGGGCGTGGCCCAAAAAAAATCGCGCCTGCGGCGGGCAGTTCTGGGGGGCTTTGCCCCCCAGACCCCCCAATGGTGTGGGGGCCTCATTTTATTTTCCTTCCTATCTCGCACAGGGCCCCCCAAAGCCTAGCGACGGCCCTGTGAGCACTCTAAACATCACCACCTCCAAATATTGGGTGATTGGACACTTATGTAAATTAGGTATCCTTTTTCATGTCACCCATTAGAGTTTCTTTACCCCTTCAACTGAACCCTGTTGTAGGGTACTGCAATAAATTTGATTTAATATTCCCGCTGGAAGTACCCGGAAGTGAGAGGTTTTTGTCCTTCCTATTTGCATTTGGAGTTTAAAATTTTACAGAGAGCTTTGCAGTAAGAGAACTAACTTGTTTGCAAATGTACAAAATCGGGCATGAATAGGAAGATCAGAAATTACTAAAATTTCAGTCTACTTCCGGCGGGAATTTCAAGTCAATTGGACTATAGTTACAAATGACTGAATTTAATCTCCCGGCTCTTCATGGACCCGACCTAAATACAGTTTTTTGTGCGTGTATGCAGTTTTTAAATATAATTACTACATTATTATTTTTTTTTTTTTGTGAGACACTACTAGATTGCCCTGGTCATAGGACTGACCCAGCAGTGCCTCGTTTTTTCCCCAACAATGCCCCCTTGGAGTGCCAGACTTTCAGCCACGGTGTTACCCAGCCTCCACGGAATCACACCCGGAGGACCCGGGTCTATTACCCCGAGCATGACGTACGAGTAGTGTCACCGCAGTGACCAACAGCCCCACCGCGACTGAGCTTTGCACCCTCACCCCCGACCCACAATCCCCGTCCGCGAGCGCCGTTCACTGTTGTGTTCGGATATTAGCTTTGCTTCACCCACCCGTTTGGAGAACCTCACCTTCAGACCGCTGCCTCACCGAAAATATCCATGAGTAGCGTTCATCATACGAGTGTCAGACCAAGGGGACTACTTCCTGACTGCACGGGCCACTATGATATATTGGCACCACATCTCCCTGAGCCGGCCGGCTGGTCACCATACACGAAACATAGTTCCCCCCACACAGTGAATACACCACATAGCGCTCGCGCCCACCCCCCACCCACAGAAACCCCACCCTACGCTGACAAGGCTGCTCCTGACTTGCGTCAAGTAAGCCACCGTTCCGTGAGCCTGCCGCTCCAACTATGCAGGTTTCTGGTGCACCAATAACCATCCACCCACAGAGCGGAGCACCCACCTCCACCAAAACCACCCTGATGGTAAGGTGGCCGGTCCCGCGGACCTCCCCGTCACTAGGTGCAGCTGGCAAACTGATCACGCCGGCCATCCGGGGACTCCTTCACGCAACCTCCGACAATTGCGCTAGGGACCGTTGCATTTATCCTCCCATAGTCTGCTGTTAAACTATGAGAGTCCCCAGCATTGCCGAGATTTTGCTGCCTAGGTACTCTGAGCTCCGCGGCAGCAGGGAGAGCTCAGGCTCCATAACCGGTTAGTGGCTATGGACTGAGGGCTGTAATTAAACAGCCCCCAGCCCCCAGGTGGAGCCCCAAGGGCGCGGTCCCACGCGTCGCGTACTGAACTTTCCCCACACAGTGTTTAGCATGAGTCAAGAACAGCCAGGTGCCCTTTATTATTATTATTATTATTTTTTTCTTGCTTTCTTCTTCATAAGCACTAACACCGGGCTCAATCAAGCCAAGGTGCAAGCGCCCGTACCAAACATTGAGAGGGGATTGCGGGTACACATGCGGGGGTGCTACAAGCTCAAAACCTTGCGCACGATGTTAGCCGTGCCAAGAATAGCAGCCTTCTGCATGACACGCATGTGGTATTCTTTGAGAGCCAACTTCTCTCTGGCAAATGACCAGTCTTTGGTCACAAGACCGTTACTAGAGATCACAACTGGAACCACATCAACACTACGGAGCTGGTACATGTCTTTGAGCTCGACAGCAAGTGGCTGGTACTTGCGCTTTTTCTCCGCAACTGTGGTCACAAGATTCTCGTCCAGCGGGACAGCAATGTCGACAATCACCGCTGTTCGAGCTTTCTTGTCGAAGAGAACAAGATCAGGTCTGTTTGCTTCAACAGCTCTATCTGTGGTGATGGCAGAATCCCACAGGATTTTTGCATCCTGATTGCGGAGAACTTGTTCCGGCTTGCACTTATAGTACGGAACCTCTGTCTCAATGAGACCAACTTTCTTGGCCAAAGCTTGATGTACAACTTTGGCAACAGAATTGTGGCGCTCTAAGTACTCTTTTGGAGCAAGCACTGGACAGCCCCCAGTGACATGCTGAATGGACTCGTTAGCCTGCTTGCAAAGACGACACCGGTCACTGATGTTAACTTTGAGGATGTGTCGCTCATACGCCCTAGTCCTGATGACCTGATCCTGTATGGCACAGACAAAGCCCTCTGTCTCCGCAAACAACCCACTTGTCCGCAGCCACTCAGTGGAACTCTTGGTATCCACCTGATCCGAAGACAACGCTGCAGCAAACCGACCATGCAACGCTTTTGCTGACCACTCCAAAACTCTGTCAGCCTGGGTTCTAATGGCAGGCTGAAACTCTTGCTCACTCAAATGTAGCGGAGTGTAGCCACGGTCCTGGTTGCAAATAGCTGCATGCAACCCATCACCACGTGACACAAAGTACTGCCGAAGTTTCAACTCCTGCTGACGACACATCATCTCCATGCTGAGCAAACCTCTTCCACCTACATGACGTGAAAGGTACAGTCTCTCGACTGAGCTCCTCGGGTGATGTATCCTGTGCTTCGTGAGGGTGGTTCTCACTTTTCTATCAAAAGCTTGCAGTGACGTCTCCGACCACCTGACGACACCAAACGTATATCCAGCCACAGGGATAGCCCACGTATTAATCGCAGTAATCTTGTTCCTCGCACTGACAAAAGACTTGCAAATCTTGTCGACTCGAGACAGCACTTTTTTCTCGACTTGTTTTCTGGCATCTACATCTTTAATGCCAATTAGCTGCTGCAGACCGAGGTACTTGTAGTTTTCCTCGACACCCAAGTCTTGAATAACGGTGCCTCCCATGAGCCGCAAGCCTTCTTGTGGATCTTGAATCTCCCCTTTTCTCACATGCACAACAGCACACTTGTCAAGACCAAACTCCATGCAAATTGCATCACTAAAACTTTTGACACGTTCAAACATGCTGTGCAACTGGTCTTCACCAGAAGCATATAACTTGAGGTCATCCATGTAAAACTGGTGAGAAATGCGAACTTCTGGATTCCTCTGTAGAACGTAACCATACCCAGAGGTTTGGAGCATCCTGCTCAGCGGGTTCAATGCAAGACAGAACCATAATGGGCTGAGACTATCTCCCTGAAAAATACCTCTCGAGATTCGCATCTCTCTGGTCTTGTAGCTGACCCCCCCTTGGTTTACATGAAGACAAGTCCTCCACATGCCCATGCAAGAAGTGAGAATCTGAACAATGCAAGGATGAATCTTGTAAATGTGAAGTACAGAGAGGAGCCAGGAATGGGGGACTGAATCAAAGGCTTTCTTGTAGTCAACCCAACCTACTGAAATATTACGGTGTTTTCTACGAGCCTGCTGAGAGACACAACAGCGTCAACCACCAATAACTCCCGGCATCCCCTCGTGCCCTTCCGACAGCCATTCTGTTCCTCAGCAAGAAGTCCATTCGCGACAAGATGGTCATAAATCTTTATCGACAGAATGGATGTGAAGATCTTGTACAGAGTGGGAAGACATGTGATTGGCCTATAGTTCTTGGGATTCAATGAATCACCTGACTTTGGCTTCATGTACGTAATTCCAAGCGTACAAAATCTTGGCACAATAGACAGATCTTCCAAGGCCTCATGAAAGTGAGTAGCAAGAGCCTGGTGAGTATTTTTAAAATACTTCCACCAGAAGTTGTGAATACCATCCACACCCGGGGCCTTCCAGTTCTGCGTTTTCCTAATTGCAGCCTGTACATCAGCCAGTGTAATACTAACTGCTGGCATTGCCGGAATGTCTCTGCATTCCTCTTCTTCCTCTCGCAACCAGTAAGCATCTTCAGAGTGTTGCTTTGGCTCCGACCAAATGGACGACCAAAACTCTGCCATTGTTTCTGCTTTGGGCGGCCGCTGAGGTTGCTCCTCTTTGCCCTCTTCCTCCAATTTCCGATAGAACAACTTCTGATCAGCAGCAAAAAGGCTTTCTTGCTGCCTCCGCTTAGCTGCCTCATTATATCTCCTGATACGGGCACCAAGCGCTGCAATTCGCTGTCTTAGTTGCTCTTCCTTCTCTCGGAGCTTCTTCTCGAAGTACCTGTCCGTCCTTCTCACCTTGATACTTCTTGCAATGAGACGAATGCCTGCTAAAACCTTTTTACTGCATCCATCCTGGTCAGCAAAGAACGCCGCCAGATGGCTTATATCCCTCCGAGCTCTGTTGATCTTCTCCTCGATCCTCTTCCTCCAAGCCCTAGTCGAAAAATAAAGTGCTAAGTGATAATTTGAGCAGTAGTCAAGTAGTTGACTACTTGTTTCTAAGTAGTCAACTACTTAAAACAAGTAGTTGACTACTTAAAAACAAGTAGTCAACTACTTGACTACTGCTCAAATTATCACTTAGCACTCTTACTTTTCGACTAGGGAGCTGGCACATACTCTTGAGAAGAACGCTTACGGGCTTGCCGCTGCGAGCGATTCTTAATCTCAACACCAAGAACCTGACATACAGCTAGAGCAGCACAGTGCACAAGCCCAGCAACCTCCTCCAGACTAGACCCTGCCAAATCAGTTTCTAGCATCTGATCTGCAACAGCAACACAGGAGAAAACCTGCACATTGCATCTTAATTTGGGAATGCGAGGGCGACTCTCAAGCGGAACACCCTGATATTGCAACTTGAAAGACTCGTATACATCCCCAAGCTTGTCTCGCAAATCTCCTTCCATATGATGTTGACTCTCTGCTCCTTCCCTTTCTAGCTCTGGCTGAGGCAACACTTCTTCCACAACATCCTCCTCCTCTCCTTCACTGCCACTTGAAGGTGCTTGCTGCTGATGTAGCTGCAACTCCTGTGCAATCTCCCCCTTGATCTTGTCCAGTTCCGCTGCCGAGAGAGCTCCTCTACTCATGATGGAACGCAGCTGGCTGCAAACTCGCTGCTCGTCCATTGTCGTGTCCGGAAAAATCTTCTTCCACTCGTCAAACATTCTCACCCTATACCCTTCCATCTCCCTCTCAATGTTGGTACTCCTATAGTACGCACGCATGACCGACATATTCATGTCCTTGGTCCACTTCGTGCGTTGGCGTACAAGGCCAGCAGCAGTGAGAGGAGCTCTGGGCTCCTCCAAACCACCACCTGCCTGCGCAGCCGGAGCAGCTGCACTCGCGGTAGCCCTGAGTGGCGCAGCGCCGCGCCTCCCACGATGTTGTGAGGAAGATTCACCACGTTCCACTGGTACGGGTAGCTCATTTGACACAGACGGCCTAGTACCAGAACCCCCTGCGCGGCCTTTCGACCGGTCGCCATTAACTCGCTCCTTTAAAGAACTTTCCATATTTTCCTTGTCCAGCATACTGGTACTGAAGAGAAGCCCAAGGAACAACTCCCCAGGTGGAAACCCAAAGCACGGTCCCACACTCCGTTACCTCCTTACGAAGGCTGGGTACCCTCCCTGCCCGTTAGACCCCTGACGGGGAGCCCCCACACCACGACAAGGTGGACATGGGCCCCCCCCTGCATGCATCATCCCACATGCTCCCAATCCCCTCATAAACACAGCGCCGGGGCACAGTGCAGCATGCAAGCATCTAACACCGATCCCATTGCAAACGAATACTTGGGCAAAAGCAACATGCAAGGAAAAACATGCAGGGGGGAGAAGTGGGGGTTATTATTATTATTATTTTTTCAGCACTCACATGAAATATATTAAGGCTGTATGTGCCTTAGCCCAGTGACCACATGGACGTCCCCGGGACGCCCCTGGGACATCCCTCTAAGGTCCCCGTTGGACGTCCCCAAGGACATCCCCCATGTCCATCAAAAAAGGACGTCCCTGCGGACGTCTTGTGGACATCCCTCGGGGATGTTCCCTAATTTTCACTTGCCAATTATGTATTAATTCATCTTAAAATTTATATTAAAGAAGTTTAGGGTCTTTTAGAATGAGGACTACAAGATTACCAAATAAAAAATTTGTGTGCGTCGGGAATCGAACTCAGACCTTTTGGTTGATACACGACGTCGTAGACAACTTGGATATTGCTCTTCATTACTAAAGTGTGGTTTATTTGGGTATATAAATTGTAAAGTTCTGGGTGTTGTATAATATTTAATATAACGAGCGAAGTTGCGTTTTTTTATTTTTTTAAGCAAACTGGTACATTGGGAGATTGTTATTATTTAATACAACATTAAATATATTGAGATTTAAATTTATTTAAAATAAATTAAAATAACATTTTATAATTTTAATTAAAAAATGTTTATTCATTAATAAATTATAAATTGCAACGCTCAAATGCATCTCTAATTGTTAACAGACTTCGACATTAAAAAAAAAATATTTTTAATTTTTTAGAAATTTTTAAAGGTCCCTCCGAGGACATTTGTGGGACGTTCAAGCGTCCCTCTAAAATCCCCGGGGGACTTTAATGGGACCTTGTTTATTTTTCATAGATATTTTTATCTACGAGTATATTTTATTAAAAAAAAAATATTTTTCTGTGCAAATTACGCACTTTAATATTAAGTAAAATTTCACGTCTTATTTTAAATATTAATATTTTCATATAATATTTTAAATAATATTAACTATATTTGTATATTTTTAAAATCAGTACATAATAATGAACAGCACATATTATGATTTTAATGAAAACATTGACTAAAGGGTCCTTTCAAAGTCCCCCGGGGATGTTCAAGGGACAGCCGTGTTGCATCCCCAGGGGATGTTCTGAGAGACTTTCATAAAAATATTAAAAAACCTAGAAAATTATTTTCGGAGTGTAGCTAAAACCGTTTTTAGAACACGGAAAACATGTTTAAAGTTAAAGGGTTTTGAAAACTAGCACGTAAAACGTTCAGGGATGTTGGGGGATCTTGCGGGGATGTTCGCAAGGTCCCCGGGATGTCCATGTGGTCACTGGGAGTGACGAGATAAAAAGCAATTTTTTAAAATGCACATGATTTTCTTTTTCATGAAATATTTATTTCTTATCTATGTAACATGTATGCTAACTGTGAGTTTCCTAAAAAATGTAAAATAAAAAATAATAATAACAATAATAATTATAATACAGGGTGGAAATATTATGATAGACAAATTTCAGATCATACAGTAGAACTTTAAAAGCACTTTGTAATATACATAGACATTAAAAAAATACACAATAATATATTGTATATAAAATATTTTGTATATATATATATATATATATATATATATATATATATATATATATATATATATAATAAATATATATAATTATTGTTACTATTAATATTATATTATAAAATTACAATCAAAACCTAGAACTTTTTACAAGAAAAATAATAATTATTATGCGTATCTTTGTTTCAGGCTTGCTTTTGCAACAACCCCTTCTCAGGATTCATCATGATTATTGCTTTATTCGTGGCAATGCCAAATGTTGCCATATCTGGACTAATAGCATCAACAATAAGTATGATATTTGCACTGGTATGTTTACTTTTGACTTCATCGATTCTCGGGAATTTGGAATTGCATCGCCATTGGACACTTCCTTTTCAAATCCACAAAAATGTTCCATTAAAATAAATAATAAGCTTGATATCGTAGCCAGTATTTAAAAAATTAATTTGAAGTTTCAATCTACTGTATAAAAAACTACTGTTGTAAATCTGAATTATAGACTTTGGAAACGAGAAATCATTCTTTTTATGTTAATAATTAGGAAGTGTTATTAAGTTAAAATGTTAAATCAAACATGCAGTATATTATAGTGCAAAAAAAAAAAAAAAAAAAAAAAAAAAAAAAAAAAAAAAAAACATTTTTCGATAGGTGATTTGAACGGGCAGGATGGAAAGGATGCATTCAGTCTACAGCTTATCTGTAACCTAGAAGTCTTTTATTTTATTTACATATATTTCACCAATACAATACTTACAAATTACTGTAATAAGTAAGAAAAGGTGAAATGGGACAAGCATCAGAACGCATGTAGTGCAATGCCTCTGTCGCTAAAAAATAATAAGAAAAATAAAAATAAAATTAAAAACAAACATTTTATAAAACAACAGTCTCAAAACAGTCTCACATTTTTCACTCACTGCAAAAAAACATGAAATAAGATTTACACATTAAGTTGAAACAATTTGGGGATGCGAGGGTCTTGATGCATTCATGGGCAACTATAATTTAAGACACATGCAGAACGATATTTAAACTCAAGCTTATACGTATATAGATGCTCGTGGTTTGAGAGATATGTGTCTTGAGACTTCCTCCAACCCTCTAATAGAGTTGCCAAACAAATGTTTTGCATAATATCAATATCAGTATGACCAGTTAAACTAAACAACTGCTAAAAGAAGTGAGATCAATGTATTGCATACTGAAAGGCGACGACAGGCAGAATATTAGTTCGTGAGACATGGACTTACCATAATATATGAATTACAGAGCTCTATTTTGAATTGATTGAAAATTGAAAATTTTATATTCATTGGTGGGGGTTCCAGGCTGAGGCACTATACGGCGTCAAAATAGGTCTAAGCTAATCTAAAAGACTCTCGGTGTATTTCTTCCTTCCTCCCCTATTAAATTTTTAAAGAAAATAGGGGATCTCATCAGCCCCCTCGCATCTATGTCAAGGATAATTTATGAAAATCTTATTGCAGGTAATCCATCAACCTCGTGCTAGCGTGAGCGCAGGCCTTAGTGGTTTCAACGGCGTGCTGCTGGGCACGGTGCTGCCTGTCGTGCTGCTGCCTCATCGCGACCAGGTGGAGGGTCCGGGTATGCAGCCAGATGCCGTGTGGCTTGTGGCGGGCGTAGCAGCGGCAGTTTCGTGAGTACTGCATTATTCTACTGCAGCACAAGCCCTGGGAGCTGGCTTATGTTTCATTATTTGCAATTAAACATCAAACAATTTGGGAAATATAAGAATGGAAAACAATATTTATATAACATAATTTTTTTTTATAAATTAATGTTATACAATTCAACACACACCAGCAACAAAAGCAACATAACTTTATATATAAATAATAGAAGTAGGCTAGTGGTCGGTTTCACCAGATAGTCGAAATTTGTGGACCACGACCCTGGCTAGCCAGGCGCCTATAAAAGATCCTTCTGCATCGGTTAATCATGTGCAGGGTGGTGCTAACCAACTCTTTGGGCCACGCACTGGGCTCACTGCGGCCTTCATTGCCCAGCCTGTCGCTTCCCTTCAACCTACTGGCTGTGCTCACCACCACGGTACTTGGTGTTCGCCACCAGCTGCATCCTCTGCTGCCGTCCGTGCCCACCAACGTCTCTGAGGTTGCTGTCGCTAGAGAAACTGCATACGTGCTCGAGGGAGTGGATGTTTCAATGGTAACATTTCTCACAAGCTGTTGCACTAATGACCTTGGAAGTTTTTACAACTTTTTATCAGGGCATAATTAATGAAATAATCAAATAATTCGATCACGTATTTGAATCATGCCAGAAATCAGAGTAAGAAAATCATAATGCCCTTGTCAGTTTATTTACTTTAAAATCAATGGTCAGTACCCTTCCTACAGAGAAATAACTTATTTCTCTGTTATTTAATAATTTGTTGATTTTGATTATCGCAACAATCAAAATCAACAAAGTTAGCTCCGGGCTAACCTTAAACCTCATCTATGCAATTGGGTGAAACTTTTTTGACACTCAAACTGTATAATACCCTCATAAAGTTTCAAAATTAATCACTAAAATAACTATATTAAATTCACATTTATAATATATTAATTAAATGCAGTATATATTAATGTAAATTTTATATACACATTTCTGTTTTAGTTTCGGTTTATTAAAGCATGCAGTGCAGCTACTCGTCGCTAATTTTATTTCATTCTTTAATGAGTAAATCATAAAAATTTATATTTATTATATAAATAAAAGGTATATATATTTAAATAATAATTCAAAATTATTAGTGAATACACTAAATATTTTGAAAAGTATAAAATAAAAATTTTACGGTACGGTGCGAAGAACTTACAGGCTATTATTAACCTGGATGATTTATACCTGAAAGATGGAAGCTCTAGCTTGATCGGTTATACAATTGGAAGTACATTACATACAGTGCTATTATAAATAACTCTTTTTAGCCATGCATCCAAAAGGTTACAAATCAAGTGTTTGTTTGCGTTACCACTGCAAGTCAATAAGAGATTAATGGGTGTCAAGGGTCATTTCACTCATTTCTCCTTAATTTACAAAACTCGTATTTAAGGAAAAAGCAAAAAAAAAAAAAAAAAAAAAAAAAAAAAATCGCTTTTATTAATGGAGTATCGACCTCAAAATTTTTTATAGCAGAAATGGATAGAGGATGAAAAGTTATGTTACTCTGATTTTTTTCAGATTTTTTAGGGACCGGGAAGTATTGCTAAAAAGTTTTGGCGAGGTCGGGTTCGAATCCACGTCCCTTTTGGGTCCTATCTTTTATTAAGAGAGGTGGCAAGAGGCGGCACTTTTTCTGCACTTTCAATAATTTTTTAAAAATAGTTGCCGGGCTCTAAAAAATCTGAAAAAAATCAGAGTAGCATAACTTTGCACCCTCTATCCATTTCTGCAATAAAAAAAAATGAGGTCGATACTCCATTATTACAGAGCTATTTCTGCATAAATGAAATTTTGGTATTGCTGGTTGCAGCTACTGCAGGGGGGCTTACTTGGCGTCGGCCAGGTGTTCGCCGTGCAGGACCTGTGGTGTTCTGGCCTCGTGCTGATCGGCATGCTGGTGTGCTCGCCGCTCCTCGCAGTCGCCGGACTCGTTGGGTCATTCATGGGAACTTTTATCGGTGCGTTGTACGTTTTTTATCGGCCTCAACTTGACTTCCCTCCATGTCTGGAACGCGATACTGAATCAAGTCAGATATAAAAAAATCTCCAATTTAATGAACATTAATGATAAAAAATAATAATAATAATTGTATGAATCAAAATTAGATAAATTTTTATGCAGACTAATTTTTGAAGGGTCCGTCTAGCCCTAAAGTTGACTCTGATGTAAATGCAGAGCGGCCGGGCCCCTTCCCGGGCCCAACAGCAAAGTTGAGATTTACAGTTCGGAGGAAAAAAAAAATACTATATTGCCCCCATCCCCTGCAAATTTTATTAAGGCGCGATGGCTTTGGTTAATTTAAAAATAGCAGCAATGGATGGACGTAGAAAGTTTGATTTACCATTGAAATCCCTTTCTTTTCTTTTTCGTCTTCTTCTTCTTCTCCTTCTCCTTCTCCTTCTCCTTCTCCTTCTCCTTCTCCTTCTCCTTCTCCTTCTCCTTCTCCTTCTCCTTCTCCTTCTCCTTCTCCTTCTCCTTCTCCTTCTCCTTCTCCTTCTCCTTCTCCTTCTCCTTCTCCTTCTCCTTCTCCTTCTCCTTCTCCTTCTCCTTCTCCTTCTCCTTCTCCTTCTCCTTCTCCTTCTCCTTCTCCTTCTCCTTCTCCTTCTCCTTCTCCTTCTCCTTCTCCTTCTCCTTCTCCTTCTCCTTCTCCTTCTCCTTCTCCTTCTCCTTCTCCTTCTCCTTCTCCTTCTCCTTCTCCTTCTCCTTCTCCTTCTCCTTCTCCTTCTCCTTCTCCTTCTCCTTCTCCTTCTCCTTCTCCTTCTCCTTCTCCTTCTCCTTCTCCTTCTCCTTCTCCTTCTCCTTCTCCTTCTCCTTCTCCTTCTTCTTCTCCTTCTCCTTCTTCTTCTTCTTCTTCTTTCTTTTTTTTTTTTGCAATTTTACTATTAGGGTTATAATAAAAACAAAGACAGAGGTATCTCGACTATCAAGGTACAAAGTTTCAAAGCTCCATAAACAACCTTTCAATGCCAAATCCGTAACAAAAGTTGAGACACAACTTGTGCATATCACTGTATCTGTATATTATAATTATGCTGCTTACATCATTTTATAACATGCACTCAATTAAAAGTAAATTCCAAACTTACCTGAAACTTTTCACTTTTGAGTGCATGGTATAAGATGGCGTGGTTGAGTAAAATATTTTCCAAACACATAATGATATATAATAACTTGAAGAAAGTGCTGAACGGTGACTATCAGTTATATAATTAATACAACTAAACAGGGATGGTCTACAAAAGAAGATACCTTTGCTCCACTTTTGCAAGAAACCAATTTACTGTCTTTTTAGATACATTATTAGACTCAAAAGTTAAGGATCGAGATATCTCATTCTAAAATTTACATGTCCTTGTTGTTGCGAGTCGACTTTTGTGTGAACCAATAAGTCGTAAAAACATAGTCCAAAGCCAGTCCCTCTTTCTTATATGTAAGGGTATTATCCAGAGAATGAAAGTGTTACTCATTTAATGAAGAAAGGATTATACTAAATTATGTGATCACTCCAAAGGTTACGTTTACTATAGCTGGAATGATTTTCGCTCTTTGTCTCAAAATATATCTTGTGTACTTGATACTGCATATAAATGAGCTTTTAAGTACATATCAAATGCTGTAGACATTGCACATTTCATTGTGTTATAATTATTACTGTTGGTGCAGGTGCTGCAGTCAGCCCTACGCTGTACGAGCTCGCTTACGCCGGCCTGTTTGGATACAACGGCTTCCTGACGGCATGCGCAGTGTGCTTCTTCTACGTGCCCACATGGCGCATCGTGGTGCTGGCGCTGACCGGAGTGGTGCTTACTGCCATGGGTCAAGTTGCCTTAGCCTGGGTCCTCAGTGACGTGAGTTTCCTCCCTTATATTGTGTGTGTGCCTCTCTCTCTCTCTTCTCTCTCTCTCTCTCTCTCTCTCTCTCTCTCTCTCTCTCTCTCTCTCTCTCTCTCTCTCTCTCTCTCTCTCTACATTAATTCGTTTCTTAGTTAATTGATTGGATTGGACGCACTGATAGAAGCTATATAGTGTATAGGGACAGTGGCGTAGCCAGGATTTGCCCAAGGGGGGGGGGGTTCTTCAGGACACAGATCGAGAAGAGCCCACTAGGGGGATTGGGGGGCGAAGCCCCCCAATAGCCCGCCGCAGGCGTGATTTTTTTTAAGGACACGCCCCTTTATTAGGGTAAAATAATGGAAAAAATACTATTATATTAGAGGGTAAAATATATGGCCTGATACAATTTTTTTAACATTTTATATTTTTTTCACCCCATTTTTCAATTTCTTCTGAATACGTGCGTATAATAAATAAAGCTTTGAGTAAATCATTTTAATTAAATCAAGTAATAATTCATGTAACCACTTTATATTATTTTTATAGAATCAGTGTACGTGTCATTTAATTGAATTTGATTTTTAAAATTTATTTAATAATCCAAGTTCACATCATTAAGATATTGTGAAAAATAAATAAATAAAAAAGGGAATTGCTTCTCTTATTTTTGTTAAATTTTGTCTGCACCGGGCGCGTGGAGCAACCAATTAAATGAAAGTGCGGCACACGTGAGAGCGTACGTTTTAATTTATACAATAGTAGTTATATGCACATGCAGTTTGTAAGGGAAATAAAACATTTATTTATGAGTCGTACTTTTTCCTGTTAAAATTAGAAACTAACTTACAATTTGTTTATTTTAAAGAAAAGACTACTTGATACCCCTAAATTTCAATTTTTTATTTGACTTTTTTTTTTTTTTTTTTCAAATTTCTATAATTTTTCCTTTTTTCTTCTTATATCCAGTCACTACTCGATCTTCATGGGGGGGATTTAAACCCCGAACCCCCCCCCCCCCCCCCCCCCGTGGCTACGCCACTGTATAGGGAAGAGGGGTTAGAGGAGATCGAGCACACACTTCAAATTATTAAAATTAATTATTTTATCTCATTCCAAAAGTACAAGGTACACACATATAGAGTATATATAATATATACGTACTGTACATGGTATATCATGCATAGGTAAGGCATTTCATTTAAAACATGTTTAAGTTTCAAGTGTGTGCAAGTTGCAAGATTTTTTCAGACTCGATTCATTCGCGAAATACAAAACTTTAAGCGATGTTGCCGCGATCGAGTTCTGCATTATATCATGAACAACAATTTCATTGCAGGTTCCAACAGAGAATCTTGTGTTAATAGCCCAGGATACTTAAGTTTTGACCCGGAAAAAATTAGTAAGAAGCTGAAATTTTCAGGATATGTTCTGAAAAGTATTACCATTTTACAGAAAAGAAGTTGCTTGAGGTAACCCTTGTGCGTTGGCCGCCATCTTGAAAAACATGGCGGCCAAAAGGTACTTTACTATAACCGCTCCCAAATTTTAATTACTGCATGCATAAATCAACTTATTTGAATACAATTGACGTTAAAATGTAGCCTTAAAGGGGGTGTGACTTTTCAAAATTAAAAATTCACCAAAAAATCATCTTTCCAAAAATGTAAATTTCACTTTCCTCCGACTCCCCGTTCCTTCCATACCGCCCGGTCAAAAGTCTACTATGACGTCACATTACTTAAGGTCGCGCGCAAGAAAGCAAGCAAGCAAGTGGCGGCGAGCGCTAAAATCCACGTTTTCGCGTCTTTAAGCCCGCCTAGCAGCCGACAGCAAAGAGATAAAAATTATCCGCCAGGGGATAATTTTATCTAAAGAACATTCTGCGTTTGTATCCGCTTTCGGCATTTCTTCATTTTAATTAGGAAATTAAATATCACGATTCAAACTCAAATTTTTTACAGATTTCTTTTGTCAACTGACTTCAAACACATAAAATATTTTATCAAGCATCTAATAACTTTATTGTAGACACACGTATTGGATTGACATATTATATGTGTACAGTACATACGATTTATATTATGTATATGGTATTTCAACAGTATTTTAATTACCTATGATTTTAGCCGCAGCCTTACATTATATAATTATAAAATCACGGCAAACACGCAACTAAAACTGTTATTATTTTGTGCATGATCGCTATTTATTTACTTTTTTCGACGTTTGCATTTAAGTTATATAAAGATGCAACATATAGTGATTATTCGATATTACCATTATTAATTATTAATACAATATACTTTAAATTATTATATTTTTTATAATAATCACGAAATAATTATTAATAATTATAATTAATCTTCAACTTAGAGGCTGCCCCATGCATAATTTATCACACCAGTTCTGCTTTTAATTCTTGTTGTTAATAGTCAGTGTCATTGTAATATATATATGTATTTATATATACTATATAAAGGTGTTCCCGGTCCAAATGTATAGATGGAAACTTTGTTTCCCTTTGAGTTAAAATAATATAACATAAAAGCTTTATTTATATTCAGAGCTCAAAGTAAGAATACTAATAATATTAGGGTTTCTGTAATTTAATTCTAGTACGTAATTCCAGCGTAATTCTAGCACAGCAGAGCAGACTCGGGCACCAGAATATTTACCGCGATTCAATCGACGGGGATCATCTGCGCTGCAAGTTGGTTCAAACATATAAGGCTTTATATATTTTCTTGAACTCATTACGCTTGCTATTATGCATATACGGAAATTTATAAAAAAATTATGTGATTTAATTCACTAAAAGTGCAGTGATAACAATCTCAGAGACAACGTGCAACTCCAAGTACTTGGAGGCGACGGTATTGAATGCTGATGCGAAACAAATTTTCACAACACTGAACTGAAAAAATATCCCTACATTCTTGCTCCCTTATGTGTGCGGCCGGAACTGTCCACTGACATTGAAAGCCAGAGTAAGCCCACGTGTCTATAAAGAAACAAAACTTTGCAATTATGAATAATTCTATATTTTTGCCTCAAAATCGATTTAAAAATTTGTTCATTATTTGTATTTATAATAATATGTAAAATCTAAGATTATTGAACCGATTGAACGTTCAGTACTATATTATATTTCGTCTAAATAACAATTAACATTATAAAATATAGTATTTGTGTAGTATTACTATATTATAATGTTAACTGTTATTTAGTCTTAGACTATATAAATATATAATATATAGTATAGTACTGTACGTTCAATCGGTTCAATGATTTTAGATTTTACATATTATTATAAATACAAATAATGAACAAATTTTTAATTCGATTTTGAGGCAAAAATATATAATTATTTATAATTGCAAAGTTTTGTTTCTTTATAGACACGTGGGCTTACTCTGGCTTTCAGTGTCAGCGGACAGTTCCGGCCGCACACATAAGGGAGCAAGAATGTAGGGAGATGTTTTCAGTTCAGTTTTGTAAAAATTTGTTTTGCATCAGCATTCAGTAACTTCGCCTCCTCCACGTTATCTCTCAGATTGTTATCACTGCACCTTTAGTTAATTGAATCACATAATTATTTATAAATTTCCGTATATACATAATAGCAAGCGTATAATGAGTGCAATAAAAGATATAATGCCTTATATGTATGTTAGACTAAATATAATAATTTAAAGTATATTGTAATAATAATTAATAATGGTAATATTGAATAATCACTATATATGCTGCATATTTATGTAACTTAATTAAATACAAATGTCGAAAAAAGTAAATAAATAGCGATCATGCACAAAATAATAACAGTTTTAGTTGCGTGTTTGCCGTGATTTTATAATTATATAATGTTAAGGCTGCGGCTAAAATCATAGGTAATTAAAATACTGTTGAAATACCATATACATAATATAAATCGTATGTACTGTACACATATAATATGTCAATCCAATACGTGTGTCTACAATAAAGTTATTAGATGCTTGATAAAATATTTTATGTGTTTGAAGTCAGTTGACAAAAGAAATCTGTAAAAAATTTGAGTTTGAATCGTGATATTTAATTTCCTAATTAAAATGAAGAAATGCCGAAAGCGGATACAAACGCAGAATGTTCTTTAGATAAAATTATCCCCTGGCGGATAATTTTTATCTCTTTGCTGTCGGCTGCTAGGCGGGCTTAAAGACGCGAAAACGTGGATTTTAGCGCTCGCCGCCACTTGCTTGCTTGCTTTCTTGCGCGCGACCTTAAGTAATGTGACGTCATAGTAGACTTTTGACCGGGCGGTATGGAAGGAACGGGGAGTCGGAGGAAAGTGAAATTTACATTTTTGGAAAGAAGATTTTTTGGTGAATTTTTAATCTTGAAAAGTCACACCCCCTTTAATTGTTTTCTTCTTTAGTAAACACAAAAATAGAGGTACTTAACTAATTTTAAAACTACGTAAAAATTGATTTACTGAAAAAAATTAATTTTGCGCGATGGTTTTGTTCAATTCACAACCAAAGTATATATACTAAACCTAGTGGTAAACAAGTTATTATCAAACATTACAAAAATATATTTGCTCTTTGCTATTGATTTGATGTCTTTTTTTATAAATATATTGGTTTACGCAAAGAGAAGATACAATTTTTTAGTGTCCATAATAACGCTCTTTCTCCTACTCCATTATCTGATAATTTTTTTAGCAGTATTGTGTGGTCCAGGGTGTCAAACAAAAGCTTTACTGTATATAATAGAAAAGCCCCAGAGTTTCAGTCCTAGCGTCTAGGGAGTTGTAAATTGAATCTAACAGATAAAAAATAGCCGTATTTACTGATTTATGGATAAAGCCATGCTGGTCTGGAGATTGCACTGATAATAAGATATATATATGTTGGCATCCGGACGCGAATTCGCTTCGGACGCGAAATTTTTGTTCCCAACGCGTTGGGATCATGCGAAAATTCCAAGAAGCGAAATTTGCGTTCGGAGCATCGCAATTTTGATCCCAACGCGTTGGGCACTTCAGCAAAATTCCCAACGCGTTGGGATCAAAATTATTTGATCCCAACGCGTTCGGAACAAACGAGAATGGTCCCAACGCGTTCGGAACAAAATTAAGATGTTTTTTAATGATTTCCATGACGCGAAATTGATGGCGAGAAAGTCAAACTCATTGAAATTTGAAATAGGATGAGTATCGCGGTTCGCGGTGAACATTAATAAATTAACAACGTAATATTTTCGTAATATGCTAATTATAATTAATTAATTGAAACGTAAGAATGAAAGGACAACAAAAATAGGGTCGTATTATGAATAAGAAAACAGCACTTACCTTTCAAAAAATCATACAAAATATAAAGCATATTCAAATAAAATGTTATATTGCATATAAAATTCAATATTGTTTTCACAATTTTTTAACAGCAGTATAAAAAACACTTCTCTCTATAATTATTATTTTTACACTGCAACAAAGAATCATTTACTTTGTCCATGTTTTTAGGCATAAACCAACACGACAGCACCGCACACAAATAAGAAGTGAAATGACTTAAATTTACATGCTTGACCTTTGTAATAACCTGTATCCAAATATAATCAACAATTGAGTACCAAAGGTCACAAGGATATCACTTATCTTATTATTTTTTTTTTTAAATTGACAATTATATAAATAAAATAAATTTACTAATTTCATATCAAATTCATAATGAATCACGTCATTTCATTTTACAAATTGAAGGAAATTTAATATTGTGTAATGTAACTCAAATTAAGTCTTCTGCTCGTTGTTAGTAAACAAAGTATTGTTGTGTAATATCTGTCGCGTGAATAGAAAAACATGGGACGGGGTTGTTGTTTAACATGTTAACTTATGGAAAATGACCGTTAATTATGAAGTTGAAACGGTTAACTAGTGCCAACAATGCTATTATGCCTAAAAATATGGACAAATGTTTCTTCGTTGCAGTGTAAAAATAATAATAATAGAGAGAAGTGTTTTTTATACTGCTGAAAAAAATTGTTAAGACAATATTGAATTTTATGCAATATAACATTTTATTTTTATATGCTTTATATTTTGTATGATTTTTTGAAAGGTAAGTGCTGTTTTCTTATTCATAATACGACCCTATTTTTTGTTGTTCTTTCATTCTTACGTTTCAATTAATTAATTAATTAATTAGCATATTACGAAAATATTACGTTGTTAATTTATTAATGTTCACCGCGAACCGCGATACTCATCCTATTTCAAATTTCAATGAGTTTGACTTTCTCGCCATCAATTTCGCGTCATGGAAATCAAAAACATCTTAATTTTGTTCCGAACGCGTTGGACGTTTTTCACATTGTTCACAACGCGTTGGGACCATTCTCGTTTGTTCCGAACGCGTTGGGATCAAATAATTTTGATCCCAACGCGTTGGGAATTTTGCTGAAGTGCCCAACGCGTTGGGATCAAAATTGCGATGCTCCGAACGCGAATTTCGCTTCTTGGAATTTTCGCATGATCCCAACGCGTTGGGAACAAAAATTTCGCGTCCAAAGCGAATTCGCGTCCGGATGCCAACATATATATATATAGATTATAAAACGCCTTTTCAAGTATTTTAGAAAATGGAGATAAATGAACAATTCCACGATAAATATTTGGGCCTTTTTTACAATTGTTTCTTTAAAATATGGATTAACTAACGTATTTTTAAGTTCAGCTGGAAAAATGCCAGTTAAAAAAGATTTGTTACTTATTTTAGTGAATGGGCCAGCTATGAAATTAGCAGATAATATAACGATAAAACATGGTATATCATCAAGTCCTTTAGCATGAGTATTTGGGAGGCTTAAAATTATTTTTTTAGTATCCTCAACACTTAGGTAATCTAAATCAAATAAGACAGGTAAGTTAGAGGTTGGGATAGGGATTGGGTTACTAAAAAATGGAGGAGGAAAACGCCTATATATTGCATGTTGCATAAATATGCTAAATCCAAAATTTCAAAATTTCGGGCACCTGATTATTATAATTAATTTGTCATGAACTAACACAAAACATTGAAAAACTAAACTTTTGCTGCGTTTTTGTAAGTAATCTGTACTACTTATTTATTCTAATTAAAGTAATATCTTGAAGTATGCTGACTTGTAACTGCATGTCAGTCAGAAAATATTTGATTAATTTATTTATTCAATGTTATTATCAGTGTGTGAATGAAAAATAACTTTTCTTGTAGTCTTGATTTACCTGAATTCTATGTGTATGACAGGTGGGATTGCCAGTGTTCTCATTGCCGTTCGTGATGAGCTCTCTTTTGGTGCTGAGCACGACCACGGACGCTCTGCCACGTCCCGTGGTTCTTTCATTTCCCGAGCTGCACCGCGCGTTGTGGCGTTCCGCTCGTAGGGACAGCCTCATGTCTGCACCACCCGCATCACCCCAAGATACCAGCAGCACCAGTATTTGCCCCGAGGCAGTGTTCCTAGCTGAGCAGCCCAGTGCTCTGTGGCGCAGTGCTCGCAGGGACAGCCTGAGTGCACGTGACAGCCTGTGTTCCTCACCCCAGCGCACTAGCATGAGCAGTAGCACCTTTCGAGTTCACAGACCCTCGCCATCACTTAACAGCAACACGCGAAGTCCCACGCACAGTGCTGTGGTGCTCGCGAGGACGGTCTCTAGTCCTTCACCACAACTCACCAGTATTAATACCAGCCGAGGTGACCTGTCAACCTCAGTCATTCCAAACGCTGTCTATAAACAGGTAAATAGGCAGAGGTATTGAGACTGACTTATTATTTAGTGTTGAATAATGCCAGTTGTCTTTGTAAGCTACGCAGATAGCTATACGTTTGTACAGCAGACATATTTATGCTATAGCGAAGTGGTTTAATTGTTGTTACTTTTTTTATTTCAACTCATACTCTGATATTGTAATCGTGAATGTAAATACCTTTTGACAAGTGTATGTTATAATAAATTTTTACTCTTGAAACTGTAAATGTGTTGTATAGAAATTAAGTAAAAGTTAATTTTGATTTTTAGAATCTGCATTGCCTCTTACGATACGTACGCGAAAGATTTGTCGTATATATGGGTTATTATTATTATGGCCAATGAACTTGTACAGTATAGTACATAATATATTATATTATATTGATTAAAAATAAGGTTTAAGGCCAGTTTCAGAATCATTTTTTCTTATTTATGTATACGAATATAAACTTGATTGCAAATAGAACCTATAATATGGGTCTTGCCATACTATATATTATATCACTTTCTTACAGCAAATTGAAGTTCTGGATTTAAAAATTTTAAATATCAAACGAAATGTTTAATTGGTACTGAAACTTATGAAAAAATGCCTTTCCGAGCCAGTTTGTGCCATGTGCAGTTTACACCCAATTTCTGAAGCTGCTTGCTGGCTCGATCCCTTGTAGATAATGTTAGTCTCTGACAAATCATAGACACGGACTTTCGATTTTGGGTCCTTTGGACCCATAATTCCTAGCTACGTCTTTGGGTGATGCCCACCTTTGTCATTTATACCTTATACCGTTACTTTTCATAAAATGATATAATACGTACGTAAATAAGTACAGGTTTGATATTGACGCTTGAGAGGATTATATATATATATATATATATATATATATATATATATATATATATATATATATATATATATATATATATATATATATATATATATATATATATAATATTGATGGCGTCATGACGTAGCACTTAAAATTACTGAAAGGTGCTGAAGCTTATATATCGTCGTCACTTCCTGTTCAAAATATTAATTATTTATAACTAATATAATATGATATATTTTGTTTAGCGTAGATAGGATATGCACTGATTTTGAACTATCGATTTTCGTTATTATTATAAACTTTGTTATTATAAAGGAACTAAGTTCAACTATAAGAAATTTATAAAATACTTTTTTTTTTTTTTTTTTTTTTTTGAAAAGTCGTATATCTTATTTTGGTAAAATCACCTCGATTTTATATATTTATGTATTATGCAAGCTGGTAATTTTATTACTTTGAATAATTTGTCAACCAGTTCGGTTTCAATTTAAAAATATTTTATATATATTGTTTTAAAAAACACACGTACACAGCTAGTACAAGATTCAGGAATACAATTAAAAATAGGTGTTTTATTCAAAATCGTATAATACAAGTACAAAGTTAATTAGGATGCAAAGGAAAGCCCAGTGCTCTGAAAGCTCCAACCCTTGTCCAATCAGCACCATGCACCCTCAGTACCCATCAGGCACCATCTGGGTCGCACCCACATCAGGTAAGAAAAAAGAAATCAATATAATTTTATGAATTTTTGTAATGTTTGTTAGCTGTAATGAAGCAAGGATTGAAATGTTTTAATTGTGTGTGTTTAGAATCCTAGTAAAATTGTGCATAATATATAATACTGTAAGAACATACTAATTTTTATATCAAATTAAAAAGTCTTAGCAGATAATTTTTTTTTTTTTTTTTATTCTCATATTGGCATGGTAGCTAGCGGAAAAATATAATCAACGCCATTGGTAATTGAAAACAAAAATTTCTTAATACCATTTGCAAGCAGGAAAAAAAAAAAAAAAAAAAAAAACGCAAAAAAAAAAAAATACACACACACACAATTACAGTGCAATATATGATGCAAACTGCAAACAACTAGACACCAAGTACCAGTATTGTATAATTATATCGAACGAATTATGGTGCGGAATAATTAATAGTTTGATTATAATATTTATACAGTATTTATCAGCAACTAGGATGCATAGAATTGCTTATATAGAATACACTGTAATACTAAAATACTAATTTAATTAATTATGAAACTAAATAGTTTGGCTCCCAACTTCAACTAATTTTCACTTACATATTTGATTTAATGAAACGGATTAGTTTCCAGATGCACCCAATATAATATTACTTCATATACTGTATATATTTTTACCAATACAGATTTGATGGAGAGACAGAAAAAGGGTCTGTGAAATGCAGCAACGAAGCTACAGATGATGAAGAATCAACAGCATTGAGAAATTATCCAGCCACCTCTTCATCCAGACGTGCTCCCAATTCCCAACATTATGCCAAGTACAACACTGGGACCTCCAATGATCTCTCTCAGTTGTTATCACAAACCAAACCCATCGTGTTTGAGAGAAACCTCTCACATAACACCAAAACAACTGGCACCAAGTGAGGAGCAGCAGAGAAACAATCAGCAGCTAGCCAGCAATCTGCCTATCCAGTCAAACTACTGGTCCAACTTGTCTGATGAGCAGCTGTGGAACAACCCCACGCTCAAGGAAGCTCCAGCATTGAATGAGATCATTGCATTCAAGGTAAATGATAAAGAGACATTGAAAAAATCATCTTAAGGGTAAGGTAACACGCCCAATGTTAAAAATATTTCCACACATGAAAATTATGAAACAAATATCTTAAAATGTTCTCCTCTAGTGATCCTCTACATCCCCTATCAGTAGCTATAAAATATCATATGCAAATTCATTCCAGTTTTTGAGTTATGAATTTTTAAAAATGACTAATTTCACATAGAAGTTCCATCCCTCCATGTTAATAGTCAAGTTTAGAAATTAATAACTCAGAAACTAGATTGAGTTTATACACCTTATATATAATTTAACTACTGATGCTAAGAAATGTATAGGTGAATATTTTAAGATATGTTTCATGCTTTTTTTTTTCCCCAAAATAAAATTCGAAATTTTAATTCTTTTAAACTTTTTTTTTTAATTTTTGTTTTTGTTTTGTTTTTGTTTTGTTTTTTTCCTTCTTTTATGGTCTATGTTTTTGGTCTTTTGAGCAATAACGCTTTTTTTTTAAACAACCCTATGACACTGTAAAATATATTATATATGCTCTTCACTTTATGGAGTTCATGAGGTTTTGCTGTTTTTCTTAGGTGCTGTGCCTGGGACCGGACTATACCCCTCAGCTCTCTCCGTGGCTTATTGCTGCAGTTGCCACCGAGCAGCTTACTCAGACTGACAAACTTAGACTCTCCATTCTAAGTGAGCATTTGTTGTTTAATCAATTCAAAAAATGAAATAAAGTATTGGAAAGTTTATCTGATATAATTATAATTATTTCCTAATTTTGCAGGAGGTTTTAATCCTTTGTATAGAAAAGATGAAAAATTTGAGATGATGGATCCCAGGTAGCACAAATTCATTGGCACAATATTGGCTGAACATTGTACCATTGGCAGAACATTGATCATATATTTCAATGTTCTATCTATATTGGCTCTATATTGAAAATCAATGCTTATACAATGATTGATTATCAATATTAATACAATATTGGATGTTCATTGGCCATCTTGATATTGAAATTTTTACATTGTCTCAATGAAAATTATCAGTATTGAATCAACGTTTAAAAATCAATATTGATCCAATATTTGTTCCCAATGAAAAATCAAGATTTAAAGTATTTCAATGTTGACCCAATATAGACCGACAATATTGATTGAATATAAAATATCATTTTAGGTTCAATATACGCTGAACATAGATTTTTTATAATGTTGGGCGAAGATTGATTCTCAACATTGCATTTATATTGATTTCATTACTTACACTATGCAAGTATAATTCTGAAAAAATAATAAAAAAAAAAAAAAAAGCGATCCGGCCCATTTAGCGTGAGCAACTATGACTTTGTGATACCTACTACCCTCAGATTTTTCTACAAAAAATTAGGTGTGTTTCAAAAGGTATTAACCACATGAACAATTTTTTAATTTTATCAATACACAATACGAAATACACATAAAATGGTCACTTGCGATGATCGGGGTCAACGAAAACATCGTATTTTCTAAAAATTATTTAAATGATCTTCCATGTCGAACCGAAAAAAAAAAAAAAAATATATATATATATATATATATATATAATATATATATAGCTCACTTAGATTCACCAGAAAAAAAAATAACAGGTCAGAGCGATTCCTCGATTGACTCGAATAACTCGAAGAAAATATTGCAAATATACGGCGGTCTAAAAAAAAAATAATATTGATCTTGTATGAATGAATGTATGTATCTTGTCTGTTCTGCTCAATAAAAACTATATTATTATTATTATTGATCTATTTTATGACTCGATGAGCTTTAACCAAATCTTTTTTACGATAATTTTGGATAGGAATAGTTAATTTTCCTTAAAAAAAATAAAGAAAAACCTAATACCATTAACAAGATTTTGTTGCTTTTTTTATAGAAAACTGGTCAGGTTGAAAATTTTTTAATAATTTTTTTATTACATTATATGAGCGTAAACACAGAAAATTAATCCAAAATCATGGTCAGAGTAAACGCGTCGATTTAATCGTTTAACATGCAAAAATCTGAAATTCGATAAGTGGCATGAAAAAAATAAAAATATAAAAAATTGTGTATTGATGTTCTAAAAAAAATATGTTTGAAATAAATTTCTTCCGACTTCAATTTCTTCGACTTCTTACGACTTTTCGTAAGAAAAGCAATAAAAACTCGCAGTTATTCTTTTCACATTTTAGTATTAAAAAATTAAAAAAACACGCCCCTTTTTCCAAAAAAATCGCGCCTGCAGCGGGCAACTGGGGGGAGCTCCGCCCCTCAGACCCCCCGAATGAGAGTTTGCCTCCGCCTAATGTGGACCGTCTTTCTTTCTCGACCGATCGGCAATTACGACCCAGTCCGTGCCTGGTGGTTAATTAGTACTTGGATGGCCCTTGTAAAAAAAACTTATAATTTAGTATACTTTATCATCCATTAAAAAAGTATAATATAATAAAAATAGCAACCTTTGGTGACCTTCAAATTGAAATTTTGACTCGTTCACAAACCCTCTTCTCCATTGCTGAAAGCACATGCTTTTATTTGTATGTACTTTTTAAATTATGAAGAACTCTGAAGAACGTAGTCTGTAACTCCGTAAGTACAGACAGAAGTGACCTTTGGCAGCCATGCACTCGCGGATGGCGTGTTGTTAGCCAGAAGGTGCGGCGCACTCCATGCAATTAATATTTATTATTTATGCTTTGCTGATCAATCGAATAATATGCGACTGCTCAACTAACAGATAATTAATTACATTTCAATATTTAATTGTCTTGCTACTTTCTGCGCGTAATTATTAAAATATATATATAAGATATACGTATATACACAATAATAACATACCCAATAAATTTAATCGTTGACATTGTCATGTGTGCTCTCTTTGTTTCAGATTGACAATTTCTAAATGATATTGATTCATGACTTATAACCAAGATAGAAATTTAGTTATACAGTTTTTTGCTTGCATATTTTATTTCACCACTTTGCTCCTGTGGTGGATTTATTCATTTATGTAAAAAAAAAAAAAGATCCAAGGTCTTAGAATTTGTTCATATGACTTTGTGTTTTGCGGTTAACTGCTTGAATTCAAGGTTAATATTTTTTTTTTTTTTTACAATGGTGTACTTCTTATAAAATCACGAGCTTAGACTTTTTTAATCTGTCGTCTAAACAAACGTATATTTTTAGTTTTATCGCACAATGTGTTTATTTTTATACACCGTATCAATTTTAAATCAAAGTTTAAATGGTTACGTACTATACGTACTATAAGTACTCTGCGACTTATTTTATAATTTATAATGTGTTCTATATCACATTCTCATACTGATCAAAGTTTTTTTAAAATTTTCTCCCTTCCCTTCTAATCTCATGAATATTATAATTACAATGCAGAAACTTACATAATTTTATAACCAATTGAGTACACGCGCTCCTACGTACGATATCTGCTTCAGTCTACGTGTTACGTGTTTCAGAGGTTTTTCCACATTTAATAGGCAAAAGAGATAAAGGTACTTGACATAATTTCAGATTGTTTTAAATAATTCTAACTATACAGACTAAATAAAGTAATTATGTAAAACTTAAAAACTCATCGAGAATTAAAGCTATACTTATATGTTATACGATTGTCGGGAACGGAAATCTCGACCAATCAGAAAATTTGAAATTCTGTTTCACTAATTGTAAGATAAGAAGTTTTTAAGCTACGTACTGTACACGATTGCCCGGAACGTGCAGTAACAGAAATTTTGAATATTCTGATTGGCTCTGACTAAGTCTTATTGAATAAATCAGTTAATAATTTTTTATTTATTTATTTATTTATTTATTTATTTATTTATTTATTTATTTATTTATTTATTTATTTATTTATTTATTTATTTATTTATTTATTTATTTATTTATTTATTTATTTATTTATTTATTTCACCAATATAAATTACAAAAAAAAAAAGAAAAGAAAAAACAAGAAATGGGATATATTACATACAAGGCACTGTTGAGCGCCAATACACATAGTGGTAAAATAATCTAATAACAGTATAGTGAGATAAAAATAACAAATACAAGTCGCTAAGCAGTGGAAATTAAGCGACTAGACAATTAAACAACAAGACAATTTTATTTGCCATTGCCAATAATACTGCACTACTGCACTGCATGTACGGATGTACCTGTCCGAATGTACAAAATATCCGAGTAATATGAGAAAACTTATATCATAATATACGATTACCAATTATGTCAATTATTATTTATCACCATAGTACATAATATACAGGGTGTTTACTTTGATTTGAACGTTTTAAAGTGATAATTAAGGAATGAAGTTCGATGGTAATATAGACATGTCATACATCAAATTAAAGCTTAAAATTTAGCATTTTCAAATTTTACATTACAAATGACATGTGTGGACTTGTCTTTTTCTGAGACGAAAGAGAAACAAAAATGAGCCGTTTTTTTTGTTCAAATATCGGTGGTAACATGAAATTAACTGTTGAATCCTTTACTGGATTGCAAGGTTGGTGTGGGAGTGATGTGTAATGCATTTGGCCAATTTTCCTTAGATCACCAAAGTAAGGCAACACAAGACTGTTTTGTGGTTGGATTGGTGACCATTTAAACAAAAATTGCACTTCTCCCATCCAGGGGTAATGCTTTTTACCACAATGTGGTTTCTCTATGAATTTGAACCATTCCATTTCTGTTTCTGGTTCATTGGCAAAATTTTAAGATGCATCATGTGGCGTTCATCCTGACAAGTTTCCACGTTGCGATTAGTCACATTTAAATGCCAGGATAGATTGCATGGCTGACTTGGCCCCCGCGAAGCAAACAAGTTAGCGTTTTTCCGAATGACCGCCACTGGGTGTACGCAGTGTGGGAGCAGCAAAACCATAACGTTTTTCCACAGGTCACTGGATCAGCCATGCATGATTCCCCCCAAAATGAGTCTTTTGGTCCCCAGACGTCATTCCTCTTGATTTTTTTTTAAAGAAGCTGCCCGAAAGATGCAGTCGCCAGCGTGAAATGCCTGAAAGTTGCATCAGCGAAATTTAACTCTGCAGTCGAGTCTGTTACGCCGAAGGGATTAGCAACGTGTGTTAAGAACCAGAGGTGCATGTAAACCTGTTCCAGGGTACCAACGGTGCTCATGAGCAGGACCTTGAGTTATTTGGTGAAGTCAAACTTGTAATCAAGCCAGAATTTTTATAGGAATATTTAATTTCATGTTACCACAGATATTTGAACAAAAAAACAGCTCATTTTTGTTTCTTTTTCGTCTCAAAAACAGACAAGTTCACACATGCTATTTATGATGCGAGTTTTGAAAATGTTAAAATATAAGCTTTAATTTGATGTATGACATGTCTATATTACCATCGAACTTCATTCCTTAATTATCACTTTAAAACGTTCAAATCAAAGTAAACACCCTGTATATGTAAATATCATATTTTAATCATCTCACATCATTAAATTTAAATAATGCCTAATGACAGTAATGACTTTAAAATATAAATTGATATTGTCTCTCTGCAGTCTCTGCATAACTTAATTAATTCAGTTTAATTAGTATTTTTTGTGAGGTGAGAACTCTCTTTCACCTTTTTTCTGTCGTATGTTTGCTTGTTGAACCAGTTGAACAGTTCTCTGGATGCACGTCTACAAAGTACTACAAACTTAACGTTGCTCGGTGTGTTGTTGCAGGATTGCTACCCGATCCGCACTCGCAGCATGGACTTCGTCAACTGTCCCACCCACATCAATGTCGTCCTCAATATATTCCGGCGATTCATGTCTGAAAAGATGCGCAATAGAGTAAGTAAATAAACTGCACTTTTATATCCTCTATTTGGAAATAGGTATGGTCAGGCCGAAGAACGGCCATGCATCATAAATATGTATTTATAAATATAGGAATTAATTATATGCAATTAAGTTAAAACAGCATAAAATATACCATGATAATAACATGATATGATATATTAATGCAATGCTTAATGCACAGTAAATAACAAAAACTATAATTATTATAATACATAGAAGCGATAATAATGGTTAAATTTAAATTATAAGTGCTTATTATCATCTACTATATTTAAATATATTTAATTGCTTATTTGCTTAAAATGTGTATTATATGTGTCATTTGATGCTATTTGCGATGTTGGCATTCGTCTTTTAATTTTTTTCAATTTTAACACTTAATTGTGCTTTTTATAAATTATGTAATATAAAAAAGATTAAAGTTTAAATCACTGTTTGAAGCAAAACGGATATGAAATGCATTCAAAGTTATCAAAACAATAAACTCTGAATAACACGATCAATAATTAGATTATAATTGAAAATTATGATAATAGTAATAATAAGGTCGAGCGCATAATAATAATAATAAGGTCGAGCGTGGCGCAGTGCATTGACCGGTTCTCGTTATATCACCGAAGTCAGGCTACGTCGAGCGTGGTTAGTACTTGGATGGGTGACCGTTTCAAGTAAAAAATACGCTGCTCCCTCCCTGGGGTAAATTCGTCTCGCTTTCCACCCAGTGCAGTAATGCACTTGTGTGTGGTTCCCCAGGCTTTGGACATCGCTTTTGGTCCTTTGAGAAAAAGTAGAGGTGTCCGTCCTGACTGAGGTTTTCCACGGTTCCCTCAGTCTCACCTCAGCGAATGCTGGGACGCGTAAGCATGCAGGCCGTGGCCACTATCCGTTCCCTACCTTATCCCTACCCAGTACCCCGCCGCGAGCTGTAAGCTCTTAGGGGTGTATCCTTGTAAAAAAAAAAAAATAATGTGCAATACATATATATATAATTAGTTATAATAACTACAATGTGATAAATGTGATTTATTATAGTATTTATTATTGTTGCATTTCATTTGAAAACTATATATACATGTTCATCAAAGAGAGGTGACTGAATTACGTGATGATCCATCATATTATGGATCATCGTTTAATTGATCTGTTAATTTGAATCGACAGACTGCTGTGCGCCTGTCAGATTGAAATATTGGCTAATATGGGCTAAGAGATATTTTGGTGATTGCTGTCTTAATTTTATATAATGATCAGCAGTGCTTGTACACTTGCACTGTTTGTACACTCAATTAGAATAAAAATATCCGATCCGGAGAGTACAATTTGGATCGTATATTTTTTATTTGAATGGAGTGTACAGTACATCATGCTGAGGCTGATTGTTATTTTTACGAGTGCAATGTGCGCTTGCAGGTTCGTGTACACGGCTGCGGTTCCAAAGTGATGTCCTCAATAACCTCGCCTGACATCCTAAGGCCTACCCGTGGAATACGGCGGCACTTCTGGTAGCCTCAGCGTCGCTCAGCGATCTAATAGGTATGTGGCAATCTGGCAAATATCTTTCTTAATAATTGACAATAGAGTATCGACGTATTTTTTTTATTGCAGAAATGGATAGAGCTTGCAAAGTTATGCTACCCTGATTGGCCTGATTTTTTTCAGATTTTTTAGAGCCCGGGAACTATTTTTAAAAAAATATTGAAAGTTCTTTTTGTGACGTCACGAGTCGCCGCTCCTTAAGAAAAAGATAGGACTTGCTGCCGCGTGACGTTACAAAAAGGGCTTTCAATATTTCTTTTAAAATAGTTTCCGGGCTCAAAAACAAAATCGGAAAAAAATCAGGGTAGCATAACTTTGCACGCTCTATCCATTTCTGCAATAAAAAAGATTTTGCGGTCGATACTCCACTATGATATTTATGATACTAATTATGATACTAAATAGACGCTGCGCATGCAATATTATTCATAATTCATAAAAGAAAATTAAATTATGAATTATATATAAGAAATTCTCAGCATTTTAGCATTTCTTAGGCCCTCGTAACATAAAATATATGTCTATTAATTGTTGCAGACTATTGGCACGACGCGACGAGGAGTTGCCGAGAATGGTTCCTTAGCGATGAAGTGCGCAGGGCTGACCAAGACAAGAAGGACCTTCAAGTGTAACCCTCAGATCGTGTCACAAACTATGAACTTAAATAACACCTACAAAAAATTGAAAGTGTTGCTTTATCCTAAAAACTTTCGAAGTCCATGGAAATAATTAATTAAATTATTTTTAAAATAAATAAATCCTTAAAAAAATGTTATTTTAGATTTAAAAGTCTGATTACAGAAATAAATATATGTATGATATGATTAATTATTATACTATACAGTTATGCCAAACAATTCACTTGCGAGTACAATGAAACAAACAGAAAATATATAATGTAATAATTATAGACCGTCGACTTTTCATGCATAAATGAATCGACATCACATCAAAATCATATCCTGTTATTTAGGAATGATACCTGGTGCTGGCAGTGGCGTAGCCAGGACCAAACAAGGGGTGGGGACATGCATAAGAAGTGGACGGTAGAAAAACGGGCCCAATAACCAATTAATTCTTACAATAATTCATTTTACATTTTCCCTGTACATTTCATGAAGTATCGCCACTGATCGACAACAATAATCATCAACAATACACTGTGTGGACGAGTTATTTGTTTACTTTTTGCAACAACATAGTTTTGTAAGTGGTTTATATATATATATATATATATATATATATATATATATATATATATATATATATATATATATATATATATATATATATATACATACATATATATATGTATATATATATATTATATATATATTTCATAGTTCATCTCTGAAGGCTGTGTCCCAATACTCGTTTACTACCCTTCCCTACCCTTCCCTACACTACCCTACCCTACACTTTCTTCAAGAAGGGCCCTTTTGTGTTTTTTTGGTATTGGGAACGACACTTTTCGTTCCCTTTATTCCTACAAATTCGCCACCTGGTGGTAGTTTTTTTAAATTAAAAAAAGGTGAAAAACACTTTTCAAATAAAAGAGGGAAAAATAGAAGTAAATTTTAATTTTAATTTAATTGTAATAATTACTTTCAAAATATTAATAACAATAATAAAAAATAATTTTTTTATTTATTGTAATTATTTTATACTATTTTATACTTACAGTTAGTACTTTAAACTAAATTTTTTTTTAATTAAATAATTATAATTTTTATTCAATTTATAAAAATTTGCGCGCGGTAATATATTTTTTATAGGCACTTAATTGCATATTAAATTGTTTAAATTCCGATCAGTTTCCATATAGCTTTCATAAAATGTCTTCTAGATTCGAGTTATCAATAATTATTATAAAGTATGAAAAAATAATAAATTAAGTTACATAATATACGTTGCAACACGTCCGCGTCCATATATATGGCACTTCTGAATCCTGATGGTAATATTGCCGCATGGTATATAATATATTGTAATATATATACCATATATTATATTTATCCCCCTTCTTTTGATTAAGTCACTAAAATTTTCACATTCTAATATCTCATTGTTAGAGAGCTCAATGGCTTATAATTATAAAAATAGAACAAATGGCCACTATCCTTCTATAATATATACTTAACTACAGTATAACAGATCTTAGTTTACCACTAAACAGTTCAGTAGACTAGACGGCGCCAGATATATCAGCCAATGAAAAGGTGGCCAGCTGACATTTTAGCCTTTTCATTGGCTGATATATCTGGCGCCGTCTAGTCTACTGAGCTGTTTAGTGGTAAACTAAGATTTGTTATACTGTATATAGCTCTATATATATAATATATATATATATATATATAATTAATATATAGCTGCTATATAATATTTGGATAAACCTCTATAACATACTTTTTATTAATATAGTCAAAAAACTCCGAACACCTTCCGAATTAAACCCAAAAACTTGAACGTTTCACCATGGCTCTCATTGAGAACGAGCTATAGGTTATTATATTCTTGCAGCCACGGCCTTAACTGCAATATTCTCATCACGGCATTTGCCTAGCTGTGACTGAGGGAAACGTGACATCCTCTGATTATCAGCCAGCAAGCGCGGATCCAGTAAAAATTTCGGGAGGGGGGGGGGGGGGGCCTCCTGTTGTTAAAAAAATGGAGTGGGGGAAACGCCTCTAGACTCTATATTGCCCATGTTAAATTCAAAATTTCAGGGGGGTGGGGGACTGCAGCCGCCCCCCTGGATCCGCGCCTGTCAGCCACAGAATTGAATATTCATGATGCTATACATTTTAGTTTAAATTGTCATGACGTTCGCCACGTGCTGTCGTGTTTGGTGATCTGACATGACCCGGTCGGTCAAACCCAATTAATATAAACCACTGCGCCATAAGTGACACGTACGTACCTCCTCAAGTTCCTCACCGGCTTTTTCAAATAATTGAGTAAAATAATTTTATTTGAAAAATAAAAAACATGCAGGAAGAAAATATATATAATAAAATAATTTAGAACAAAAATATTACTATTAATTAATTTAAGCCCGTACGTGTTATATTCAATATATTGACTGTATTAGACGGTCGAGCGTGGCGCAGTGCATTGACCGGTTCTCGTTAGATCACCGAAGTCAGGCTACGTCGAGCGTGGTTAGTACTTGGATGGGTGACCGTTTCAAGTAAAAAATACGCTGCTCCCTCCCTGGGGTAAATACATCTCGCTTTCCACCCAGTGCAGTGATGTACTTGTGTGTGGTTCCCCAGGCTTTGGACATTGCTTTGGTCCACTGAGAAAAAGTAGAGGTGTCCGTCCTGACTGAGGTTTTCCACGGTTCCCTCAGTCTCACCTCAGCGAATGCTGGGACGCGTAAGCATGCAGGCCGTGGCCACTATCCGTTCCCTACCTTATCCCTACCCAGTACCCCGCCGCGAGCTGTAAGCTCTTAGGGGTGTATCCTTGAAAAAAAAAATATATATATGTATATATATATACATGCATTAATTTTTACATGCAAACAGGCGCGGATCCAGGGGGGTGGGGGCGGCAGCCTCCCCCCCTCCCGAATTTTTGGACTTAACATGGGCAATATAGGCATTTCCCCCACTCCAATTTTTTTTTTTAACATTGGCCTTATAAAGGCAGCCCCCCCCCCCCCCCCCCCCGAAATTGTTTTCTGGATCCGCGCCTGCATGCAAATGTCATTAACTTAAGTTAATACGCAATGATTGAAAGATGCAATGTTGCTTATAATATAATTAAACATTAAAAAATTTAAACAAATATTATTATGGATCCATAATAATATTATTATTAGTTCAAGTTTTCTTATTGTAAGGATTCCATGAAAAATCGTTTTCAATAGAAAAATGATGTCATTCATGCATGCAATATACCGAAACTTTAGAGCATCATGCAGTTACAAATATTTTAAAAATATGTTATTATATTGTATAAATTTTCCAAACAGATAATACATAATTAATATATATAGGCCCCCCGGGTCATTATTATTTTTTCTAATATATATTTATTCCAATTTTATATTTTTATAATATATATACATATATATATTATATATATTATATATATATATATATATATATCTATTATCTATAAATATATATATATAATATATATCATAAAGCCTTCATATATTTTCAAATTTTTTACAAAAGAAATTTCAATATATTAATTACATTATTTACATAATTTCTTTAAATATTTATAAAAAATTATAATTAATTGATAAAATTTATACAATATACGTTTCTTAAACAACTTAACTTCATGTGTTTATTTTTTATATATTAATATAATAGGACATAAAACATAAATATACTGAAAAAAAAATATATTAATATATTAATTACTCCATTAATTTTAATTGTTAATTATAATTGTTAATTATAATCAATTAATTAATTAATTATAATTGTTAATTATAATCAATAAATTAATTAATTATAATTAAAATTAATTTAATATTTAATGTCAATATTAAATTATATTTATTAAATTAATAATATAATTATAAGTATTTATTGTCAATATATTTTTTTCTAATAATTAATTAATCAACAAATTTTAAATTTATTTTATTATATTTAAGTAATTAAATTATTTAGATTTAAAGATTCCCAGGGTAGGGAACGACGCCATCTTGCTCGTCAATTTAGGGTCCATCGTATGCGCCCTACAAAAATGGCGTCGGTAGGGGACGAAAAAGGAGTTACGCCCCTAGCAGACAAATGTGACAAAATTTTCCACCGATATATGCGCATGCGCGGATAAACGCGGTAAACGCTCTATTGCAATCAAATGAGGTGAGATCGAAGTTGTACTAACTTTTTCAGATCTTTAATTTATTCACAGAGAGACAGAGAAAACCTCAGAAAACTCTGCATGAGAGCTGAGAGTATATATTATATTATTTATAATCTTACTGTTAGATATTCACATACGCAAAATCAAAATACGAAACTTGAGCCGACAAATATTACAATATTAATATATATTATACTATTAATAATATTTTAATAATTATAATATTAATTATAATCTATTACAATTATTAAACTATATATACTGTGTTTTACTGCGTCTTTTGACTAAAATATAATATAGATCGAGTTTCTAGAGATAGAAGTGCTATGCAATATGTCGATCAATATCATAATACACAGTATATTTTATTATATTTGCCAAACTTAATTATAAATTAAATTTCTTGTATTTTGTCAGACGTGAATCATCTTGTAATGAACAATGAGTACCATATATATGCACTAATATGCAGTATAATACCGTCGTTCGAAATAAATTATTATTAATATATTATTCAAATATACATGTATTAGTTGACCTTAATTATTATCAATATAGTAGTTTTGGACGTTTATAGACTTATATACCATTTCCATTTTACTGAATGGTTCGCGCACTCATGCAAATTCTGTTAAAGTATAAACATTTTGTATATTATTTATTTCTCTTTAAAAAATCTATAATCGACCTGATATATACATATACATATATATATATATATATATATATATATATACACACACACACAGGATTAATTAAGAATTTCATAGCTATAGAGCTCCATATTATATATATTAACCATCAAGCAGAAGTTTTGATTCAAAAGAATCAATAAAATATTCTATTCTCCCGGAGAGGCAACATAATATAGATGAAATGTACTGATATTTTTCCAGCATATATATCATGCTATATTAGGTTATTATCAAATCAAATACCGATTTCTTTTTAACATAAAAGTCTGTTTTCTAAATTTAAATACCTTATGATAGGCATAAAACAATGCAAGGGCTTATTTGTGTTATTGTAAATAAAAGTTAAAAATTAATTGTGCTAATTAAGAAATAAAAAATTATCGATACGTGTGGACCAACAATGTACGTTTCTGTAAGCTAGCTGCAGTGATGATACTGATTATGCTTTCGTCATTGCTATGCAGACACCAAAACGTGCATAAAATATGATACAAATCGATCGCTACCTATAAAAATATAGATTAAGGCTAGTCACAGACAGAATCGCATGATTTCGCAGCGTATGATAAAAAAATTAAGAAACTGTGCGATCAGATACGTGCGCGCACACAGCTTCGCATGGTAGCGTATGGTATGACATCGTAAAAGTTTCTCATTTAGAACCGGTTCTAAATTTTTATCATACGAAGTCATACACATTACGAAATCATACGCGATGCTGTCTGCGAGCAGCCTAACCACCTATACCGGAGAATTCAAGCATTACAGTTTAATTGCATCTATAATAAGCTCATTATAAAACCACAAATTCTCTTTAAATTAATTACTAAGAAGTTGTAGAAGTAATTAAGCGTGTCATAGTATATCCACGCGCGCTTACAACGGTCTCATCATATCTGTGATATCCCCGAGATATCAGTGATATCTCATATCATACACTGTAAGTTTTTGTAAAATTTAGCGTATAATGTAACACTTTATACCTTTTTTAACGTTTTCGTCATTTTTTCATTAAAAATTACAAATTTGTTAATCAATTTGTAAAATCATTGAGCAAAAGGTTAAAATAATCCACTTATACAAAATGTTATATATTTTTTGTACAAAAATTTAATTTAAAATTTTTCCATCGGGAAATGTTTTCAAAGAATTCATAAGAAAATGTAAAATTATTGTACATGAATATAATGTTACTTTAAAAAAAGTAAAAAGCATATAAGACCTATAAAGATGCCAATTTTAGTGCTCGAATTCTTTAAATCAATAATTAAGTATTATATCTATATTTATTTATATCTATAATATATATCTAGATAATTTATATCTAATATATATATTTTGATTAGTGACTTAATTTTATCGCGTTTTATGTATAATTTTCTGTAAGCAAAATGCAATGATTATCACTGCAGCTTGCAGAAAAACACAAAAAGTAATTGGTCCGCGAGTCGATATCAGTTTTAGAGTGCAAAAATTTTAATCTTATTTACAATAATACAATAGGCCGGTTCATCTACTCTTCTCATTTTAAGGTATTTTTATTTAGAAAACAGACATTTTTGTTTTTCGTTTTATGAAATACGTTTTTAATTTGATAATTATAACGCGCGTACAGTGTTTTGTCGGAAAAAAAAAGTCGTCCTTATACAAATTCTATGTTGCCTCTCCAAGTGAATTAATCAAAACTGCTGCTAGGTTATATGGCTCTAAAACTCTAAATATACTTTTAATTAAAATTAATTATAGTTCGGTGTGTACGTGTTAGACCGATTGACTATAATATATTATATATTTATGAAGCGGGGGAAAAAATGTTTACTTTAACAGACTCTGTTTGCGAGCCGTTCTCAGTAACAGATTATAAATCCAACGTTCAATACTGCTATATATATATTCCATGCCATGGACGTAAGAATGATTTTTTTCTGGTAGTCTGGTAGATTCCCAAACTTGACATTATTATGATAGTAATATTATATTAAACATTAATTAAAATACGTAGATACTGAAAATTTGATCAATTATTATTTCCTTTAATTTATTGATTTGAGAAAAAATAAATAACGTGCATTTTATAATAATAATTAATGCAGTTACCAATAAAAGCCGAATTCGGGCAAAAGTAGAAAATAATAAGAAAAACTAGTTTTATAAGCATGGCATCGGGTTATAAGCAAAACCTGAAATAATGTAATATTTCGGGGATTTGCTCAATTAAAGCTCGATGCTCAAAACTATTTTAAATGCCTTAAGTCGAAATGAGCAAACTGCCGATGAGGACTTTAATTTTTCGGCTTTTGCTCATTTCCATCTGAACAAAACTATAGTTCTGCGAATTGCGGTTTGACTAAGGAACCCGAAATGAGATTTTATTTCGGCTTTTGAGCAAAATTTAAACAAAAATTGTTCTGCGCATTTCCCACAGCTAAATTTATTTAAAATATTGATACATGTTAATTTCATGTGGTACAACACATGCTTCATTCTAACTAGTATCAAGGACTGTACATAATCCTTGAAATAGTATGACATTGTATATATATATATATTGTGTTTTTTTTTTTTACCATAATTTTCATATGGCTTATTATTTATTTAATTTATTATATTCTTTACGGTTTCTACTTTTTTTAGTTTTTTTAAAGTAACGTATATCATATTAAATAATATTTCTCATCATTTATTTAGTAAAGATGTCCTGAATTTTTTTTTTTTTTTTTTTTATTTCATTTTAAATAAACATGATACATTTCATTTATACAAAAAGACATTTATACCTCAATGAGCTAAAGCTCGAGAAGAGGAATGAAAATTTTGTTTCATCTGGAAAAAAAAAAAAAAAAACATGATGACAGAAATATTTCACTACATAATTAACAATAACAATTTAGTTAAGAAAAAAAGTTGATGTAGCTTATTCATATAAAAACTATAAGTTTGGATTATAATATATTAAACAAATAGTCAAAACTAACACAATTACAATCTGTGATCATGATACATTATATAAATCAGAATATATTACTCATGTATACTCGATTATTCTTGAATTATCGAAAGAAGTTTATTTTGTTTATTTTAATTTTTCTTTTTATAGCTAATTAAGCTATACTATACATATCTCTAAAGATTGAGGTTTAGGTTAAAGGAACATAACAAAATACAGTATTCAAATGTGCATAAAAAGGTGATCGTTATTATTTTTTTTTGCGTAATTAACCTATTATATATAGTATAAACTGTTTTATATATATTATATATATATATATATAGTATCAAAACCATGCAGTGCGCAAAATAATATAATTTTATTTACAGTAAAATAATTGCGAGTCAATAAAGTCATGCATCAGAGATGTCACTTTTGTTAATTGTTAATCAAGATATAAAAAATAACATTATATATTTATGTTTATATTGATATATAATTATATAATAGTGGATGTGTGCCGCAGTGCGCTTGACCGGGTCTTGTCAGATCACCGAAGTCAGCAACGCCGAGCGTGGTATGGTTATAGTTGGATGGGTGACCATTTTCAACAAAAAACACGTTGTCCACCCAGGGGTAAATCGTTGCGCTTTTCCACAATGTGATTCCCCTGGCTTTGGACCATTGCACTTCAATCAGGCTCACTGACAAAAGCTGTAGCGTCCATCCTGACTGATCGAGGTTTCCACGTTTCCTTCAGTCGCATATGCAGGCAAATGTCGGGATGGATTGCAAGGCCGTGGCCGCCCCCGTTCTGACAGCAATCCCTAGTCGAAAAATAAGAGTGCTAAGTGGTAATTTGAGCAGTAGTCAAGTAGTTGACTACTTGTTTTTAAGTAATCAACTACTTGTTTTAAGTAGTTGACTACTTAAAAACAAGTAGTCAACTACTTGACTACTGCTCAAATTACCACTTAGCACTCTTATTTTTCGACTAGGGATGCCTCCCCAGCATCAGTTGAAGTTTGTCATCGGCATGCATGCGGAACTCATCAAATATTTAATATGTGTACTGAATATAATTAATACATATACATGTATGGTGATAATATGTTCGTTGATTTGCATCTGAATGCTGGATTTTTGCAATTATAATTATTTCATATCTTTTAAATAAAATAATGTAGTTGAAAAAAATACGTTAAATTGTTGCAGTCATCAATTTTGCTGCAGAGGTTAACATAAATTATTATATATATGTATTCACAATAAGTTATATAATTGCAGGGTATCTTTGCTCAAAAATAATGAGAATTTAAAGTAGAGTGAGCGAGTTCATTATTTTTTATTATTTTATTTTTTAAAAATAGTTTAGGCTGCCCTCTATAATATTGAGAAATGAAAACCAAAAAATTCCATCTCAAATAGTTTCACCACAAATATTCCCAAAATTGGTGTTTCGGAGGCCTTTAACGTGCAGCCTTATGGAACATAAAACCGCGTTCTACTCCAACATTTTCTGAACTATGGTACCATTTAAAAAATACTTGCGTAATCTATGATGAATTCTTTAAATGGATTTTTAAATAAAAAAAACAATTTACGGAGCCATTTTTTCAGGAAAAAATCTTTAAGTTTTTGCGGGTTAATTCCCATAATTAAGGATTTTCATGATTTTTATCCAAGAAAATGACCCCGTAATTTTTTTTTAATTGAAAATTCATTAAAGAATTCATCATAGATTACGTAAGTATTTTTTAAATGGTACCATAGTTCAGAAAATGTTGGAGTAAAACGCGGTTTTATGTTCCATAAGGCTGCACGTTAAAGGCCTCCGAAACACCAACTTTGGGAATTTTTTGTGGTGAAACTATTTGAGATGGAATAATTTTTTGGTTTTCATTTCTCAATATTATAGAGGGCAGCCTAAACTATTTTTAAAAAATAAAATAATAAAAAAAAAAAATGAACTCGCTCACTCTACTTTAAGTAATAAAGTAAAAAAATTATGGTATATATGTAACATATTTATTATATAAATAAACAATTAACGTACACTCCAAGTATACTATCGATATAAATATATATACATTATTAAGTCTGTGGCACGATGTACCTCAAATTAATAATAATTTTTTGAAATACCGCGGTATGCGCGGAAATAGAGTTTAATAATATAATTATGTTATGATGGAAATGAGCAAAAGCCGAAATGAAAGTCTTCATTGGGTTTTGCTCATTTCTACTTGAGCGCAAAACTATAATAGTATTGAGCAAAACCCGAAATATTATATTATTTCGATTTTTATTTTGCTCATGATACCCGATGCTCGATAAACAAGAACTTAATTTTTACTAGCATATTATATTTATATACCAGTCGTTAGATGCTCAAAACTAATGTTTTGGTCATTTTTTTCGGCTTATTCTCTGCCTCAATTTGGCTTTTGGTATAGTAATTAATATATATATATATTTGTAGAATACATTGTAATATATTTAAGTATATATTATAAATATTAAGCTACTATTTATATTATGCATTATATATATGTATATATATATGTATATATATATATATATATATATATATTATATATATATATATATATATATATATATATATATATTTAATTATTTATGATTTTAATGATTTATATATTATTTATATATAAATTTATTAATGATATATAAATAATTAAATACTAGATATTGTACAATATTTTAATTTTAATTATAACATAATTATTTACACTATTAAAACATAAAATAAATATATTTCAGCAGTATATTATGCTATATTATTTCACTCGTGCCAGGCGGTCTGTGCTGCGGGAAGTTTGAGAACAGGGGAATAAGCTGTTCCACAAACGTAGCTCCTCCCTCGCTTTTGATTGGGCAAAATTTGTCACAAATGTCTGCTAGCAGTCAGACTAACGAAAAAGGGAGCGAAGTAGGGGACGAAAAGTATTGGGAAGCAAATTCAATATGGCGGAAGGTGATTTTTAGGGAAGGGTAGTAGACATAGTAGACGAGATAAGAGAATTGGGACAGCGCCTGATATTTATAATTGTAAAGAATAATGTTATTAAATAAAAAATAAATAAAATTTTGCCACGCTTTTTATTCATGAGACAGGGCAGTCTCCTCAGAGCGAACTTGATTAGGAGGCCACAACACGACCGCGCCCACTTTTCAATAGCCGTCCTACTGAGCAGCAGGTTTGCGTGTAATCAAATGGGAGAGGGCTTCACTTTGGTCGCGGTTTATGACAATTACGCTGTATGTTAGAGTTTTTTTTTTTTTTTTACAAGGATACACCCCTAAGAGCTTACAGCTCGCGGCGGGGTAATGGGTAGGGATAAGGTAGGGAACGGATGCCACGGCCTGTTACGCGTCCCAGCATTTGCTGAGGTGAGACTGAGGGAACCGTGGAAAACCTCAGTCAGGACGGACACCTCTACTTTTTCTCAATGGACCAAAGCGATGTCCAAAGCCTGGGGAACCACATACAAATGCATCACTGCACTGGGTGGAAAGCGAGACGAATTTACCCCAGGGAGGGAGCAGCGTATTTTTACTTGAAACGGTCACCCATCCAAGTACTAACCACGCTCGACGTAGCCTGACTTCGGTGATCTAACGAAAACCGGTCAATGCACTGCGCCACGCTCGACCTCGTCTCCTACAGGCCAGAGCGTACTTGAGTAGGAGGCCAAAACCCAGCCGGCGCGATCGTCATCTGTCGAGACATTAGCCGTCCGGAATTTAAAAAAAATAACATGCAGTGTAATCGGGAGGACATATTTTTTTTTAAATATTTACTTGATATTAATGAAGGTGTCTTGTAGTGCGATAATACTTCAATGTAGTCTCCCGTTTGCTAATTATTTTATTTAGTTCATAAATATCATACTTCTGGAGAAATAAGACGGTAAAGTTAGGGCGGGAACTTGGTTCTATCTTCCAAAAGCTTTAGTAATGTATCATGACGTCACGAAATATTGAAATTACAAAAGTACTTGAATCAACTTTCATACATTATTTTCGATGTAGTAAATAACTTTACTTGATATTTACAAAGTATAGAAAATGCAATTAAGTAAAGTGAAAGTCACTCGCTATGAAGAAAGGCTTTCAATGTTCATATGACGTCATCGCCAGTAAACTGACTTTTATTACTTCGCGCATGCCGGCGCATGCGCAGATGTAACAGAAGTAGCAGAAGTCGGGTTCATAAAAGTTTAATTTAAGTGTATATTAATATTGTTTTTGTTTCGGAAAAAAAAGGTTGTCCAGTAAGATTAAACTATATTAGAGTTAAACTTGTTTCATTTTGAAAACTCTAGCATACAGCGTAATTGTCGTAAACCGCGACCAAAGTTAAGCCCTCTCCCATTTGATTACACGCAAACCTGCTGCTCAGTAGGACGGCTATTGAAAAATGGGCGCGGTCGTGTTGTGGCCTTCTACTCAAGTTCGCTCTGTACAGGCCGTCTCACATGGATTTTCGACTGTCATCTCACTGATATTAGTCGTCCGGATTTTTAAAAGTAAATGGGTCCTCCGACTCCTCCGTGTAAGAAAATATTTATTTTAAAATATTTACGTGGAAAAATGAAAGTAAATTGTAGTCTGATGTCTATGAATTATTTTTTTCTACACTGTTATTTTTATTTATTTGATAAATATCATACTTTTCGAGAAAAACGCAAGGCGGGAACTGAGTTATAACTAATAAGTCTAGTAATATATTATAGTATGACGTCACAGAATATCAAAACCACAAATAAACAGAAAATCAACCTTCATAAATATTTTGATTATAGGAATTAGCTTGATTTGATGTTAAAATAACGTAAATATTCACATTAAGGTAGAGTCCAATTCCACATGCAGTCATGCAAAATATATATAAAATCTACACACGTCATCGCTTTTAGAAATGGGCTTAGACTTTTTTTATACTATATAGTCGTCCGGTTTATAAAAGTCATATTTAAACGTATTAATATTATTTTTGCGGGTAAAAAGAAGTTGTTGAGCAATATTAGACTCTATGAGCATTTACTTACTTTTAATTTCAAATCTCTAGATACCGTGAAATCGCTATAATCCGGGCGCAAAGTGAGGTCTCTCTCCCGTAAGAATGCATGTAAACCGGCCGCTCAGTCGGCCGACTAATAAAAAGAGTGGTGGGGGGTAAGACGGCCTGTAGCAGACTGCCCTGCCTGAGACCATCACGTACTGCGCCACTGCTACCAACAGAATATGTTCTTTTTTTAGGCACTAGGAAAAGTATGAAGTTCTATCATGTAAATACGCTCTATATATCGCCGACAAAGCTGCCTATATCTATAGAAGCTATGCAGATCCGAGTTATTTCTACCCATGGAGAGACAAACTAAAAAATTAATTTAACTGGATTGCCATATTTTTTTATTGTCATCTAGCTATAATATATATCAGCGCCTGCGTCGATCTCTTCTTGCCTAGTAGTCCCGGATCGGGCCTGTGTTAATTCATGGACAGTCAAAATATGTACACTTCAACGGAGAGCGCTGCAGTACTGATCAAAAAAGTAGAGGTGCCATTTACACAAAATATTTCTAAAATTGTGAACTCATGACATTTAAAGGCCATAATAATTTTTATTTGCACAAGTATATTACGTGTAAAAAATTCAATATTATTTGCAGTTTTATTAAAAAAATTAAAATACAATTTAAATAAAATCAAAAAATATTTTAGTTTTCAATTTTATGTTGGAACAAACGGAACAAACGTTAATTTTAAAATTCGCCGCGCAAAATTGTAAAAAGACGATCGCAACTGATAGTACAGTAGCGCTCTGAGAGCATTTGCGTCAATAATTAGAACTACGCTGCAAGGTATCCCACCAAATCGCTTAGTGCAAGGCAAGAATCTATCGACGCAGGCTCTGATATATATTATCAAATTTCAAAATTATCAAAATTTCATGCCAGCAAATTATATTTATTCAAAAACCCAAATTTGCATGAGCAATTTATTCAGGCAAGAAGCTGTTATAAGGCTTTATTGAAACAGAAAGAATTAGAATTTAAAATTAAATCGGAAGATAAAATGATTAAAGACGCAGAGCTAGAACCATACACATATCTTAGGAAAGATAGACCACCAACTAAGTCATGCCCAATTAACATAGACAAATGGGAAAACCATTTTACAAATATCTTAAATACAAATAAATTACAATCCGACCAAACTCTCAATCTTTTATCATTAACAAGAGATTATAATTGTAACTCAAATTATATTCCTCTTAATGAATTTGAAGTCTATAATTGTATGCAAAGCCTAAAAAACAATAAAGCTTCGGGCCCAGATTTTATTACGAATGAACATTTGAAGCTAGTAAGCAAGTCGTTAACCCCAACAATCACCAATATGTTTAACCTCTGTATTGAAACGGCTACAATTCCGGAATTGTGGCGGATCGCCTACCTAATGGTATTATACAAAGGGAAGGGTAACATTATGTCACCCGACTCATACAGAGGTATTATCCATGGTGATACCATGTACAAACTCTTCTCGAGATTAATTGCAACAGGCTTTTTGATTCCACCCACTATCTTATTCCAAAAGAGCAATACGGCTTTATGCCAGGACGTTCCACAATACAAGCTGTATCCACAGTATATAATCAAATTAAACTAGCATTGGAGAAGCCAAAGGGTCATTTATATATTGCTTTTGTAGACTTCAGAAAAGCTTTTGATTCGGTCAATAGGAATTTGCTCATTGAAAAGCTGAAGTCATTTAAAGTAATTCCTTCTGAAATTTTGAATATCTTAGCTGTTATTCTAAATATCAATTATGTATGTGTTCAAGATCGCTTATCATGTTCTAGTAATATTATTCAATCTAACGGAGTTTTGCAAGGAGACCCGAGCAGCTCTCTTCTTTTCAATCTTTTTACTGCAGATATAACCGAGATTACAAAAGATATAAACTGTGAAAATGAAAATGATCAAGTCGTACTAAATTTATATGCAGATGATCTTGCTATTATTTCAAAGAGCAAAGTCAAGCTACAAAAAGCGCTAAATAATCTATCCATCTGGGCCAAAACAAATGGTCTAGAAATTAACACAGAGAAAACCAAGGTTGTTAAGTTTATAGAAGAGGCGGACCGTTATGCAAAAACGATGAAATTTATTGTGACGGTCAAAAGATTGAATTTCTAAATTCATTTAAATATCTTGGCATAATACTTCAAATGACAGGGCATTCTTTTTCTAAACATATAACAGAAAGATGTAAGAACGCTATCACTGTTATGTACACTATCTCAGGGCTGTCTGGTCTATCCGTCAAAACAGGGCTCAAACTATTCAATTTAAAAGTCGCCCCTGTGGCTACTTATGGTATTGAAATTGTATGGCCTCATTTATCTGTATCCGATTTTGATAAATTAGAATCAGTAAAAGCCATGTTTGTTAAAAGATTACTGATGTGTCTGTCAAAATTTACCGAAACTAGACTGGCCTATAAACTGATAGATTCCAATTATTTTATTACAGAAATCAAAGAAATGTTTAAACTTCCAAAGACAGATCAATATTCCAATTTTATAGCTGTCAGGAATCAAAAAGCTCAGGATATTAATCCTGAGTTTTACAGCACTGATGCTATGACATGTAAACATTGGTGTCTGCCCCAATTGGATAGATCCAATGTTAGAAATGTTTTAACTCGCCAGGCTGTTCACGGCTTCCACCATCTAATTTTTAAATCTTCTGGTTATCATAAAGCTGAACAATCTTGTGTATGTAAATTATGTAATGAATATTGTAGCCAATATCATTTAAATATCTGTAAATCTAGAATTAAGCCTATTAGCGATTATGCCAGGGGAGATTTCATATAGTCTATAGATTTTGAATAGCAATGAAGCAATAAGTTTTTTTATTCTATCTATTTTCTATGTCATATTTTGTTTTATATATGTGATTATATATATGATATATTATTATTATGATGTAACAGGCTGTTAGCTATAGTATCATCTGTTATTTTATTTTATATTGTTTTATTATCATTTTCTATTGTTCTATTATTCTGTAACTATTATATATGTTTTGTATGTATGTTTTATGTGTTCTATTGTAATGTTTTTCTATAATGTATGTTTCTAGTGCTGTTAATATGTACACTTTCTGTGTTTAATAAAAGACTAATAATAATTATCAAATATCTTATCAAAAAATCTTCTGTACAGTAGCGCACTCTGATGAGTAAAAAATGCACCCCTCCCGATGCTTCGGTGCAGAGAGATGGTCAGTGGTGGCCTGTCTCAGCACTCTCAACTCTGGGGTCAGTGTCAGCCAGTCAGTCTGTTCTGGTCAGTCAGAGAGTCTACAGCAAGAGACACCGTATTTTGCACTGCACGAGACTGTGCGCAGCTACATCGCGAGAGCAGACACTGCATGAGCAAACACGAATGCACACCGAGCTTACACCTGTTTTCATATAAAGGTAAGAAAAAATCGAATAATTTTAACTATTTGCACATGCATATATAATGTAATATGCATATATATTAAGATAGTATCAACTTTGTTAAATATAAACCGGTGTCTTTTTGACGCAGTTGATTTTTAGAATTATGTACGTGTTTTGTGTTAAAATTAACGATTAAACAGTTACTGCAGGAGTGAAAGCTAGAATATTTCCCTGCAAACGAATCAAATGAAATAAATTTTAAAAAATCGAGAATGTTCTAAAACTAGCCCTATTGGAAATTTACAATTGTAAAATTCACAATTGTATGCTCCATAAAAATACCATTGCGTTTTGGCCCTTTTACAATGGTAATTTTTACAATTGTAAAGGCCTTAATACAATTGTATTTAACTACAATTGCATTTATTCCAATTGTAATAATTACGATTGTAAAATTTACAAAAAGCGGTCACCGATCTAACTACTAACCCAAACCTGCGTTGCTGTACTTTGATTACCACTGTTGATCATACTCTTACCATTGCGCTGCCACTGCTTTCTTAATAGGATTGAGGTATATAAAATAAATAAAAGTTATAGGGAAATGACAAGGGGGCATTTCAATATAATGTCATATAAATTTTGATTCTAGGGTAAAATTTGATGGCGGTTCTAATGGTGACCCTTAAATTTGCGACCCTTCAACCCTTCAGGGTCAAAAGACCCTGAAAAATTTTTTTTCCTAAAAAATTGCAAAACTGAAATTAGCAATCAACTTAATATAACTTAGAGCTCTAATTCACTAATTTTAAGGGTCGACCCTTGGGGTTTAGCGGGGGTCTTTTTTAAAAGTATGCAAATTTTAATAAAAAATTTGACAAAATATGTGAGGACTACATACAGGTTCAACATTGAGTTTTTTTTAATCTTAATGACCTTTTAAGGGTCGACCCCTAACATTTGATTGAAAAATTAATTTTTTTTCTAACTATTTTTTCATAATATATATTATATAATTTAACATACATCTCTGAATTATATTTTTACCTTTTTCAATGTGACCCTTTCAGGGGTCGACCCTTGATTTTTTTCAAATTCATATTTAAAAAAAAAGTGATATATACTGCGAGACAGGTTCATGCAGCTATTAGTTAAGTGCTTTTGATGACATAATACAACCACAATGACCTCTTAGGGGTTGACCCCTAATTCATTAAAATATAGTATAAATTCAAAAAAATTGTATTTTTTTTATATTTTTTGTTACACTATATATGTTAACATGCATCGATTTGATCTGACTTAATTGTGACCCTATTAATTAAGGGTTCGATCCATGTTTTTTTTTCCAAAAGTAATTATTTTTTTTAAATATATACATATACTATCAATTAAAGCTTCATATAGTACCTTTGTATCTTAATTAGATATTACAGCCAAGTTACAAACAAGCATAAAAAATTTTAATTGAATGAAGTAATAAGAATTTGACAAAATGTGTACGTGTAATATAAATTAACAATGAAAATATCAACTTTTTTTTTTAGCAATTATGTAATCCAAATACAATTGCAATCCAATTACAATTGTAAAAATTACAATTGTAAGCACAAAAATCAATTGTAATCTAAGAAATACAATTGTAATCTAAGTAATACAATTGTAATCTAAGAAATACAATTGTATCAGAACCTGAAAGCAATTGTAATCTCAAATAATACAATTGTAATCATGAACATTACAATTGTAATCCAAATGTTACAATTGTAACCCAAGTTTTACAATTGCAATCTTAGTTTTACAATTGTAATCAGTCAAATTACAATTGTAATTTGGCTGAATACAATTGCAAATTTCCAATAGGGCTTCATCGCTCATGTTTTGAGCATGGCAAATTCAGACTTGAACAGCTCCATTTCCGGTTTTCGTTCATAACTAGTGTTGTAAAAATGTGAAAGTTCACTGCGAACTTTCAAGAAGTTCGCTCGCGAACATATAAAGTTCACTCATGCAATGTTCGTTCGCGAACTTGTGAAACCTAATTAAAAAATCCCGCGTAAATTTCAGCGTTCTGATTGGTTACATCTGTGTTCTTAAATAAAAAGTTAAAATTAAATAGAAGTTTGAATTAAAACACCTTATTTGTAACTATTACTACTATTTTGAGTGCCAAAAATGAAAGGACACGATACTAAATGTATATTTTAACTCCCAAAGGCTATGACAGGACAAAAAAAATAATTACTTTTTTGCGAGGGTAAATTTATTCAATTTATATCTTTAACTTGCTTTCATGAAGTTAATTGTCATTAAATGTGAACATCTTGCATGTTTAGTTTGCTGAATATCGAATTAAGTGTACTTTTGTACAGAATTCAAACGTTCCCGGTTTTTTACATGTTCGCGAACTTTGTAATGTTCGCGAAGTGAACTTGTGAAAGTTCACTCATCAGAAGTTCCTTTCGTTTTTTACAACACTATTCATAACTTCATAAGGCTAATGTTAAATTTCTACCTCAGTTTTCACAAAATTGATTAGACAGATTCGCTTCAATTCGAAATTTGTATGCCACCTAATGGATGTTGAGTTCTAATTCCCTGCAGGTCTTGTTCCATTCACTAGGCGCTATACGTTAAATTTACGAGATATCAATCTACTGAGATTCATCCTTGTCATATCCTGATCTAATATATTATACGTATATATATATATTTATATATTATTATATATGCATACTGTGTGCATGTATACTGCGTGCTTATATATAGGTATATGCATACATCGACAATGGGAAGCAGTGACCTTGACGTCATGCAACCTTTATTGTCCTACCATTTTACTTGCAAGAAAAGTGGGCGCACGTAAGATCATATACGGAGCATATTTAAGCAATTTTTCGATCGCGAATTGTTAATTAAATATTCTTTACACAAGTTCTGTTTCCGAATTTAAAATCCCGTATTGTCACTATATAACCTTACACAATTGCCACTATTAAAATATTATTTGCAACCCAAGGTCAGTTTTAATTTAATTTGGAGCTGAAAATCTGCGCAGAAACGTTGCGCAATGGTATATATCAAAATGTGCATGCTGATCTTCAACATACGAATATCGTCCAGTTGGAATATGGGCAATATGGCGACCAAATCGGCAGGTCAAAGCTTCCCATTTGGTATCGAGTCTATCGTGCAGAGACACGCATCTTTTAGATGAGCCATGCACCAGAATATTTTGTTAATGTTAAAATATATATAACATGTCGAGCGCTGAAACGTTGGACGTTTTAGCTCAGATTTTGTGACATGCAGGGGCGTACCTTCAAATTTTGGGCCCGGGGGTCATTCAAAGTGGGCTCCCCAGGTCCCTGCGTCAGTGGGGGGCGGGGGGGAGGAGAAGGAGACCGGAGGAGACAGACCCCGCAAGAGGCGCGATTTTTTTTTACAGGGACGTGCATACAGCTTGATTTTTTTCTATGATAAATAGAACCATCATCTGTCCCCAAAATTTTTGAATCGTCATTTTTAAATAATAGATCTATAGTACAGTATAACAAACCCTAATTTTACGCTTGACCATGGCGCCAAATACGTCTAGACAGGTCGGCATATCTCGGCCATGTTATTGTGTTAAAGATGGCCGCTGCGCGTAGTCAAATCGACACGTAAACCAAGATCTATTGTACTGTAGCTATATAGTACTCCATTATAACCATATTATATGGAACCGGAACTGGACATTAAAAAATTCAATGTCCTATAAGTTCTTCAGGGGAACTCCGATCGGATTTCAAATTTCCAAAATTTCGATCGGATATCCGAAAAAAATGCAATGGGGTGTAACTTGATTGGACGAAACCCTCGATTTAATCAAAGAAAATTCGAAAAAAATATAGCGATATATATTTATATTATATTCTCTTACATGTACTTAAAACAAAAACATCTAAAATCTTTTATTAAAACCCCAATTTCCCGTAAGGTAATTCAAAAAATATTTATTATGCATTAAAATAAATGCCATGAGATTATTTCTTGATTTTCTCACAGGAATCTGGTATCGTAATAAAATTATTTTAAACTTTTTTGGCCAAAGCTCGGGCCAAATATATACTGTAGAACGTTGTATCACTTGTATCGCTTTAAATATTTTTTTTCGTGGCATCAAAAATCCACAAACCAAACTTTCTGTGTCGGGAGGTAACAATTAAATCTTTGCACTTCTGAAAAGTAGCAAATTAAAATCAAGCAATGCAATTTATACTGTTCAACAGATCTACGCACTTTAAGGAAAATTGTTAATTTAATTAAATAATACTTAAATACTTATACACTATATAGAGATCGAGACGCTGTTGAATTTATACCGGCATCATGGGGCCCCCTTTTCTTGCTTTGCCATTGCAATATACTTTTTTCAACATGTTCAAAGTTCAAAACCATGCTGTTAATCCTCGGCCCCCTTCTGCATTCAATGATGTATGTATAATATTTACGTGACTGACGTCGTTGCCTTCATGCTCCTTTAATTCTGTCTCTTAATTTCTCGAGGATCCGGTTTTTATGGTACTTGCTTTCTGTGAGATAATATTTCGAAACGTTAAACAGATGTTATATTTTCCTTTTTAATTTTAAATATTCAATTTAATTATAATTAGCCGTCTTCGGCCCTACTATTTTGGTTGGAACTCCGATCGGATTTCGGATATCCGAAATTTCGAACGGATAATCGGATATCCAAAAATCCGACTATCCGGATACCCATTTCTCCAAAATTCGGATATCCGGATAATAAAATATCCGAATATCCGAAAATTTTCAACAGCACTAGTTTAAATACTTTTACAAACTTTTTTTATTTTTCTTGTGGTTAAATATTATGTCTGTTTTAATTGCTTTTGGATTTCAATTAATAATAATTATTAAGATATTAAGTGATAAAAAAATGCTTATGATGCGAATTTTGTGCATACTGTACTGTGTATAACATGAATGCAACTCGCATACTATTTATTCTAATGGAGTCCATATACATGTGGTTTCATCATGTGCTAGCTAGCTGGTATTTTTACTAGCTGTAGACGGGTATACTCTTACACGAGTCGATGCTTGCAGTGATGCGACGTTAGGACGTATCGTGTATATACGAACGAAACTGGATCAGATTCGATACTTAATAATATTTTTAACATCATATTTGCATCAACCCCAGACAACGCAGTTTCTATATAGAAACAAAAATTTTATCAATCATTTATTATTTTAACTGCAAAAATCCCACGAGTTGACGCTATAAAAATAGCAAGCCAAGCGAGCCAGCACAGCCGAGTGACAGAAAAAGTCATGCATTGTACCGTACCGTGCTTGGCTCGTGCAGAGAAACTGCCGCCGTATGCTTGCTTCTCTTGCTAGCTCGCTATAAGCTTTCTTTCTACAAGTTCGCACGCTTCATATCAGCACGGAACGTAGAATTTACGATCGAGATTAATTTTATTTTTATAGCGTCAACTCGTGGGATTTTTGCAGTCAAAATAATAAATGACTGATAAAATTTTTGTTTCAAACTCCGTTTTTGTCTGGGGTTGATGCAAATATGATGTTAAAAATATTATTAAGGGTAAGAACGCCACCAATGTTTAAAAAAAAAAAAAAATCCCTCACACAAAAATTCTGATTTTTTTTCAAAATGTTCTCCTCTACACCCCCTATCAGTTGCTAAAATATCAGGTTTACAAATACGATCTAGTTTTTGAGGTATGAATTTTTAAAGTTAACAACTTTAACATGGAGAAATGGAACTCCCATGTTGAATTAGTCGACTTTAAAAATTCATAACTAAAAAACTAGATCGTATTTGTATACCTGATATTTTAGCTACTGATAGGGGGTGTAGAGGAGAACGTTATAAATTTTTTTCAGAATTTTTGTGTGAGGGATTTTTTTTTAACATTGGTGGCGTTATCTTACCCTTGATACGTCCTAACGTCACATCACTGCAAGCATCGACTCGTGTATGAGTATTATACAAAGTAGACCCGTCTACAGCAAGTAAAAATACCCAGCTAGCTATATAGCACATGATGAAACCACATATATATTTATGAACTCCATTAGAATAAATAATATGTGATTTGCATTCATGTTATACACAGTATATAGTATGCACAAAAATAATGTACGTATGCAAATGGTAAGCGGAAAAAAAAACTCGAAGGAAAAACCCTTGTACTATAAAACCCTTGAAAAAAAAACCCACGGAAAAAAAAACCTTCGCTGAAGGAGCAGCCCCAAAGAGCATTCGTGGAGAATACCGAAGTATCGATCGAGCAATATAATAATAATTTTATTTCGATCGTTGGCTTTACAGCATAGATCACGTCAGAGTTGTTACATAAATCATACATAACAGGTACTTAAATCTAATTAAAATTACCTAAAATTAACATACATAGGTTTACACAAATAATTTCAAGTAAATTTATGCTATTAACATATCTATTATTCATTATTATCAGGTTCTTTAATCTTGATGTTTTCTTTTTTTTTTAATATTTAAAAATAGTTGAAGTTTTCAAAATCACTTTCACTCTTTTTAATATAATTGATTTATTATCTCCACATTCAATGATTTCTTGATGCACTATTAAATAGATCACATAACACTTTGCACTATAGTTCACATAGCACTTTGATGGTCAAATATTAAAATATGTTTACTGTCTTTATTTCGGAGCCATAGATAAAGATAACATTTTTTGTTTGTTTTGATCCGTAAGAGCAACGTTCCAGTTTGCAATATCCTCCTGCGTTATTTTTGAATTTTCATCATAAAAATCTTTTATATTATAATATTCTTTTTTGATTAATATAGTTTTTAATATATTTTTAAATACATTATCAATAATTTTATCCCTCAATGACTCGGGTAAAAAAATCATAGATTTTATGAGTTTGGTAATATGGATTATTTTTATAAAAAGCAGATTGATGCTTTTTTATTACAACTTTGGATTTGTTTCTGGTATCATAAGGAGAGATGTCGGAAACTTGAGCGTATGACTCTGGGTGTAATCTTTTATACATTGCACAATTCAAGATGTAAATACAGGGTAGAGTTAACACTTTCAAATCATAAAAATGTGTTCTACAGGAATCCATCTTTTTAAAACCTTTTATTGTTTTCACAGATATTTTTTGTAGTATAAATAAACGATTTAGCACAGCATTATCACTTCCCCAGATTATGATAGAGTATAGCTTAAATGGGAATATACATTTGCGTAGTAAACTGAGAGCAGTGTATCGTCTGAGACTAATCCTCTCAATGAATAGAGTAAAAAGTTTCCACGATTAATTTGTTTTGAAAGTTCATGAAGATGAACATCCCAGTTTAATGTATTACTATAATATTAAGCCCTAAGAATTTTGTGTCAGTGGCTTCTTTAATTGACTTGCCATCTAATTTAATATTTACATTTTCTTTATTAGTAGGCAAATGGAATCTGAGAAAAGTAGTTTTATCAATATTTAATAATAAACGATTGTCATTACACCAATTTTCTAGTTGTTGTACAGTATTATTTGCTTTTCTCTCCGAAATTAAATGTTTTTTAACCAAAATAAAATGACTAAAAACTGAACTGGTGTAAAAAGACTAACAAGTGCTATAATTTTTGAAAACTTGATTTTCATCTTTATTATTTTAATGGAAGAAAAATTAAAAAAATGTAACGACTTAATTAATTAAGTTTTACGAAGTAACAATTAAAAAAAATATTGTGCCGATGTTGTTAATATATTAAAACAATCGCCTTGTATATATATATATCGGTTTTAATATATAAATGTCATAGAGAAAATATGTATATATTAATATTATATACAGTAATATACAAGAAATATTTCCTGCTTGAACTAACATTAATGTTGCGTCTTGTTTGATTAATTGGTTTTGGTTTTTATTTTCTCTTCAATTTTTTTTTTTTTTTTTTTTTTGCTATTTTGACAGATTATCATTATATATGTTCTAATATATATTACATAAGATATCATATATCTGATTAGTCATGTTAATAATAATTATTGAACCACTTAACCTATTAGATATTATAATTTTCAAATGTTCATGTTATGTCTATATGTTATATAATAATAATACGAGTAGGACGATGACGTTTTTGTTTTATTACTTTTTTATTTTAATTATTTTATATCCAATATAATATTCGAAGTTAGAAAAAATATGTTTTTAAAATAATTTTTAACTAAAAACACAGTTGGAATCACTATACAGATAATAGTTAACTTCCAACATCGCCGCGTACACTTCTACATTTTGATGAGCTACCCACACCGTGAAACCTCGCTACCGCGCTACTATACTACGCCACGAATGCTCCTTGGGGCTGCTCCTTCGGCGAAGGTTTTTTTTTCCGAGTTTTTTTTTTTTTTTTTTTCAAGGGTTTTATAATACAAGGTTTTTTTTCCGAGTTTTTTTTTCCTAGATTCTATGCAAATAAATATAAATTTGGAATAAAAAATATAAATATGCATACATAAAATATTATAATTATATACAGGGTGTCCACATAAATTTTCCCGATTTGGCACTCAAAATAAAGCATGATAATTAAGGTTGACATAGACTTTTGTTACATCAAATTAAAGCTTAGAGTTCAATGTTTTCAAAAATCAAAACTATAGAAAGCATTGCGTGGACTTGTCTTCTTTTGAGACAAAACAGAAATAAAAATTTGACATTTCTGAGCTCCAAAATCCGCAGACTCTGAATTCATCTCAAAAAACTTTTTATTTAATCTTTCGCTGGAATAAAAATTTACCTACACCATCATTTACCCCAAGGCTTCAAGCATGATCACCGTTGGTACCCCAGCACACGTCCAGACTGACCTTCAGTTCTCGCACTCAAGTTGTGCCGAATCGTCGGCGTGACTGAATCGATGGCTGCGGTGATGCGCTGCTTGAGCTCTCGGACGTCTCGCACAGGTGTTTTGAAGACTGTCTTTCACGTAGCCCCTCAAAAAGAAGTCAAGTACGCTCTAGCTCGAGCATCTTGTGATGCTTACTAAAACATATTCGCGTGTTAAGACCGAACCGAACCATTCTTGATGATGTTTTCAAGTTATTTTTAGATCACAACTACGGTAGCTGCGAGACAGAACCAATATTTTCAATGACATTTTATTAAATTAAAGTTTAAGCTGTACCTATAACAGTTAATTAAATCAAATAAACGCAAGTCCACACGTGCGGATTCGACGTTTTAATTTTAATAGTATATACATCCATGCAGTTTGTAAGGGAAATAAAACATTTAGATCGCACTTTCTGACTACGGTATGAAACTTATTGTTATATAAAGAAAAAAAGAGAACTTTTGATACCGCCTAAATATCAGCCTTTTTTATTTAAAAAATAGTCACTATTTTTTTAATCCAGTCATTGCTACACTTCTAAAATTAATTTGATGTTCCCACCGGTTCCCACCAGAAAACCGGAAGTGCGAGGCTTCTCTCCTTCCAATTCGAATTTGAAATATAAAATTTGGCAGAAAGATTTTTAGTTATTAACGTATATACTGACTCATTTACAAAGAAATCAAAACTATTATAGTCAGACATGAATAGCAAGACAAGTAACCTCTCACTTCCTGTGGGAATGTCGAATAAATTTCACTGTAGCTCGATCATCAAGGGAGAGGGGAATAGGTCCCCTCCCCTCCCCCTCTCCTCCTGGGTCCTGGCTCCATCACTGACGACTGATTGAAACATTTTCGTTGCTTATTTGCATTTTTTTTTTTTTTACTCCCTTCTACAGCTTCACAGGCAACATTTATTATATATATATATATATTTTTTTTAGCTTCTCGACTGAACCCTAGTATAGGGTACTGGTCACAATTAAGTGACTGAATTTAACCTCCCAGCTCTTCTTAGACCCTATTTTTTGTGGGTCGCTTCCAAACCGGGGCGGCCATGGCCTAAGCAATCCATCCCAGCATTCGCCTGGTTGTAACTGAGGAAACCATGGAAACCTCAGTCAGGATGGTCGGCAGGATGGATGGAGGATGCCATCAATCACCTCCCGGATGCACGAGTGGGTGTGTTCTTTAGCAACCGCCACTTGTGAAAAGTTTGGCGATGCATGGCTGGGATCGAAATCACGACCATCCGATTACGAATCAGGGGCGTATACCACTGCGTCAAGTGCCATCATATACTATATATATTGTATGTATTTTTATATTGGGTGATATTCACAAAGCACTGTAACCCCAACTTTAGCCCCAAGTTTTAACCCTGGTACTAAAGTTGGGGTTAAAGTGCTTTGTGAATGCTACCCATTGTGTATAATACATATCATGTAATATACTTTAACAATTTTCTCAAAAACGTGCATTAACAATTAAATTTTTTATATATGTGAAATTCCGGTAACTGACCGCGGGCCGTGTGGGGTCCGGTCCGTGGGGTATATTTATATACATATTATATACGATTTGGAGGTCGAGGTAATTGACGATTTTACTTTTAATTTTTAATAATGTTTTTATTCGTAAACTATAATTCATAGTTCATAATCTTCTTTGCCTTTCGATTGCATGTACAACAATATAAGGTCGTTAATATAATGTTCATCAATCACATGTTGCAATGTACGTCCCTATTTAATAAATAAGACATTTAAACAAGAAACATAAACATGAAATAAAACAATGTGACCCTTATCAATACATTCAATAATGGGGTATCGACCTAAAATTTTTTTATTGCAGAAATGGATAGAGGGTGAAAAGTTATGCTACCCTGATTTTTTCAGATTTTTTAGAGCCCGGGAAGTATTTTTAAAACAATTATTGAAAGTCATTTTTGTGACGTCACGCGGTGGTAAGTCATATCTTTTTCTTAAGGAGCGGCGTCTCGTGACGTCACAAAAAGAACTTTCAATAATTTTTTAAAAATAGTTCCTGGGCTCTAAAAATTCTGAAAAAAAAAAAAAATCAAGGCAGCATAACTTTGCACCCTCTATCCATTTGTGCAACTGCATTAAAAAAAATTGAGGTCGATACTCTATTCAATAATAATGCTTATTCTTCAGCAATAATTCTTCAATAATTCATGCAATATATGAACAACAAATTATTAAGTATCTGTTAAATATTATTCCTTATAAATCTGCATGCACAAAGAGTATAATACATCACTTATCACTTCCATAATAAACTGATTAAATAAATCTTTAACAAAATGAGAGAAATACAAAATCCATAATATGCATAATTAATATATTATATATATATATATATATATATATATATATATATAGTATACACTATACACAATTATTATTGTTATGATCACTGGTTCTAAATTACAAAATTTTGTTAAGTATCAAATAGTTTCCATAATATTTTGAACCCGTATACATCATTATATCATGATTAAGAAGATAAGAAATTTCTTAAAAAAATATATATTGCAATAAGAATAATAATGCATTATCATCGCTGAAATAAAAGGTCATAACAAGTAAAACACATCCAATTTCTGAAGACAAAATAGCAAAAAATAAACACAAGATGCTTGTATTAATTAATATAATACTATAAATAAATTTCTAACTTCAATTCGCAGTCAAAAATTTATCAAAAGTAATCATTAAAATTATATTAAAATAGCATTTTTTCACCAGAAATTCTTTTAAATAACAATATTGGAAAATTACTCAGATTTATTTTAACTTTCAAACTTGTTGGTATAGGTGATTGAATAAAGAAGCACATGTCATGCGTGTATAAATAAACTTCATTATTTTTTATATTTTTGACGGTCAACTGAAAACGACCTCGCGATCGAGCCGCAAGTGAGAAAGTGACACCTCTCCAGTCTCCAGTATTTATTATAAATTGTTGCCAGCGAAAACGGTGCACCGTGTGTTGGTAAAGTAGCGAGCTAGCGAGAGAAGCAAAAAGCATACGGCGTCAGTTTCTCTACACGAGCCAACCTATAGGAAAGAATGTTGCCTACAAGCACGATACAATCCATGACTTTTTCTGTCACTCGTCTGTGCTAGCTCGCTTGGTCTGCTACTCCTGACAAGAAGCCTGCTCAGCTACCCCATCTATAGCTACATTTTTCATCCCACTCCTCTTGTGCCTTCATGAAATAAATGTCCATAATCAAACATTTTAACATTAAATATTAATATTTGGTAACCTATATAATTAAGTGTCATTGAATCGACTACAAATAAGACATCGATGGATTCGAATATCGACATCAAATTATTTTTGTTGTAGAATATAAATATAATAAATGAATATATTATAAATGAGTAAAAAATTATGTTACTGTCTTTACTGCGATTTTTTCAGATTTTCCCGAGTCCGAAGAGTACGCGAGTGTAAAAAATTATGGCGAGCTAATGTTTGAAGATCATGCTCCTTTTACGTTTATCCTTTAATTATGAAGACAGTTGTGTAGCAATGGATATACATGGTGTCCCAAAGATCTTTAGATTTTTCAACCCCGAATAGCAACCGAGCCCCGAATAGCAACCGTTTAGTATTTTTAAACGTTCACTTTATATACATCAAATTAAAGATCTGAATTTAACGTTTTCAAAATTGTGAACAATTTTTTTTTGTTTTAAATGTGATTTTTCTTTTTTACCCGTTAGAAAGCAAAATGGTCACTTTTTTTCGGAATCACGACTGCTCTTGCACCTAAAAATTGATTGCATCAATTCTTATGCTTGTTGATTTTTTTTCAATGCAAATGCAACAGGGCTTCTCTAAATGGGCTCCGTTGGTGGCTCAGCAAACATCCAGTCCCTCCTCGAACTCACGCCACACATTGCACAGCATGGCAGGCATGGTGGACTGGAACGTGGCGGTGATGCCTTGCTTTAGCTCTAACGAGTCTCACACTGGAATTTTGAATACGTTGTCCTTCGCATGGACCCATAAGAAAAATTCTGAGGGAGTGGAGTCAGGGAACCTGGGGACCCATGTTGTGGGACCCTAGGTCGATCCATATGCCTGGGAACACCTCGTCCAAAAAACGATGCACGAAAAAGTGCGAAAAGCTCCCATTTTGCCTTCTAATGGGTAAAAAGAAACATCACCTTTCAGATTTTTTTTTCTGTTCACATGTTTGGAAATGTTAAATTCAGAGCTTTTATTTGATGTATATAAAGTGAACATTAAAAAATACCAAATGGTTGCTATTAGGGTTTGAAAAATCTAAAGATCTTTGGGACACCCTGTATATCAATGTTTTTTTAAACATGGTTCCCGAAAATTTGAAAAAATTATGACAAGCAAACATGTAAAATATCGTAGTTGTGAAAGTAAGGCATGCAGTCACACCAACCTTTTGCTGAGGTTATCAATGTACTGTTTTTATACGTGAACCATAATAAATTCCTCGTGTGGTATTTGGAGGCCTTCCGTCTCAATGCTGCAAGACACATACTGTGAGCAAAAGTTATTTGGTATAAAGTCTCGTCCATCGTGTAAAATATTCACATTTACAATTTGAAGAGACACGCATCTTTCAGCTGAGTGACCACCAGAATATTTCGATCATATTTTGACGCTGAAACGTTAGACGTTAGCTGAGACCGCTGAGACTTGGCCACACGTCCTAAACTGTTGGTAAAGTTAAATTTATTCCTACATCTGTACCGTACAAGAGCAGAGATATTTTCGATTATAATTTGTATTTTTCCTGAGCTAAGTTATACACGCGCAACAATGATTAACAACAAATATATATATATATATATATATATTATTTGTATTTGTATTTATTTATTTATTTATTTATTTATTTATTTATTTATTTATTGCACATATAGAACCGTATTAAGGTACAAAATGCATGTTTACAATATTTTAGTATTGCAATACCTGTAAAAGAAACATAGAAATTAAAACATATTATCATCAGTTTTATATTATTATTACAATTACAATCATACATAATATAGGATTATCTAGTCAGTCCACAATACCTAAGAAATGAAAATTTTATATAAAAAAAAAAAAAAAAAAACATTTTTATCAATAGAAAACAATCTGAAACTAATTCTTTATTATATTACTACATTATTAAATCAATCTACTACAAGGAAAGCATTTACATTATTTAAAGCTGTTCTTTTTCTTGTTATGGCATAAAAATTGTTCTGCAGTAAAAATTCAATCAGATTTGACCGAAACTGTTGATTACTAGGTAGATGTTTTAAGGTATCAGGAAGATTATTGTACAGCTTTGGGCCTAATAAATATAAGCTTTGCTTTTCTTGTTCAGATTTAGTAACATCTATATAAATTTTTTGAGAATTACGGTGTTATGGCCTGTTATTTTTCATCTGTCGTAAAATTGTCAATATTTTTCCTTACAAACATTATCATGGAAAATATGCATAAACAAGGAAAATTTAGTAGGCCTAGTTTTTGCCACAAGCCATTACAACTTACTCTAGATTTTGCTCTAACCATACAACGTACAATATTTTTTTGACATTTAAATATTGAATTGTTTTGGCTTTTGATAAAATTTATTTCAGTTAAGGGTATATAAGGTAAATGTTCAAAAAAAATCCCTCACATGAAAATTATGGAAAAAATTTAAAATGTTCTTCTCTACATCCCCTATCAGTAGCTAAATTATCAGGTATATAGAAATTCGAGCTGGTTTTTAAGTTATGAGTTTTTAAAGTTGACTAATTTAACAAGGAAGTTAATCATTTCTCCATGTTTATTTATTTAATTTATTGTTTTAATCATTATTATAAATATACAACATAAAAAAGATATCAGCAATAAATTTTTTCCAAAATATATTAATACATATTTTTTTTAGAAGACGAAAAAGAAACACATGATATTTTTAAATTGGCGATCAATTTGTTCTGCATTTACTATACTTATACGGTGTTTGGTCATAATAATAATAGACCGGGGCGTTCCTCCACAAACGGTAACTGGAAACGGGCCCCACATACGGGTACAACTTTTTCGCGCATGCGCATTTGAAATTATATAGGATGCAATTGAATGCACTTTTGTATTAAGCTCAAAATTTCAGTATACCCTGCACGAGATACGGAAAGTTAACATTGAATTTTATATATATGTCGATTATTAAAAATACCAGCAACTTTGAAGCTCCCGTATGCCGTGCAAAACATACGGAAATGATGATTCACATTGTATATATTACTTTGAAACTTTTGCGGTAAAATCTGCAGAGCAAATTTAACATACTGTCAATATACAGTATAATTATATATATTAAATACATTATAGTGTATTACGGCAGTGTTATATTATTATTAAAGTTATATATAATGTATAATTAAATAGGTATACATTTGGTATGGCCATACAATATACAATTATACTGAGACAGCTAGAGTACTCTTCTTTACTTCTCACAAAATTTCAAATCTCTTTTACTTTTTTTCCTGGAGCTTCAGCACGTCTTAAAATTTCTTATGTTGGTGCAGAGATCTCTGTTTGGGGTGAAGTTCGTACTATCTCAAGATTTACATATACTGCGCAGTACAGTATTACATACATGAATGACTTCAATAGCAGTTTGAGTGTCTTTTTAAATTGTAATTAAGAAGTAAGAATTACTATATTATGTATGATCGTAATTGTAATAATAATATAAAACTGATGATAATATGTTTTAATTTTTATGTTTCTTTTACAGGTATTGCAATACTAAAATATTGTAAACATGCATTTTGTACCTTACGGTTCTATATGTGCAATAAATAAATACAAAATACAAATAATTTTGATTTGAACAGCCGTAATTTGGCTTGTTATTATAATTTCGATGCTAATACCACTGTTACATTTACGTTGTTTTGAGGTGTCGAGTTCAAACGGCCAAAGATTGCGATGATTTCATGCAGTAATCACCTCAGCGTGGATAATTGCCAGTGTGATATCGTTAGTGTGACGTAAAAGATTCATTGTTTTAATCCATCTGTTGGTTGTAAGAAATTATGTACATAAACTTCATGGTTGTACCCTTTTTTTTATCGTAATTACTATTTTTTTTTTTACATTTCTGATTTTTTGTTTAAGGATGAGAATCTCAGTAGGTTCATATCTCGCAACAATTGTATTATATTCTTTATAATCGGATTACCTAACCTGTATTAAACATTAAACACAAATAGTGTACAGATACTATTAGATATTATAGCTATAGAAATAAAATGTAAATAGAAAACACAGACGTATGTATAATAGGTCAGAAATATACATAGAATGATATATATATATATATATATATATATATATATATATATATATATATATATATATAATATCAATCAATCAATAATATCAATAATGTATTGATGTAGGTTTTCACGGTGCGATAAATGTTGATTGCTAGGCAGATCTCTTCCGGGAACTCCGTGGCCGGTGTTGTTCTTCTCCTGGTGTGTTTCTTCTCCGTTGGTCTTGCGACGTTTCGCCTCGCATGTTCGAGGCATCTTCAGGCGACTGATCCGGGTATGAAAAAGAAGAAAAAAGAAAGTGAGAGCTGCACCCAAACTCGCAGCACTCCGTGACACGCGCCCTTTTACAAATCGTGTCTCCGAGCTAGATAGAGTTTACATTGTTTTGGGTAATTAGGGTCCTGTTCTAGCCGAAGCCAATATAGGACGAAGATGTGTATGAAATTAAGACCTGATTAAACTTGATTATAGAGCATTGGGGACAAAAACCTAGGCACGAAAGAAGGATGCACCTAGTAAAAACCCCGTTTGCGAAGTAAAGATAAAGGGCCAGGTTCACACTGCCATGTGAGAAGAAGACTAGTCTGACTGCTAGCAGACATTTGTGACAAATTTTGCCCAATCAAAAGCGAGGGAGGAGCTACGTTTATTCCCCTGTTCTCAAACTTCCCGCAGCACAGACCGCCTGGCACGAGTGAAATAAAATAGCATAATATACTGCTGAAATATATTTATTTTATGTTTTAATAGTGTAAATAATTATGTTATAATTAAAATTAAAATATTGTATAATATCTAGTATTTAATTATTTATATATCATTAATAAATTTATATATAAATGATATATAAATCATTAAAATCATAAATAATTAAATATATATATATATATATATATATATATATATATATATATATATATATATATATAATGCATAATATAAATAGTAGCTTATTTATAATATATACTTAAATATATTACAATGTATCATTCTACAAATATATATAAATGTTAATTACTATACCAAAAGCCAAATTGAGGCAGAGAAGCCGAAAAAAATGACCAAAACAAGTTTTGAGCATCTAACGACTGGTATATAAATATAATATGCTAGTAAAAATTAAGTTCTTGTTTATCGAGCATCGGGTATCATGAGCAAAATAAAAATCGAAATAATATAATATTTCGGGTTTTGCTCAATACTATTATAGTTTTGCGCTCAAGTAGAAATGAGCAAAACCCAATGAAGACTTTCATTTCGGCTTTTGCTCATTTCCATCTGAACATAATTATTATTAAACTCTATTTCCGCGCATCGCGGTATTTCAAGAAATTATTAATTTGAGGTACATCGTGCCACAGACTTAATAATGTATATATATATTTATATCGATAGTATACTTGGGGTGTACGCGAACTGTTTATTTATATAATAAATATGTTACATATATACCATAATTTTTTTACTTTATTACTTAAAGTATAAGAGTGAGCGAGTTCATTTTTTTTTTATTATTTTATTTTTTAAAAATAGTTTAGGCTGCCCTCTATAATATTGAGAAATGAAAACCAAAAAATTATTCCATCTCAAATTAATAGTTTCACCACAAAAAATTCCCAAAGTTGGTGTTTCGGAGGCCTTTAACGTGCAGCCTTATGGAACATAAAACCGCGTTTTACTCCAACATTTTCTGAACTATGGTACCATTTAAAAAATACTTACGTAATCTATGATGAATTCTTTAATGAATTTTCAAATAAAAAAAAAATTACGGGGTCATTTTCTTGGATAAAAATCATGAAAATCCTTAATTATGGGAATTAACCCGCAAAAACTTAAAGATTTTTTCCTGAAAAAATGGCTCCGTAAATTGTTTTTTTTTATTTAAAAATCCATTTAAAGAATTCATCATAGATTACGTAAGTATTTTTTAAATGGTACCATAGTTCAGAAAATGTTGGAGTAGAACGCGGTTTTATGTTCCATAAGGCTGCACGTTAAAGGCCTCCGAAACACCAATTTTGGGAATATTTGTGGTGAAACTATTTGAGATGGAATTTTTTGGTTTTCATTTCTCAATATAAGAGGGCAGCTTAAACTATTTTTAGAAAATAAAATATTAAAAAAAAATGCAATCGCTCACTCTACTTTAAATTCTCATTATTTTTGAGCAAAGATACCCTGCAATTATATAACTTATTGTGAATACATATATATAATAATTTATGTTAACCTCTGCAGCAAAATTGATGACTGCAACAATTTAACGTATTTTTTTCAACTACATTATTTTATTTAAAAGATATGAAATAATTATAATTGCAAAAATCCAGCATTCAGATGCAAATCAACGAACATATTATCACCATACATGTATATGTATTAATTATATTCAGTACACATATTAAATATTTGATGAGTTCCATGCATGCCGATGGCAATTAAACTTCAACTGATGCTGGGGAGGCATTGCTGTCAGAACGGGGGCGGCCATGGCCTTGCAATCCATCCCGACATTTGCCTGCATATGCGACTGAAGGAAACGTGGAAACCTCAGTCAGGATGGACGCTACAGCTTTTGTCAGTGAGCCTGATTGAAGTGCAATGGTCCAAAGCCAGGGGAATCACATTGTGGAAAAGCGCAACGATTTACCCCTGGGTGGACAACGTGTTTTTTGTTGAAAATGGTCACCCATCCAACTATAACCATACCACGCTCGGCGTTGCTGACTTCGGTGATCTGACAAGACCCGGTCAAGCGCACTGCGGCACACATCCACTATTATATAATTATATATCAATATAAACATAAATATATAATGTTATTTTTTATATCTTGATTAACAATTAACAAAAGTGACATCTCTGATGCATATGACTTTATTGACTCGCAATTATTTTACTGTAAATAAAATTATATTATTTTGCGCACTGCATGGTTTTGATACTATATATATATATATATATATATATATATATATATATATATAACAGTTTATACTATATATAATAGGTTAATTACACAAAAAAAAATAATAACGATCACCTTTTTATGCACATTTGAATACTGTATTTTGTTATGTTCCTTTAACCTAAACCTCAATCTTTAGAGATATGTATAGTATAGCTTAATTAGCTATAAAAAGAAAAATTAAAATAAACAAAATAAACTTCTTTCGATAATTCAAGAATAATCGAGTATACATGAGTAATATATTCTGATTTATATAATGTATCATGATCACAGATTGTAATTTCAGGACATCTTTACTAAATAAATGATGAGAAATATTATTTAATATGATATACGTTACTTTAAAAAAAGTAAAAACCGTAAAGAATATAATAAATTAAATAAATAATAAGCCATATGAAAATTATGGTAAAAAAAAAAAAACACAATATATATATATATATATATATATATATATATATATACAATGTCATACTATTTCAAGGATTATGTACAGTCCTTGATACTAGTTAGAATGAAGCATGTGTTGTACCGTTGTACCACATGAAATTAACATGTATCAATATTTTAAATAAATTTAGCTGTGGGAAATGCGCAGAACAATTTTTGTTTAAATTTTGCTCAAAAGCCGAAATAAAATCTCATTTCGGGTTCTTTAGTCAAACCGCAATTCGCAGAACTATAGTTTTGTTCAGATGGAAATGAGCAAAAGCCGAAATTAAAGTCCTCATCGGCAGTTTGCTCATTTCGACTTAAGGCATTTAAAATAGTTTTGAGCATCGAGCTTTAATTGAGCAAATCCCCGAAATATTACATTATTTCAGGTTTTGCTTATAACCCGATGCCATGCTTATAAAACTAGTTTTTCTTATTATTTTCTACTTTTGCCCGAATTCGGCTTTTATTGGTAACTGCATTAATTATTATTATAAAATTCACGTTATTTATTTTTTCTCAAATCAATAAATTAAAGGAAATAATAATTGATCAAATTTTCAGTATCTACGTATTTTAATTAATGTTTAATATAATATTACTATAATAATAATGTCAAGTTTGGGAATCTACCAGACTACCAGAAAAAAATCATTCTTACGTCCATGGCATGGAATATTTATATAGCAGTATTGAACGTTGGATTTATAATCTGTTACTGAGAACGGCTCGCAAACAGATTCTGTTAAAGTAAACATTTTTTTCCCCCGCTTCATAAATATATAATATATTATAGTCAATCGGTCTAACACACACCGAACTATAATTAATTTTAATTAAAAGTATATTTAGAGTTTTAGAGCCATAACCTAGCAGCAGTTTTGATTAATTCACTTGGAGAGGCAACATAGAATTTGTATAAGGACGACTTTTTTTTTCCGACAAAACACTGTACGCGCGTTATAATTATCAAATTAAAAACGTATTTCATAAAACGAAAAACAAAAATGTCTGTTTTCTAAATAAAAATACCTTAAAATGAGAAGAGTAGATGAACCGGCCTATCTATTGTATTATTGTAAATAAGATTAAAATTTTTGCACTCTAAAACTTATATCGACTCGCGCGAGGACCAATTACTTTTTGTGTTTTTCTGCAAGCTGCAGTGATAATCATTGCATTTTGCTTACAGAAAATTACACATAAAACGCGATAAAATTAAGTCACTAATCAAAATATATATATTAGATATAAAATATCTAGATATATATTATAGATATAAATAAATATAGATATAATACTTAATTATTGATTTAAAGAATTCGAGCATTAAAATTGGCATCTTTATAGGTCTTATATGCTTTTTACTTTTTTTAAAGTAACATTATATTCATGTACAATAATTTTACATTTTCTTATGAATTCTTTGAAAACATTTCCCGATGGAAAAATTTTAAATTAAATTTTTGTACAAAAAATATATAACATTTTGTATAAGTGGATTATTTTAACCTTTTGCTCAATGATTTTACAAATTGATTAACAAATTTGCAATTTTTAATGAAAAAATGACGAAAACGTTAAAAAAGGTATAAAGTTACATTATACGCTAAATTTTACAAAAACTTACAAATATTTCTTACAGTGTATGATATGAGATATCACTGATATCTCGGGGATATCACAGATATGATGAGACCGTTGTAAGCGCGCGTGGATATATATATTATGACACGCTTAATTACTTCTACAACTTCTTAGTAATTAATTTAAAGAGAATTTGTGGTTATATAATGAGCTTATTATAGATGCAATTAAACTGTAATGCTTGAATTCTCCGGTATAGGTGGTTAGGCTGCTCGCAGACAGCATCGCGTATGATTTCGTATTGTGTATGACTTCGTATGATAAAAATTTAGAACCGGTTCTAAATGAGAAACTTTTACGATGTCATACCATACGCTACCATGCGAAGCTGTGTGCGCGCACGTATCTGATCGCACAGTTTCTTAATTTTTTTATCATACGCTGCGAAATCATGCGATTCTGTCTGTGACTTAGCCTTAATCTATATTTTTATAGGTAGCGATCGATTTGTATCATATTTTATGCACGTTTTGGTGTCTGCATAGCAATGACGAAAGCATAATCAGTATCATCACTGCAGCTAGCTTACAGAAACGTACATTGTTGGTCCACACGTATCGATAATTTTTTATTTCTTAATTAGCACAATTAATTTTTAACTTTTATTTACAATAACACAAATAAGCCCATGCATTGTTTTATGCCTATCATAAGGTATTTAAATTTAGAAAACAGACTTTTATGTTAAAAAGAAATCGGTATTTGATTTGATAATAACCTAATATAGCATGATATATATGCTGGAAAAATATCAGTACATGCAATTTCATCTATATTATGTTGCCTCTCCGGGAGAATAAAATATTTTATTGATTCTTTTGAATCAAAACTTCTGCTTGATGGTTAATATATATAATATGGAGCTCTATAGCTATGAAATTCTTAATTAATCCTCTGTGTGTGTGTATATATATATATATCAGGTCGATTATAGATTTTTTTAAAGAGAAATAAATAATATACAAAATGTTTACTTTAACAGAATTTGCATGAGTTCGCGAACCATTCAGTAAAATGGAAATAGTATATATAAGTCTATAAACGTCCAAAACTACTATATTGATAATAATTAAGGTCAACTAATACATGTATATTTGAATAATATTTTAATAATAATTTATTTCGAACGACGGTATTATACTGCATATTAGTGCATATATATGGTACTCATTGTTCATTACAAGATGATTCACGTCTGACAAAATACAAGAAATTTAATTTATAATTAAGTTTGGCAAATATAATAAAATATACTGTGTATTATGATATTGATCGACATATTGCATAGCACTTCTATCTCTAGAAACTCGATCTATATTATATTTTAGTCAAATTAAAAGACGCAGTAAAACACAGTATATATAGTTTAATAATTGTAATAGATTATAATTAATATTATAATTATTAAAATATTATTAATAGTATAATATTAATATTGTAATATTTGTCGGCTCAAGTTTCGTATTTTGATTTTGCGTATGTGAATGTCTAACAGTAAGATTATAAATAATATAATATATACTCTCAGCTCTCATGCAGAGTTTTCTGAGGTTTTCTCTGTCTCTCTGTGAATAAATTAAAGATCTGAAAAAGTTAGTACAACTTCGATCTCAACTCATTTGATTGCAATAGAGCGTTTACCGCGTTTATCCGCGCATGCGCATATATCGGTGGAAAATTTTGTCACAATTGTCTGCTAGGGGCGTAACTCGAAGAAGACAGTCTAGCTGGCGATAGTCTTTTACGTTAGGGTAGTTTGGATTGACTTTATTATGAAGGATTTAAATAGGAATTTTAGGATGTGAGTCATGTTCCTGCATGGACAGATGGGGTTCCATGAGGGGTAAGGAATATTAGGATGTGAGTCATTTTCCTGCATGGACAGATGGGGTTCCATGAGGAGTAACAGCCGCCTCTTAGTTGTACATCCATTCAACCGATAACCCTGATCAGGAGTTACAGGCGGGATGGAGGTCCAACGTCCGTGGCATTGGCTTATTGCTAGAAACCGAAGGCACTGAAATGAAGAACCCACGACGAACAGCGAGACGCCTGAGTGGTACAAGGTAGTTCGCCGGTACACCACGCCGATCCCCTCCTTGGCAGACAGGACGCCCCATGGCGCCAGCACGGTGGTCTGCACACATTTGCGGCGCTAGTTGCCCGCGGCTAGGTCGTGAAGACGCTTGCTGTTTGACGTGAAGTGGCACTCCCAGTGCGATTTGCTTGCCGGAGCCGCAGCCGCGGGATGGTGCGACTCGATGAACTCCCGCCGGGTATGAAGAAGAAGAGAAGAAGAAAGAAAGTGAGAGCTGCACCCAAACTCACAGCACTCCGTGACACGCGCCCTTTTACAAATCGTGTCTCCGAGCTAGATAGAGTTCACATTGATTTGGGTAATTAGAGTCCTGTTCAAGCCGAAGCCAATATAGGACGAAGATGTGTATGAAATAAAGACCTGATTAAACTTGATTATAGAGCATTGGGGACAAAAACCTACACGGACAAAAAATTTTACTAGGCAAACTTGGGAAGAAGTACACTTACATAGCGTCTTTGAGCGATGAGCAAAGGTATGGAGTACTCCCCTCTTCTGCTGCGGATGTTGGTGGGACCTCACGTGCAAGTAACGGTCGGTATGTGTGGCCTTCCTGTAGACAGTGCGCTCTAGTTTCCCGCTGGCTGTGCGAGTTACCAGAACATCAAGAAATGGTAAGCGGCCGTTCTCCTCGATCTCCATGGTGAACTGGATACTCGGGTGGACTGAGTGAAGATGTTCCAGGAACCTCTGCAGCTCCTCTCTGCCATGTGGCCACACCACGAAGGTATCATCCAACACACTGGTTCCGGTACGTGGATGATACCTTCGTGGTGTGGCCACATGGCAGAGAGGAGCTGCAGAGGTTCCTGGAACATATATCTTAACTCGGTCCACCCGAGTATCCAGTTCACCATGGAGATCGAGGAGAACGGCCGCTTATCATTTCTTGATGTTCTGGTAACTCGCACAGCCAGCGGGAAACTAGAGCGCACTGTCTACAGGAAGGCCACACATACCGACCGTTACTTGCACGCGAGGTCCCACCACCATCCGCAGCAGAAGAGGGGAGTACTCCATACCTTAGCTCATCGCTCAAAGACGCTATGTGACGCGAAACACCTCAACGCTGAGCTCGACCATCTCCGCGGAGCACTAGCAGGCAACGGGTACACGCAGCACGAGATCAACACGGCCATCAACCGAGGCCCACGTGAGGAGAAGACAGCGGAGCCAGCCGACACCAGTGAGCGACCGACATACGCCTTTCTCCCCTACGTGGACGGAATCACGCCTCGCATCAGCCGTAAGCTGCAACGACACAACATCAAGAAATTAATTTAAATTGGGTGAATGAACACTTCTGCGAATGGACTGCTCAGCAATCTTTTTCATTTGCCCCATGGGCCTTGGTTTTTCTTTAATTTTTGACTATATAATATATATAATATATTTATGTAACGTTATATATTATTGTATTTGTACCCATGAAAGAGATAATGAAATAAAAATAGGCACAAAAGCACTAAAAGAGTTATAAATATAATAAAAACATGAAATATGAAGCACAATTCAGTGTTTGATGAATACAAATCTATACATAAGAGTCCGTGAGCCAGGCCTCCAAAATGGCGGAAAATGGCTCCGGAAGAGGGACCAGCTAAAAGTCACATAAATCGAAAGAGGACATCTTGGTGCATCCAGGGAACCTAATTTCACACACCCTCACTTGTCCATAAATTTCCGGTGACGTCACAAAGATGACGACATAACCAATTTTTCAGGCTGCATCAATGTTGTTAATACCCTCTACAGACCAGTCATTTTTTATCTTACTAATTTTTGTAACAATTCTTTGCAATCAGTGAGGCATGAACTTCCCAAAAATTGTAATTAAAATTTAAAAAATTGAAAAACGTGTCTGTACACGAGCATAGAAGGATTAATTTCAGTGCACTTTTCTCGCCGCATCTCGTTTCGATTTGTGTAACTTCCCTTATTATCTTTAAAAATAGCTTAAAATCATGCTATTACATGAACTGACATGTGGACAGTGTAATTACACGACTTTAAACCTTCAATGCAATTTGTTACCTTTCTACGGCTATAATTATTGAGTAACTTGTGACATCGCGCGCGGTGGGACAAGCACGCCGACATGTGTTTAAGAGCTCTTTTGCTATACTTGTAGCAGCCAGTTCGACAAAAAAAATCAAGTAGAAAATGAGAATATTATATATTTTAGTGTGTATTAACCCTAAGATTCAATTCTAGCTGTTACTCCGCCGCCTCCGCCTCTGCTTTAATGCAATTTAACCTCCATAAGAATAACATGTAGAACGAATTGAATTCGTATGTGTGCATTCAATATTCGATCGAGCGAAGTGGATTTTTTTTTATTTAGTCATTATAAATGTTGAAATCTCTTGATAAAAACTTATGTACACTCGCTTTAAAAAAAAAAAAATAAAAATCCACTTTAATGAGATATTAGAATGTGAAAATTTTAGTGGCTTAATCGAAAGAAAGGGTAAAAATATGGTACTGTGAATTTTTTCAGATTTTTCTGAGACAGGGAGCTATTTTTAAAAAAAAATATTAAAAGTATATTTTGATGACGTCATGGGCGGTACTCCTTAAGAAAAAAGATAGGGCAGTGCCGCCCGTGAATTCATAAAATAGACTTTAAATAATTTTTTAAAAATAGTTGCCGGTCTCAAAAAAATCTGAAAAAATTCACAGTACCATATTTTTACCCCTTCTTTCGATGAAGCCACTAAAATTTTCACATTCTACTATCTCATTATAAGCAAGAATAAAAAAATCAAATGAATTTTAATACAAGTTCTAGAAATGTTAAAGTGGGGGGGGGGGAAGTGTGTAAGTAATTATGACTATAAATGCTATTAATTGATTTATAATATATATTATTGTTTGTATTTACACTTGAGAAGACGTGTATCGAGTTCATCGAGGCTATTTTGATTGATAGTTAATCAGAAGATCAGTGGATGATTAAAATACGTAGAAATAATTTAGATTTGAATACTCAGTATTTTCATAGTGGAGAATAATATATTTCTTTTTCACTTAAATGACCCTAGTTATAAAAAAAACTCAGCAATATGATGATTATATTGTTTTTAGAGGTAGGAGTATAATATCATATTATTCATATCTATATTTCTATTTGGATTTTGTTAGCAGTTTTATCAACCGGCCATGAGCTTTATAATTACTTTTGTTTTGTCAGAGAAATTCTACAATTTATTTCTACAAGTTTTCTATTAAAAAATCTTATTACGAATTTAGCCCTAAATATCATGATGATATAATATATATTATACATTTTTTTAATGAATTGGTGAAAAATAGATATTGTTTTCCAGCATAAAAATAATTTGATGTGTAGTAAACAAATTTTATAAACAAACAAAATAAACAAATTATATTACTTACACAACAGAGCCCCCCCCCCCCCCTCACTAACGTCCACTTCGCTCGATCGGATATTGAATGCACACATACGAATTCAATTCGTTCTACATGCATGTTATTCTTATGGAGGTTAAATTGCATTAAAGCAGAGGCGGAGGCGGCGGAGTAACAGCTAGAATTGAATCTTAGGGTTAATAGTGTTAATACACACTAAAATATATAATATTCTCATTTTCTACTTGATTTTTTTTGTCGAACTGGCTGCTACAAGTAGCAAAAGAGCTCTCAAACACATATCGGCGTGCTTGTCCCACCGCGCGCGATGTCACAAGTTACTCAATAGCCGTAGAAAGGTAACAAATTGCATTGAAGGTTTAAAGTCGTGTAATTACACTATCCACAAGTCACTTCATGTAATAGCATGATTTTGAGCTATTTTTAAACATAATAAGGGAAGTTACACAAATCGAAACGAGATGCGGCGAGAAAAGTGCACTGAAATTAGTCCTTCTATGCTCATATACAGACATGTTTTTCAATTTTTTAAATTTTAATTACAATTTTTGGGAAGTTTATGTCTTACTGATTGTAAAGAATTTTTAAAAAAAATAGGAAGATAAAAAATGACTGGTCTGTAGAGGGCATTAACAACATAGATGCAGCCTGAAAAATTGGTTATGTCGTCATCTTTGTGACGTCACCGGAAGTTTAAGGACAAGTGAGGGGGTGTGAAATTAGGTTCCCTGGATGCACCAAGATGTCCTCTTTCGATTTATGTGACTTTTAGCTGGTCCCTTTTCCGGAGCCATTTTCCGCCATTTTGGAGGCCTGGCTCACGGACTAATAATAATATTATTAAAAAGATACATATTATAATATAGTTATTTAAGTTATCGTATTAGATATACTGTGGGAGTTAAAGAACATCTCCCTTGGCATATTCATTAATAGATTTGGTTCTAGCAACACAAACACACAAACATTCAAATCAAATGGTATTGAGTGCAAGCCTGATTAAATGGTTTGCAAATAATACAAGTTTAATCGGTAGTTTGAAAGTTAGAAGATTTGCAATTATAATTAAGTCAAGCAACGCCAGTTAGTAGTTGGATGGGGGACCATTTTCAACAAAAACCGCGTAATCCACCCAGGAGTAAATCGTTGCGCTTTTCCACTATTTGGTTCCCCTGTCTTTTTGAACCATTACACTTTCGGTTCATTGACAAAAGCTGTAGCGTCCATCGTGGTTGAGGTTTCCACGTTTCCCTCAGTCGCAGGCAAATGCCGGGATGAATTGTGAGGCCGTGGCCGCCCCCGTTCCGGAAGCTTGGCACATTTACAATGTCTACGGTCTAATCGCAAAAGTTATTTTCCGACCGCTAGTTGGCGACACTTCTTACCTGCGGAAGTCGCTGATTGGCTGCGAGGAGCGAGCGCGCGAAAAAGAGAATTGAACTATTTCAAGAAGTATTTAACATTGCAATTGTCCTATTTCATTAAAATAAATTTTTACTTTTCAAGACATAAATATTAAATAAATATATTTTAATATAAACAAATATTAAATTGTTAACTATTGATAAGTTAATAAAATAAAATACGTAGCAACTTTTATTATTATAATAATATTAATAATAATAATATTATTTATATAACCACAATTATGCATATATATGATCGTTTAATACGCATTAAAATAAAAACGTATAAAAACATGAAAGCAAGTGAAAATAAAAACATAATGTAAATTACATGAAATATGAAATGCACTATAAAAAAATTGACATGCAGTCATCTGAATTTGGAATTATAAATTTCAGTATCCATCCAAAAGCTATTTGTTTTCTTGAATTAAGCAATTGAAAACAATATATATTGGGAAAAATGAAACATGCATGATAGTTTTGGTTTCAGGTTTTGCTTTTATCTTTAATAAATTGTCTGTGCTTTTATCACGTATGATATCCACTTACTTTTTTTCTTTTTTTTCCACTTTGATAAACAACAATCGTCACTCATCTTTGGTGCGACGTTTTAATCTAGCGTTGCACTTCCAAGTACCTTTTAAATTTAAATTTGAAATCACCACACCAGGTTGAATATTATGCAATATTTCTTCTTGTAAAAATGTCTCCATATTTGAGGAGCAACTATGTGATAAACAGTTTACTTCTGACAAGCGAATGACTCATAATCTGGCTATATATACTGGCAAGAAAGGGACACAAAGGTAAATTTTGAGGAAACGTGTTGATGAGTCACTGATAATGAAACGACTTTATTATCATGTGGTCACTTAGGCCAATGTACAGCTAAACACTTTTTTTTTTTTTTTTTTTTGCTTCAGTGAAACAAACAATTTTCATGTTTTCAATATTTATGTAGTGTGTACTCCGTTGGATAATTTTATAATTATATTTATTAAGTGTGTGGCATAATTATTCTGTCTAAGAGAGCATATAGAAGACTTGAGACTTTTAACATAGACTTTAAACACGATATTTTTTCTGAATCAAACTTACTTAATTGTGAGTATATGATACTAGAATTTTTATTCATGTATAGATAATGAATTATATTTAATTTATAATTAGTTAGAATAATTTTGCTGCATACTTTATAAATATAATTATATAACAAACTACTATGCATAGATATTGAAATCATGAATCTTTAATAATCATTTCATCAAAATTACAGTTTACTTGATATTAAATCATGCACCTCTGATTATTATTTAATATATTATTGTAACAGAATAATAATATTAAAAATTAAGAGGGTAATTACAATGTTAAATACTTATGTATAAATATCGTTCAATGCTATCGCTCTTTTTCGCGCGCTCGCTCCTCGCAGCCAATCAGCGGCTCCCACAGGTAAGAAGTGTCGCCACCTAGCGGTCGGAAAAAGAACTTTTGCGATCAGACCGTAGACATATTTATTGTAAATATGCGTTCGGAAGAGCCCGCGAAACGCTCAAGTTATAAGGGTTAAGGAAGATTCGGGGTTTCAAAGTAGTATGATGTACCCGTTATGTGAAATTTCTCTTGCGGATCCCCGGTCACAACTTATTTATATGACGATAATAATTTTAATTCTTAATCACATGAAATGTTACTTTTATGTTGCAGTGTACCATATGTCGGAACCAAACGAACACCCGAGTACTACCATACGTCGTCTTCAGACCCAAGTCGAGGAGCTGGAGAGGGAGCTCACGAGCACGCAGCGAACTCTGAATGCTTCACGGGAGGAACTACGCGTCTCTGCCAGAGAACGGAGGGATGCCCTTGCAGTCAGGGACAGGGCATTAGCTGCCATGGAGGCGGGTAGTAAAGCCTACAAAGATCTTGAAAATGTAAGTAATAAAGCATAATAGATTTAATAGATTTTTATTACATTCTTTAGGCTATATACAGCATAGAACAAGTCACATAAATAGTTACAAACAGAATCAAACAACTAGAGATTAAAAGAGGTCACGTGACCTGGAGGCTTCGTCTGCAATGTCTATGACGTCATTATATTCTTTCGTTCAACTATATAATTCTTATAAACAACCACGTTGCTATGGAAACATATTTTTTTACAGGTGTTGTCTCGTAGATAAACCAAAGAATGTAATGACGTCATAGGCGTTGCGGAAGGCGCCTCGCCTCCAGGTCACGTGATCTCTTTTAATCTCCATTTTAGGTATGATACAGTACTAAAAAAAATCGCATAAAATTTACAAATGTATTTTTCTACCCCCCTCTTTCGATTGAGCCAGAATAAAAAAAATGACATGCAGGAATCTAATTTTCATGTCCAATAACAATACACCCTGCATGCAATTAATTTGCCAACCCTCAGCTACGAGTGTCAAATTAAAGTAAAAAAAATTCCATGACAAAGTTCATTATTATTATTATACGATGTGGTTCATTCACTCTGCTTATAAAAAAAAAACATTAACTTCTACAAAAGCACATTGCTAAAAAAAAAAAAAATCAAGATATAGGTTTTAAAGAGTGTTAATTCTTCTGTAAAAAAACCGTTTTCAAATATATGGAGGAATTCAAAATTTTGAAGTTCAATTTTTTATATTAATTATTCCGAGTTTCTTTTTGAAAAAAAAAAAAAAAAAAACGAGTTTTGTCAAGAATTTCACACAGGTACTCATCTGACCTAGGTTGATAAGGTTTAGAAATTTGAAAAAATTATTTCTAAACCTTATCAACCTAGGTCAGTTAAGTAACATGTGTGAAATTCTTTACAAAACTCGATTTTTTTTTTTCAAAAAACCTTGGAATAATTAATAAAAAAAATCGTAACTTCAAAATTTTAAATTTCCCCGTATATTTGAAAATAGTTTTTTACAGAAGAATTAACACTCTTTAAAACCTATATCTTGATTTCCTTTAACAATGTGCTTTGGAATAAAATTATACACTTTTTGTAGTTTGACCTCTGACCTTTGACCTAAATAAAATTTCAAGGTCAACATTGTCAATGCAAAAAAGTTTAACAATCTTATTACAAACTTAAAAAAATTAAAATTTTAATTCTACGTGGAGAAGAATTTAAGTTACAAATTTTTTTATCTCTCGAGATTGCCCTCTTTATTGATTTTTTGAAAATTTCTATTTTTTTTTTTTAATTTGAAAAAATTAATATCCAAACCTCATCAACCTAGGTTAGATGTGTAACATATGTGAAATTCATCGAAATCTATTGACTGAGCCCATCTCCTTATTGAACTGACCTGATATTAACCATCTATATTATTTTACTTTCTTTTTACAGCGCTTCTTAGAGCAAGGCAGAGTGCTACAGGAGTGCCAGGATCAGCTACGGGAGAGTCAGAAACAGCTGCAGGCAGCCAAGCAAGCAAATGTGTGAGTGAATTACCCCCAAAGACTTAAGTTTTCTCTCTATGGGAAAGTCCTATGCTGAAAATTAAAAAAAATATATATTTAAATACAGGCTAGTATATAAAAATCGTCTCGTTAAATTTTTTTTAAACTTTTTCTATGGCTTAAATTTTAGGCGCTAATGCCTGTCTCCCAAAAAGAATCAGAATTTTGTGAATTTGCCAAGGTTTACATGTAAATCGAAGAGGACTACGTCGAACAGCTGATTGGCGTTATCGCTATTTTAATGGGAAGCTGTCATGATGACGTCATGCAACTTTTGTCCTACCATTACTTACAAGAAAAGACTGGGCGCACGTAAGATCCTATATGGAGCAATTTTTCGATCGCAAATTGTTAATTCTTAACACAAGTTGTTTCCGAATATAAAATCACGTATTGTCACTAACCTTTTACATTTGCCACTATTAAAATATTATTTGCAACCCCAGCTCAGTTTAAGTAAAGAGACTGTAAAAAATTTCGCGGTACTTGTATTCTGATTTTGGAGCGGGAAATCTGAGCAGAAACATTGCGCAATGGTGTCAAAATCCGCTGATCTTCAACATACGAATATCCTCCATTTAGAAAATGGCGACCAAATCGGCAGGTCACAGCTTCCCATTGTATAAAGTAAAAATAAATTAGTAGTAATCACAGCGTCGCACAATGACAATGTCGCAGCAAAAAACGAAACTTTTTCATTTTTATATGAAAACCGGGGAATGCCATAGAAATTCAAACCCTCTGGAAAAACCGGAAAAAATCATGGAGTTTCGAAAAAAATGTAAAAAAAAAAAAATGGAATTATTACATTTTTCAGTAATGCCTAAAATCTTGATATCGTATTGTTTTTTTTTTTTTTTTAATTTTTTTAAAATTTCTAAAATTTATTCAAATCATTTAACGATTGACCTCAGTTGAAACCGGAAGTAGGAAATTTCCGTCGAATAGAATCGAATGAAATAATTTTTAAAAAATCGAGGATGCTCTAAAACTTCATCGCTGATGGTTTGAGCAAATTCAAGGGGGCGGTTTTCGTACAATAGCTCCATTTCCGGTTTCCGTCCATAAGGCCAATGTTAAACTTCTGCTTCAATTTTCTCAAAACTGGTCGAACAGATTCACTTCAAAAAAATTAAGCAACCTTATATTATTGTGGCAAGCTTTAAGACTCCTGCAAGTCTCATTAGAATCAAGGGGGCCGTTTCCGAGATACAAATCAACTGGGGTCAATCCTTAAATAACATTTTCAAGTATTGGAGATGAAAATGAGAAAAATACGTGTGCAAAAGCCGCGCAAAGTGTGACGTAAAAAGATCGCGATTTACGAGAGATCGCGCGCGTATTATAGTGACGTACGTAATATTTCGGACGAATAGTTAAATATTTACTGAAAAATATGTGAATGTTTCAAATATTAATTTATAAACAAAAATACTCCTTCAATTAAAACAACTTATTAATAAGTTTTAAACTAGAAAAATATAATTTTATTATTTTTTTAAAGGTGCAAGTGACCATGCATGCAGTAGTGTAATTAAAAGATTGGCAATTTACACGAATATTATACTTAAAAAAAGTTGATCGTTTGATGAGAAAAGCAAAAATCTTCAAGAGATCTTCATAAATTATTATAATTTAAGGGTAAGATAACACGAAACATCGATTGTTAATTGTAGTCCCATTTGATTAACATGTAAACCTTAGCAACCTCATAATAATTCTGTTTTTTTTTTTTTGTTTTTTTTTTTAGAAACTCCATAGCACCAAAATAGTTAGGGAATCAACAACCAAATTTCACGAAAATCGCGCTATTGGTGATACCGGGCTGAAATTTTCAGTACTTGCTAATAAAATCATTTGCATTAACTTTTTTGGCGGATCCCAAAAAAAAGTGTCATACCGTGACCTTGAGTGACCTTTGAACTTTGACCTCCGATTGATTTATGTTTGATTTTTTTACAAGGAATCTAAGGCAGATACGAAAAAAATTGTCATTAGCAAATATGTTTGTATTAACACGGAGAGTAATTAGCAATTTTTGGAAAAGACCTAAGTCCATAAAAAACAAAATGGCGGCCGATGAAACTTTTATTGACCTCTTTTTTGGCAGCTTTCTTGCTTATTTTAACCAAACTAGCAAACTTTTTAGCTTAAAATAGCAACTATCAATTGTCTACTATCATTACAATTAAAAAAAATCATAATGCTTGTTGATAAGAGAATAATAACTCGAGATATTGTAATTTCTACCGTAAAATGAGCACTTATTCCCTATGCTATTATAATACGTTTTTTTACTAAAATCCATACTTTTGTGACAAAAGCATTAAACATACAGAAATGATTAATTGCATCATAAGAACCTTAAAAAATACTGTACCCTAAAATTTTGAACCACCCTTTGACCCCTGGTGACCTTTCAAAATGGCGGATGTGGAGAACAGGAAAGTATTATTTTCTGGCAAACCAAAGGTCGGGATAAAGATATATTCCGCAGAAAAGATGCTTAGATGGTTGCAATTATTTAAAAAGGGTCCCTAATTATTTTCAAATTGCAATGTTGCCAAATATAGCACCCCTAAAGACCTAAATTTTATTTGACTTTTTTTCAGTTAAAATCGTATAAAATCCATGCTTTCTGAAAGTGGAGCTTCTAATTTTCAAGCAGGATTAATTAATTGGGGTCACGAGAACCAAAAAAATAAGAACCCCCTCCCCTCCCCCCCACCCCCCCAAAAATTAAAACATTTTACGCATCCTGCCCAGGGTTCTTTAATCCATGATTGACTCGGGGAATTATATTATATTGTTTTAGGCCATAGTCAGTGCATTGAAGTAATTGCAGTTAGTAACCATTTGTCTATAGTATACGTATTTCTACTAAATAAAAATTAAAACTAAGAGTAATTTTAAGAAAGAGTTCCCTAATTAAAAAAAAAAAGGTTGGTTTCCAAGTCTTCCTAAAATCTGGGTAATCTTTTTCTCGAGAAACAAATAATAAATATATAACAAATATAACAAATGTTTTATAAAATATATATGCTAAAAATACTGTATTTATATAAATAATGTTCACTTAATTTTATGATAATGCTTTTAACCATATATTCGTTCACAGTACAATATATAAATATGTACAATTTGTATAAAATAAGTATGTACGATCGGAGATCCAGCGGGGCTCTAAAATGGAAAAGGTACGTGTTCGTGCGCATACGCACAATGCTCCAAATCTGCAACGTTAATTTATGAGCGACTTTCGGGGGGTGCAACGGAGGCATACATTACCCCCTTTATATACACGTTTAAATCAACCCAGCAAGGGCAATATCACAATATCAGCCGTGAATTCAGAAAAAAATAATAATAATAATCGGAGGGGGTAGAGGGGTGGGGGGGACGTGCTTCCTCCATAAGGCCAATGTTAAAAGAAAAAAATGGAGTGTGGCAAGTGCCTATATTGCCATTGCCCTTGTTAAATAAAACATATCAGCCCCCCCCCCCCCCCCTCCCTCCCTGGAGCCGCGCCTGGGCAATATTGAAGGTACCAACATCAAAAGTTAGTCCTGCGTATTTATGATAGCTACAACAACAATAGGAAAAAAAAATAAATAAATAAATAAACAATTTCCCAATTACTGTATTTTATTATTTTCCACATTTCCAGCACTCACTTTCAAACCTGCTTAGAGAAGTGTGTATTTTTTTTTTTTTTTTTCAAATTTCCATTCTAAAATAAGAGAAGGTGAATTAAAAGAATAAAATTTTTGCTGAATCTGCGTCAAAAAATAGTACTAAAAATTTACTGCCGGGCTTCATTTGTGTCGTTTTGTCGGTTATGATAATTTTAAACATTTTGATTTTCATCCCTAACTCCGGGATGATAGTGGAACCCTAATATGTTGATTTGCATTTTTCAGTTCCTCACTCATTAAGAAAGAAAGGTTTTTCAAAACTCATTTTCAAAATGTTAGGTTTTTAGCTACATTGAATTACATTTTGGAGCTGGCTCCTTCAATATTATCCTTGCCGGGTTGTTTTAAACGATTAAAGGGAGTTAATTATGAGACAACTTGCATGTTGGTAATAACGTAATAACCCAATAAGTGGGATATGTCCCTCTAGGTATTTCCCCCCGTACCAGTAAAGATTTACAATATATTTAAGTATAAAAATTAATTGTAATGCGTTTATAATTTGAATAAGATAGTAAGATTTATATAGTTTTATTATTGTCATTGATTATATATTCGTATGTATACAGTGTAACCTTTAATTGATAACATATGATTAGCAAGAACGGTGATCCAGCGGAGTTTTTTATTATAGTGGAAAAGGACACAGGTACGTGCTTCATGTTCTGTAAATTCAATTTAGGGGGGCGATGTACATAGGGGAGAGGGGGGGTGAAGGCTTAATTATATGTTGGTATTTTAAAGAGTAAAGAGGGTTGTGATTCATATATGCTTGTTTATCGAGAAATAGATTACTCAGATTTTAGGAAGACTTGGAAACCCACCTTTTTTTTTTAATTAGGGAACTCTTTCTTAAAATTACTCTTAGTTTTAATTTTTATTTAGTAGAAATACGTATACTATAGACAAATGGTTACTAACTGCAATTACTTCAATGCACTGACTATGGCCTAAAAAAATACAATATAATTCCCCGAGTCAATCATGGATTAAAGAACCCTGGGCAGGAGGCGTAAAATGTTTTAATTTTTGGGGGGGTGGGGGGGGAGGGGAGGGGTTCTTATTTTTTTGGTTCTCGTGACCCCAATTAATTAATCCTGCTTGAAAATTAGAAGCTCCACTTTCAGAAAGCACGGATTGTATACGATTTTAACTGAAAAAAAGTCAAATAAAATTTAGGTCTTTAGGGGTGCTATATTTGGCAACATTGCAATTTGAAAATAATTAGGGACCCTTTTTAAATAATTGCAACCATCTAAGCATCTTTTCTGCGGAATATATCTTTATCCTGACCTTTGGTTTGCCAGAAAATAAAACTTTCCTGTTCTCCACATCCGCCATTTTGAAAGGTCACCAGGGGTCAAAGGGTGGTTCAAAATATTAGGGTACAGTATTTTTTAAGGTTCTTATGATGCAATTAATCATTTCTGTATTTTTAATGCTTTTGTCACAAAAAGTATGGATTTTAGTAAAAAAACGTATTATAATAGCATAGGGAATAAGTGCTCATTTTACGGTAGAAATTACAATATCTCGAGTTATTATTCTCTTATCAACAAGCATTATGATTTTTTTAATCGTAATGATAGTAGACAATTGATAGTTGCTATTTTAAGCTAAAAAGTTTGCTAGTTTGGTTAAAATAAGCAAGAAAGCTGCCAAAAAAGAGGTCAATAAAAGTTTCATCGGCCGCCATTTTGTTTTTTATGGACTTAGGTCTTTTCCAAAAATTGCTAATTACTCTCTGTGTTAGTACAAACATATTTGCTAATGACAATTTTTTTCGTATCTGCCTTAGATTCCTTGTAAAAAAATCAAACGTAAATCAATCGGAGGTCAAAGTTCAAAGGTCACTCAAGGTCACGGTATGACACTTTTTTTTGGGATCCGCCAAAAAAGTTGATGCAAATGATGTTATTAGCAAGTACTGAAAATTTCAGCCCGGTATCACCAATAGCGCGATTTTTGCCATTAATTCCCTAACTAAAAAATATAGAAAACATTTCAAAACAATCTGATGATTCGATTTTTTTAAATTAATTCCTTGGTTTAGGTCTCCATGGGAAAACCATATACTGAAAATTTTAAAAATTATTTAAAAAAATTTTGATCGTTCGATTGTATTGAAATTTTTCCCACATTTTTTTTTGGTGCTATATATAATTAAGGACTGTCTCTAAAATAAATAAATAAAAAATCAGAATTATTATGAGGTTGCCAAGGTTTACATGTTAATCAAATGGAAATACTACAATCGATGTTTCGTGTTATCTTACCCTTAACATATTGAAGCACAAAAAAT